>QCXZ01000138.1:11991471-12591471 GCA_025024175.1 Rhyzopertha dominica
TTGTGGTTGATTTTACAACAATTAATTAAGTACCAGAGGATTATAGAAAAAATTACTTCGTTGTAGTAAAACTTTATTGTCTTCAGGACCGGTTTCGACCTTTAAGGTCATCATCAGCTGAATCGTCTAAAAACCTAACAAAATTATAATCATAAACACTCTTTAAAGGCCTTTACAGTGACAAAACAAATAAGTAATTTGACATTTTGACATAACAACATAACACTTTTAATAATCACAATTATTGGTGTAATTTTATAAATCTTAGCAGTTTCTATTCTCATTTATTTGTTTTGTAGCTGTACCTTTTCTTTATAATATAATCCACTGGTATTTACACTTGTAAGTTTTTTTTTAATAAATAGTGTTTTGCCTTATGTTATTGTGTATTATTTTATGATACAATGGTCACCTCCAAAAATTGCCCCAGCTTCTATTTAGAGCTGGTTGCGCCCATGCTCGTTCACAATTGCAATAATATCTTTTATATGATGAATAATGCGTTTATTAATTTATTGTGCTGCTCATTTATCACTTTCCTAGATTGTATCGGCTATTTTGATTTTTTATGCATTATCTTCTTCTAAAATAGTCGTAAGTCGCATGTAGATCTAATTGTACCCCAAACAATAGCCGTTTACTCTGTACACGAATTCTAGTCTCGAGGAGATGCATGTTGTTACAAGGTATTCAAAACAGTTTATCGTTCAAAGGTAAACAGTAAACACGAAAGACGCTTGACTTGAAAACATTCCAGACCTCCTGAAAAGCTTCGACGTTTACGGCGATGCAGCTTGATATAGTGCATCCTGTCTGAAAACGTTCTCTTGATGCTGTTCTGATAGAAAGAATACTCAGTCAAACGACCATCGACTTTGAAACGAAGGATTTGTTCCATGTCACGTCAGATGGATTACGAGAAATTTTATTGCTGGGAATTTGTTTCGCTCCATGCTGTGTTGTTTTTCACATGTCTAGGGAAGCTCGGGGATTTGAATACGTATAAGTTGATTTCGATCGTAGCGATATGTATTGAAGATATAAGGCATGAATAACAACAAACACATGTGAACAAGGAGAATAAAGAAGTCATGCTTTTGGAGTATATTTCTGTCTTAATTTAGAAACATGGCGGTCCATAATTAGCCTGCATCACATATGCAGTTTCACTTGTTTTACACATTGATTATTTATTTATTCACTTAAAAATATTATCTACATTAGGGATCATCTAATCTATTTTTATTTATCTGTTTCTCAGATACCTTGATAATATTGATGGATATCTTTCAAGCCGCAAAATACATTAAAGCATCAGCGTGTGGCAGTATAGAACTTCTCTATTAATAGACGTCAAAAGCAGACTATACGTTTGTAAGCCGTGTTTCCTTCAGGCGTGCAAATGTAGATGAAATGAGATTACCTCATTGTACACCAACGATTACACACATCTAAATTTAACGCAAGGATGTAGACAGGTACTAGGGTTGGAAAACCTGATAAACGTTTTCACTAGACTAAGCTTATTCGTACAGGTAATTTATTTAAGTACTCTTCAGGATTTTGCAGCAATTAGATTAGGTTAGACAAGAAACAAAAGTGCTATTTAGTACTTACCAAAAGCTTTACAGTTAAAAAGAGTCTAAATAGTTTCTAAACTGAGAAACAAGGTAGTATTAAGCTTTTGTTGTATTGAAAGCATAATTTTAATTTCAATACAACATACGCGCAGTTTTTAACTTTGTAACACCCGTTTCGATTTCTTAACGTTTTATTCAATTTTTTACTTATATTCACTACCGCAATATCATCAAAACTTACCGTTTGTGTACTTAATAACATCACTGGATGTTGCTTATGAAATTAACTGATTGTTCAGCTCCTCTTTTTTCAGATTACACAACAATTTTTAAAATGTTTTTTTATTAAGACGGCTTGTCTTATCATTTACTATATATTTTTTCTTATTTACTACTTTTTAAGACGCGATCATAAAGGCATTTAAAAACCACGTGTGTTTACAATCAGCTTGTCTGACGCCCGACATCAGACCGTGATTTGACAGACACAAAGGAATGCAAAGTAACACTGTTATGCCAAGTTGCATATTTCCATTTTCAGTTAAATCGTCACATCCTTTGGAGGGCGTTTTAAAATAGTTTAACTTTGACTTGAATATTCACGTACTTAAATACATTTTTTATACTAACCAAAATATGGAATTATTTGCATATATTACAATTAGTAACGAAACTATATTGAATTCCGTAATTTTTACTTCACTGAAAAGCCCAATTTTACCTAAAATTATGTTTCTAGTAAGTATAAATACTTAGTAACATTCGTAACAGAACAGAACAAGCTTTACGTGTTAATCAACGAATCAAATACTAATTAAATAAATGCTTTAGCGTTGTTTTTCTACCCCCTCAAAATCCAAACGACTTAGTACAGCAGATTCGTAAAGTACAAAATCAACAAGAACTGATTAATTATTGCTGTTACAAGTTAATGGTATGAGATATTTGTAACTGGAAGTTCGCGGTTTGCTATTTCATTTCGAGGAAAGAATTCAGGAATAATACGGAACCATATTCTGAAGGGGCAGCCAAACATTTTATTAGAATGGTATGCATTTTCAAGAAATTTTATGGGCTATAAAAACGAAAGTGTGATGGAAATCTATTTTGGGGTTATGCCGGGAAGGTCATTTAAGCGTAAGAGAAAAATAACTAGGTTAAAGGAATCAAACAAAACAGTTTTTTCTAAGGGACACTACTTCTCCTTTTCCCATAAATTGCAACAGACAGAAAAGTATATTATTCATGATTGTACGATAGCATTTGTGGTTCCTTTGTCAAGTCTTTATTGTTTGCGTTTGTGTACTAGCACCTTTCTTAGTAGTTGGAAAACAACAAGACTGCTCAGTATGTAAAACGATTGTAAATTGTTATCCTTTTGCAGTCACGCCTAATTTGAGATGTATTGCATTTTAATTTGTTAGGTTTCCATGTTTTTTTTACTTAACAGGTTCAAGACTGCTTTAGAAGTGATATTTTTCACTACATCATTCTATATACAGCAAAGACGCCAAAAGCGACTTTGTAGCTTAGTGGTCATTTAGTTTCGCAGCATTGCACAAAAACTCTTCGCAACTGGCGGAGTTCACTGTGATGGCTAACGAAGTCGGAAGGAGATCTCCTGTCTAATACGTTTAGTTAATTTTCTACATTTATTTCACAATTTTTCAATTAATTATTTACTTACAATAGTAATCACTCACAGTTGGGAAAGAAATGCGTCAAATGTTGTAGCTCAGTTACAAAATTAGGTAAAACTGAGAATATTAGCAAACTGTTTACTAATCAAATACTTTTAATTGTAATATAAAAGTGTTCTATGGATATAAAAATATGGATAAAAAAACTATCCAATCGAGAAATCATAGATTATTCTGGAAAATTCTTGCAGAGAAGGCCATAGAACATTCTAAAACATTTGCCGAATACTAGAGAACCCCGGAGTGTGGAAAAATCTAAAATTATGGAACACTCATCAGCAAACTAAAAAACTCTTAAGTGTGGGGCACATTGGCGTAACCGTTTCGCAGTGGAGATATCGAGAACTGACTTTTCGAGAAGTCACAGAACATTCTGGAAAATTCTCAGCAAACGAAACCGCTCTTTAGTGTGGCACATTGCCGAAAGCTTATCGCCATAGAGACACTGAAAATCAACGTTTTTAGACTGCCATAGAACATTCTAGAACCTAGAACTTCCGATACAAAAGCAAAGAACATTCTGCAAAATTTATCGCAGGATAAAGTAGAATATCCGACGTTTTGAGAAGTTTATATAATATTCTGGAAGATTCAATAGAAGATAAGGCAATCCTCAAGTGACCCAGTGCCCTCGCGCGGTAGTTGACTTTAAAATGTATGTTTCGAGATGGTCATCGGACATTCTTAGAGAATTTGATGAGAATATCAAATATCGACGTATCGAGAAGAACATAAGAACACTGTGGAAAATTCATCAGTAGATGAAGGAACTTACTTGATCTATTACCTTTCGAGCTCAAGTGCTTTTGCTTACCTAGTTTACTAACATACTAAGTTTTCTCCTGTACACTTTGTATGCAATTACAACTGTAATTGGTTTGAAGGCTTCCGTGGTTGTTGTAATTTTGTTTGTGGAGAAGTATATATTTTCTCTTGCCGTATTCGTCAAATTGTAAACTGTATTATGTTCTGCTTATGTATTTAAATTTCTGTCTACAATACTTCTATATCTTACCCTCACCTTCATAACTAACTTCGGCTGTTGGATATTGTAMGCATMTAAATAAGTGAACATGTCATTTACCGGGTTGATCTAATAACATTAGCAATAATACGTTCCCGAGAATCCGAACAAATATGGACGAGGGTTATGGAAGCGGATCTGTCAAAGGCGTTTGACGCCATCCAGGGCGGTATTTCAATTAATACACTTTCAGGTTTCAGCTTTTCGCTTGTAACTCAAAGACTAATAACACATTCATATTGAGAAAACTAAACGTCACATAACTGCTGCTTTGGCATATTTCTAGAAATGAGAGCCAGTGTTATTTCCTGGGTCAATTCTCTTTTAATGTAAATTTGCCAATCAATATTAAATAGCCTACAACAAACGTTAATCGCTGTCATTAAATTCGACCGCACCCATGGAGGCACAGATAATAAATCTCAAGGAAATTAATCTAATAATAGTATAAACAAACCCAAATTTAGAATTTCGTACAAGACCTCGTATTATTTTTACTGCTCACACGTGGGAGGTGACAAACCAAGTAGGAAGAGCCTGCGTCATTTTTCAGTTCGCTGGTCAAATTATAAAATCTATACTGACCTTTGTAGGACGTAACCTTGCCAGTTTGCCAGTTCGCTGAACGACATGAAAGTGAAATCATGAGTGTACGTTTTTTTTCCTCAGTCAGATCTTTGTTGTGTGAAGTCGTTTTTGCATAGAGGGGACACCACCGATAACTTTATAAAGAGCTCGAATTTAGAACGCCTCCAGGACGATGGGAGTATGTGGGGTGGAAGGGAAAATGGATTATGTATACATTTCGGGACGGAGGTCGGCAAGGATGGGTCGTTTAAAAGGAGTGTCATTGATTTGTAAAAGTTATTTTAAGACAGGTATAATTAACTTTTCCCGTTCTGTTAGATAGAAATGGTAAAGTATTAAAACTTTGTCAGTGTTTAGAATGTCACATAATGTTGCCGTTGTTTAGTGTTTAATGTCATAGTTGAAGTACGAAATTTGCAAAACGGGAAAAAGGTTATATTACCTACTTATGGCTTCCACCTTGAAATTTATAAACAGATCATGAAAAAAGCAATAAGAAATAAAGTGTACATAAACAGAAATGGAGGCAGCATATACGTCTGTAATAAAAAAGCCTAAACCCTCGAAAGCTCTAAAATGCAATTACATGGGTGAATACTAAAATGAACCATAAAACTCTTCGTGCGAAGGAGAAATTTAAATGTGTTCGTTTTTATTTTTATAAAGGCAGTAAAACCGTCATGTAACATTCGAATAATGGTATCTAATCCTAGCAGAAGCAAATTCCTGATTTCAAAAAGGCTTTTACTCTTTTGAATTCGGTTAAGAATTTATTATTTCAATTGCACAAGTTTTTTGTGCAATGAGAACGAAGTGGAGTAGATAAAACTTATAGTGAGTGAGTGCAGTGAGCGAGGCTAATAAAGAAGATGAGTTTAAGAAAGTAAAATTACGTCTGAGTAAAACTGCTTAATTTTCATTTCATAATAATGTAACGCCCAAAGAACACACACAACAGTCAGTGGCTTGCAGGTGAGGACCATCTCTTTCACTTCGCATTGTTGCGATCTCTACATACGTTGCGAATTTAACTACGCGCGGATGAAAACAACTCACCTATTTCAGATAATATTGGGGAACTCTTCGCAATGAAAAAGTATAATTTTACATTCCTGAGATGCATTATTTACCTACATAAATTCCGGTTATAAAGTTTAAATTAAGAACATAATATAAAGACACAAAACGGACGCAGATAAGCTCATATCAAATAAACAATTTGTGCATATATTATATTTAAGTATAAAAAGCATGTCTGCATCGCAACCGACTACAGACAGAGCTGCTTCACTATAATTATAGCTCAGTGCAATTTATGTCCAGCGCAGACAGCAGGTATGACATTAAACTAGTTTTGCCTATATATGAGTACCAAAGAGATGGAAATGTAAAGCACAGCCACAGAAATATATAGTTCTCCAGAAGTTTAAAGCAATGATAAGATTTTGTGATAAAATTAACTGCGCATGCATCTGGCCCTACATGTACGAGGATCATTTGTCACAAAATATTATTATCGTTTTAAACTTCTAGGTAACTGTGCATTTATGTGATGCAGGTGCATGCCAGTTTGGCAAAATACAGGGCACTACCTTTAGAAAGTTGTTTCTGATAAGGCAATCAGTTGGCTTTGTCATCATGCCGGTTCATTGCCAATTGTCATCTACTTTTCCATAAGGCCACTGCATATTATAAGGTACCGCCAGTTCTGGTTTCAGGTAACGCAAATGACAGAATGATAATTGTCATCGTCGAGCGAGCGAAATATGGGGTAGCAAATATTGTCGGATTTCAACTTCGCTTACCAACTAAACTGTATCTATCAAATCCGGCAATAACAGAGATAGAATCACAAGAACTGTGTGGAAGTTAATATGTCGCAACCGTTGTCGACACCTTCCAAGAATCAAAGATCTTAATTTTTTCATACAGTGCCTCCATAAATAACCACAGTGTGGTCATTCGTGCAGTGGACGCAATGTTTTCTCTAGATTTGATTGCAAATAAGTGTATACCAATGGTTGGCGAACAAAAAAGATAGGAACTTACGGTTTTCACTAACATAGTCCATCCGGTCGTGCTAAACTGTTGTTTAAGGTTGTTGTAACGAACACGCAGAAGATGACACCTCGAATGACTTTCTTAGTAGATATTGGATATATCAAATATCTTTCACTTCACAAAATAGTTTGTTCCCATAGAAAATAAAAGTTTAATTTTAAGATTCCAAGAGCACATGATAGATATAAAAAAAGCTTTAGACGATAAAATGCTATGTACTTTACGGCCGCTAAACGGTGTCGATAAATACATATTTATGAGTCAGTTGAACATAATAGCATTTTTATGATATAACACCGCAATCGAGTCTTTTTAGCACGTGCAGCAAGTTTAAGGACATGACGTTTGCCCAGGAAGCAGAAAAGAAATTGGTTTCTGAAAAGTCTAAACAATTTTACAACAGAGAGTATAAGAAGATCGCACAAAAAGTGAAATGCTCTTGGGGGTGTTCATTTCAAGCTGTAAATCATAATAAGAATTACAAGAGATATAGCATTCACATGATACAATAAACTGACGGCGTTTAAGAAAAGAACAAATAGAGGATACGAATCTAAAGAAGCAAAATGTAAGTAAAGATACAGTTTTAAGATAACTTCGGTCGAAAACTGACAAGAATGAAAATTTACTATAACAGATGGTGGCTGTGTTCCAGAAATATCATTCACTACGTTCGGATGTTGTTCTTACAGATACTGTTCAATAGTTAGCTGGTTTTCAACACCTGATGAGTTATAAAGATAAGTTCCATTTACACCAAGCAATATTTTATTATTAAAAGTTGATCTTTTTCATTCAGCCCACTAGAGGTTGAAAGATAACAGCCCTCCTGTTTTAGTTTTAATACTCAATAAAGTAATCGCAATTTATAACTCAAGAAATATGACAAAATGCTAAAATAAGAAAAAAATAAATTATAAGCCTTTATTTAAAAAAAAAACAAGTAAACTAAATATACCAGCGTAGCGCCATTTATACCATAAATACTTGATCGTTGTTCAGTTTCTTTCATGGGGCACTTGAATGTAATTAGGATGGAGGTCATCACGAGTATTCCAATAATGCAGTGATAAAAAAACTGTAGAATGTAGTGTATATACGTAACTGTAATACAGTAGAAGATATAAATCTATACAAAATAGGTACACATTCGAAACGGAGAATTCATGAACATCCGTAAAAACTTCTTATGGGGCTAAAAGAGCACGTTTAAGAGTAGACAAAACAGTAGGAAATTGGAAGGCAATGCCAAATGTCTGCATTGCACTGACACGGTGACAAATCCACCTGCTGTCATTACGGGAACTACTTTCTACAAGTCATTTCATTCAGGAAGTAGTTCCTGTAATGGCAGCTAAATGGCTTTGTCATTGTGTTATTGTCATACTGGCAGATGGCATTGCCATCTAATTTTCTGCTTACATCATACGGAGCCTTTAATATATAGGCAAAACCAGTTACATGTCATGCTGTCTGCACTAGAACTAAACTGCAATGGTGAGCTATAATAATAGTGAAATAGATCTATCTGCAGTTGGTTGCGATGCAGACAACCTGGCACAGACATGCATTTTAGGCAAATCAATAAACATCAAATAAAAACGATGAAATGTAGTCAATTTTCTTGAAAACTGATAGTGAAAACTCATAAAATTATTTTATCCACTCCTCGCGAGGTTTGGTGATTGTGAACGTAATAAAAATACTAGTTTATTTCTCTCCATGGATATTACAATGTTTATCTGAAAGTATTAGGTGTCAGAGACACCTGCGGTTGAAGGTGTTACTAGGATTGCACGTGCACTTAAACGAAATAGCAGTTGATATTACATCAGAACAACAAGTTACGGAAATATTCTTCTCAAACTATTAAGTCTACGAGGCTTCAGCATACATAAAATCTGTTTAGGGTTATTTCAGAGTGGTKTCAGGACCCTTTTGTAGCAAATTTTAATTAATATAATTATTATATATGTATCAGCCTTAATGAAACTGTGATATCAACTGTACAAAGCTTTTACGTAGGTTTGTTTCCTTTAATGACTTCGAATAACTGACATCTGTGTCGATAAAGTACACTTTATCTGAATAGAGAAGAATACAGGGCATCATCAATGACGTCAGGCGCACAAACCATTTTAGCCCGCGACACCAACCGTTGCCAGGCGTGCTCGCATTCGTCTAACTTAACGTTCGCGTTTCGTTACGAGTAGACGGTCAGAGTGTGTTTTTATTATTGCGTTTCGCATTTACTGTTTATACAGCATGGTTTCTTTATAATTAGTGTATTGTCTGCATAATAAATCCTTCTATTTTGCTGTGTGCTGCGTATTGTACTGCAACCTATTAACTGACCCCTATTAACGACGCGACGGCGACACTGGTTATGACGTGCAAATCGCGCATGCAAATGATGACGCTCCTGTATTCTTTTCTATTCAGATGGAGTGTAAATTGTTTTTCTTCTGACAATACTATAAATGGTTTTGTAGAGCACCTCGTATACACCGCCCACGATTTACCTCCTTTCTGTATTACATAGAGTAATATTTCACCATGAGAATCAACACTGTAATATTTCCCTTGCTCATTTTTATCCATTAATTACAGATATGTTTGTAAATGGTTTATGACCCTCGCAAGAGCAAGCTCATTTTTATAGGTATAGTACACTTTTGGTTACATCAAATATGTCCGTGGCATTACGTCCCATTTGACACCCCAACGTAGAGTAGCTTCTTTTGAAAATTGATTCATTTTGTTACTATTCCAGCAGTGCTACTTTTACCTGTAAGTTTCTTTGATTCGTCTTTCGCTGCTAGCCAGAAAAATGCATGAGCGCGGAAGCGTGTACGCTTGATTCACATTCTGCATGAAGTGTGTGTTTTGTACGAGATACAATACAGTCCTCGAGTAATAATACATGAGCTATTCATGCAGACTGCAGTGTACAATATTTTGCAGCAGAATTTGAAATGACGTTGCGCCAACGGTTCGATTTTCACTTTAAGCATTATGATTTGAATGGTATTTCATCGGCAGGTGGTTTTATGAAAGTTATGTCACCGCATACTTTTCTATTTTATATTAATATATTCTATTTGTGGCTAATAGCATAAAGTAAATGATGAAATAAATAAATAAAAAGATATTAATTGTAGAAGTACGGCTAATACTTCGCCAGTAGTCAAGCAACATTACTACATTATAATTCCTCTAAAATAGGCTTAAGATTTTGTATATTATATGCATGATCCCTTTTTCGAGTTTCCGAACATAATATATCACACGATAATTATTAATTCTAAAATTATGAACGAAAACCAGTATTGTGTTAAGTTATAAGTTTTTCTCTGTTCAGAGTTCCGGCAGCGAGTTTAGATTTTGGTTTTGCATATTGTTCATATGTATAAAATACTCTTCGAGGTTTCCGAAAATACAATAATTATATTAATTTAAATTTGCTAGTAAGAAAGGGCGTGAATGTGATATAAGAATAATCTCTAATTTTGGAGGCTACAGGAATAGCTAGTAGTTAGTCATAAGAGTTTTTTAACGCCCACAAAAAAATGATATTTCTGCACGGAATCAGTTTTAAACTGAAGGCACACATTGTCACAATAAAATAGCACGACAAAATTATTACAAAACGAGCAATTGCGTCTACAACTGCTGATGTTAATTATGACGCGTTACACTCAATGTACAAATAAACTACAAACCTTAGGAGTAACTTCGGCAAGCGGTCTCCTAAGCGAGTTCGTTAAATTCATTACAGCAAGTTTGCTGCGACTCTTGCAGGAGCCACTTATTGTACAATTACGGCACCTCAACTTGCGCGCTGACTTCGTGCTGCTGCCTCCGAACTTGTGAGCAATTAAAAATGAAATATTAACTCCCGGTTTTCGTCGGGGGAAACATTCGCTCAAGCTTGTCAGATGTATCGTAATTGCAATACAAATTGCGCTGTTTACTACAGCTGCGGCGTCGAATCGGAAGCAATTAACTGGTTTTTAATTGCTTTAGCAGCATTGTAAACTGACCGAGAGCAGAGCAGCGGTGTGTATTTTGCTATTGTCGTTTGGAAGGAAAGATGAAAGGTTGCAATTTTATCGAACGGGTGAAACACCTAGTTGTTAATTAATCAAGACGAAAAAACCGTGTAACCGATTCATCTTGTTTTAATATTTGTAGTACAAATATATCAATTCCGTTTAAAAGACAAAGAAAAAATAAGTAGTTGGTAAATTAGATATTTGAAGCATCTAATCTGTTATACATAAAAACTTACCGTACAAACTAATTGTAACTTCTATACTATGAGAGTGATATGGCAAGAACTTTAAATACCCACCTGACCTGGTGATCAATTTATAGCTTTTACAGTTAAGAATATATCGTCAAGTCTAAAGTAAATAGGTAATTTATTGATAATTTTATTTTCCTGTTTATCCATTAAATGAATGCCGCTATAAGGATCAATGAAACATGTTTATTACAAATGAGCAATTTGCAAGATTATTGAGAGAACTTATGTGGATCCAGAAAAAATATTTATTAGCACACGATAAGCTTGAGCTGTATTACAAATTTCAAGGGATTCTTGCAGACTTACAGCTGTGGACTTAATTCCTGGCAATACAACTATTAGCCGAACAAATACTGCTACCTTGTAATAGCGCCATCCTCTGGTGAAGAACTTTACCTAGTTTTATTAATTTAACTACGAATTCATAAAAGCTTGGCCGCGAAAATCGTCCCTCCTAGATCATTTCGTTTTCAAAGTCCACGATTGTACACCGACATTTTTTGGTTGCAGAGCATTTCAGTTTACAATGGCATCTTTTGTATCCTTGACTTTTTTCTCAAATGCAAGCAGTTTGTTATCACACACCGTAAACTGATCTAATTAATTAACCAGTCAGTATATGCCCCTACGTCTACCACTGCCATTTATAAGTCATTTCTAAATTCTCCTCCTCTTTCAACATCACTTGTAGTGTATCCTACGTTATTATGGAGGGAATTTTACAGTAAATAATGCTTTAATTTCTTTCACCTAACTTTCCTAATTGCTTTTGGCTTCTCGTCTGTTTTAAAATAATTTTGGTCTTTTCTTGCACAAAGCTTTTATAAACCATCGACTAAAGAAACTTCTTAATTTTCAAACTGAGAAAATGTTACCATCAACCTCCTGACGGTCTGCATGTGCAAAATGCTGTTTTTGCAACTTCATCCGGTGACAATTCATGTGACGTCCGTAAGAAAAAATTGGTGGTGGGTCGTAGGTTCTCTGATTATGACAATAAATGCTTCATTTATTACTCGAGATTACCTATTAAGTACTATAATCAATTTCACAAGTTCAGAACACACCATCTATCCCTTTTTCATAACTTTTTATGTAAATCTACAGAAAACAACAACATGAAGCCGAATGTGTAGATACATTTACATTTTTCTCGGTGGATTTACACTATTTTTTACAAAATGTGGTAGCTCAACGATCCCTGGTAACTGGCTTTCATAAAAAAACGGGTCAAGCATGCCATTGCTCTTTCTTTCTAATGTGGACCTATCGCCTTTAGTGTAAATTGGTTCGAATAATTTGTTGCACATTTTGTGTTTGGCCCTTAGACATATTCGTTGTTCATTGCACTGATGAAAATAACACAATATTACTCTTACCTGAGACTAATGCAGACATCGTTCATTCTGCGAACGCGTTTACAAAATTTAGAATACCCCAGAATGTCCTATGGATACCAAGCTCGTTTGACAATCAACACAAGCGATGGTGGTGACAGTTCATTTGTTGCATCAGCTTGGCAAGTGCTACCACGCAACGTATGTACGTTCGCGACGACTAAAACCATCACCGGATTACTTGACCCGTTTTTTATGAACGCCCGTTACATATGTACATACTTAATAAATAATCATATTCCTACGGACAACGAAGAAGATCTAAGGTCAACTTTAACATTAGAACCAAACACTGTGCTCTAAACTTCTGACCACTTTGTGATTTTGTCATCACACAACCATTTCACTAACATATTTTGAATGTCTTGAGTTGCTCGCGTTATACTTCCTTGTGATTGGCTGTGTCTAGGCCTTCCTGGCAGACTTAAGCTTCCTCTGACATGGAGCAAACGGTTTTCAGTATGTCATGATAACCTTTTGAGTTATATTTATTAATTTTTTGTATACTTATTTGAAATGTTACAAAATGGCTCATGTTTGTTCCTCTTTCTTTCTCAATATCAGTCGTACAGTGCACCCTAGGTTACATGCAGTGAATTTGAACCACATACTTCTTTAATTTCTTTGGCCTAATTTTCCTAATTGCTTTTGGCTTCTCGTTTGTTTTCAAATAATTTGTTATTTTCATGCACAAAGTTTTCTTAATCGTCTACTAAAGAACCTCCTTCCTTGCAAACTGAGTAAATGTTTCCGTCAACCTCTTGACTTTCTGCATGTGCGAAAATGTATATAAATGTTCCATTCATTATTCGGGAATATCTATCGCTTGCTATAATCAGTCTCACAACACAGCTTCCGTTCCTTTTCCACAACTTTTTAAGTAAATTTACAGAAAATAAAAACGTACAGACGAATTTGTATAGGTACACACAGATTTTTTTGTGGATTTAAGCCATTTTGTAAAGTGGTGTAGCTCGGAGGTTTCTTGTTGATGGGTGTTCATAAAAAAGTCAAGCAAGTCACGGTTTTCTTTTCTTTCAAACGTGAACCTTTCGTGTAAGTTAGTTTGAATAACTTGTTGCACATTTGATGTTTGGCCCGATTGACGTATTCGTTGTTTATACGCAACCTATATTAGTGTGACGTAGATGTCGGCCATTTCGCTGCGATACGTCAAGGTCCTGGATCTAAATAAACCAGGCTGTCATACCTTGCGTAAGGAATCTCAGTTTGGTGCAAAATTATGGGTCTAAAAGAACGTTTTATGTGTATGTGTGAGTAGTTGGCACTTCTTCGCTATACTTGGCATATACTACAAACCTAAATTACATTTAGTTACAATGTATTGCTGAAAMGATTTGTACAATAAATGCACGTGTGGAACAATTTACACGTACCAGAAAATAATGTTTTGGGGCGCTAGATGTTCTCATTATAATGAAAGGGAAACAGGTAAGTTTGGTTTGTAATGCCTACTAAATAATAATATAAGAGTATTGTGGGCCTACTACATCCTACTCTCTTATCTCTGAAGTAAGCTACTCAAACACAAACAACACTTTAAAATATTTATTAAGCACCAATTATACTCATTGAGCTCCCCTTATGTAMCGTATGAWTATTAGGTTTGTTTGGATCCMGAATCTTGACGTGTCGCAGCAAAMTGGCCGACATCTACGTCAGCACTAATGTAGCGCATTAGACTGTTGAACATAACACGATATTACCGTTACCTGTAACTAACGCAGGCACTAATGATTCTGCGAACACGTTTACAAATTGAAAAATACCATATGGTTAACCAAACGAAACTCTTTTGTTAGTCGTGACAGTTAAGTTTGTTGGTCCTGAACAGTTTGAGGAAGGTTCCGCTAACCAGTCAAGGAAGAGTCGATCAAGAGCCGACTCCAGTAAAGGTGGAAAGGTCTCAGGCGTTGTGTCCACTGATATTTTATTTTTATTTAGAAAGGGCAAAGTGTCACGAAAGAAGTTTACGTACGTATTCTGACGAATGTGATGGTGTACTGGTAGGTACACACAAGTCATTTAGTCCAAAACTAGCTATCGGATAACATGGACATGTTCTGATTTAAAGAGTTCTGGCCTCATAATAGCCTAGATTTGAACCCTCCTCGACTATAGTATGTTTGGAGCGTATCGGAAAGAGTTACTAACAAGTTCACATACCCAACATCTTTACGCACAGCTATTGAAGTAGCACTTCCCGAAATGGACGGCCCTGCTTTAAAAAAAAGCTAAGCGTGAAAGTGCTTCAGGGGAAATGTGGAGGCGTTCATATCAGCTGAGGGAGGTTAGATCGAATAATTCCACTCTGGACAGGTCACACAACTGATATGGAGATGCATTTTCTTTTTCATTTGAGCTTTTGTGAATAAATATAAAAAAACTGATTTGTCACACCCTGTACATATAACGTCAGTTTCATGCATATAAAATGTTAAGAAACTGTACATGTGTTCGAACTGTACCTAGACGTTGCCCAGTTCCTTAATTCGAAATATTATTGTCTTATCGTAGATAGTGTGATTATTAATATAATTCCAAGTTAAAAAGCATTCATTATTTTATAACAAAAAGAGACAGCTTAAGAATATGCGTAAACTAAACATAGTATCTACTTTACTCTAGAAATTACAATGATTTCAGTCGTTTTAACTTTTTCAACAGCCTTTACATTTCATCAAAATGTAACTTGAGCTTAGAAAGTAGATACATTTGTAACTAAATACAATTCCTAATTAATAAATGAATATTTAGAATCTATTTATTCAAGTTCAGAAGGACAATTATGGTTATTATCAAATGAGAGTCGCCAACATGAACAGATTTATATCTACAAAAGTGACATCCTGATGTTAAAGTTTCATAACCTCCTTAAGGGATGAAGATTCACTGGCAACCTGGATCGTTAACACACTTGACTCCCAAGTTCATTTTCAACGGCCCACGGAGCCAAGCTGTTGCCCGTTGAAGCATGCATCCCCAAGCTCACGCTTTCGCGAACATACATTTTAAATCTCGGCAAGGTGAGGGAGCAAGCGACGATGACGCTATTTCCAGACACCACTCGTGCATCTGCAAGTAGGCAAAAAGCCGGGCAGGTGGATCGATATGGACACCCCGGAGATTTGTCTGAGAACATTGCCGCCGCGTTCGACTACAGGGATTCACCTTCATCAAGGAAGTTGGGGGCTTGTGGCAACAGGTAGGGGTCGATATGGCATGAAGATGAAGCCACTTGTATGCTTTGTATAATTTAGACGTTATCTAAACTCTTTCATCGAAGGCTTGCGTCAGCTGTATTGAAAAGATGATTTCAGCGCCATTTTTAATGCAAAAATGATGTCTTAAATGAAACTGCAGCATTTAAATAACATAAAAAACAATTTATCGGTAGTATAATTAATTTTCTTTAAAAATAAAACCCCCAAAATGCGCACACCATTTGGCGTCACTGACTTCCAAAACAAACAATCATTAAGGTTAAAAAGGTACCGAAGTAAAGAAGTCAAAAAGCACATGTACCTTGGTACGGAACAAATATTTAGCTTCATCGCAAAAGATATTCAAAATGTAGTCCTTTATTGTGCACACAAGGTTGCACTCGACGCATCATGGAGACTCGCACTTGACCGTTTATAAGGTATGAATAATAATCTAGTGCACTGACCTACCTCAACCTGATAGCACAGTGCCACMAAAGATTAGTTTCTTTTAGATGACAACTCATCGTGAAAAAAACACGAAATCTGTCATTTTTCTTAAAATGTCATGAAGTATTACGGATAGCATACCACCACCAGTGGCAGACTTCTTTGGGCAAGATGATATCGACAGGAGAAACCAAGGCGAAAATCATATGATCGGCTGCAACGAAGCGAAACGAAGCGTATTTGGGTAATAACAACGTATTATAAAAATTAACTTTGATGTTCGAAATAACATTACAGAACATTAAGCAGGAGTACCCTACGGATAGTGTTTCACAATATTATTGTATTTCCTTTGATATCGTTCTGTCTAGTGCAAGCAATGCAAGACAATACCGGCTAAATATTCCCACCTCGTTTTTTTTTAGGGGACTAATGCAAGATCTTGCAACATGTCCTGCAGTATTGCAATTTCACAAATCGTATTTAAATTAAGTTTTTGATGGTCGGTAATATGTTATAAAGGTATACTTAGCGAGTCATTTTTCGAGAAATAAAATTAAATTTAAAAAAGAGGTCAAAACATGTTTAAATCCACAAAACAACTCTGTTGTAAGAAACCCTGTGCAGCCAGACGGTTAGATAACAAAATCAACAACATATCCAAAAGGTTGAAGCGATAATGACCACAAAAAGGCCGAACGACGTTTCAAGTTTAAAATCGTTTCTAGGTATGGTCACGTTTTATTCCAAGTATGTTCCAAATTTGGCGGATGTTCTAGCTCCATTGTATTCTTTATTAAACAAGAACAGTGTTTGGGCATGGACTGATCAGTGTGAAAAGTCATTTAAGGCGATAAAACGATTGCTATGTTCGGCGCCAGTACTTGTTCATTATAATCCGCAGTTAGATATTAAATTAACAGTAGATGCCTCTTCTCAGGGGGTTGGAGCCATTTTAGCTCATACAATTAAGAATGGAGAAGAGAAACCGATAGGTTACGCTTCACGAACTTTGTCAAAAAGTGAAAAAAATTATTCACAGATCAACAAAGAAGGCCCAGCTATAATGTTTGGCATTTCTAAATTTAGAGATTATCTTTATGGCCGACAGTTTACTTTGGTTACAGATCACAAACCGTTATTGAATATTTTTGGTCCAAAAACAGGACTTCCCCTAATGACAGCTTCGCGGTTGCAACGATGGGCACTAATACTATCAAGTTACAATTATAATATTCAGTATACTAAGTCGGAGGAAAACACGGCTGATTTCTTGTCGAGATTTCCGATGGAAAGTTTAAATGAGGAAATCGTTGAAATTAGTTTTTTAAATTATGTCTTGGAAAATAATGATTTACCGGTCGATTATAATGCAGTTTCAAGGGAAACGCGTAAAGACGAAATTTTGTCCAAGATAACGAAATACGTTATACACAGAGGAAAAATTAAAGCAATATATGCTGAGAAAAGATGAGATTGTTGTAGAAAAGGGGATATTAATGTGGGGATACAGAATAATAATGCCTAAATCACTTCAGTCACAAGTACTAACTAACTTCATGAGGCTCATATGGGCATTGTTAAAGAAAAAGCTCTAGCGCGGTCTTATGTTTGGTGGCCCGGAATAATAGATGCGGACATCGAAAAATCGGTAAAGTCATGCGTCAGTTGTCAAAAATTTAAACCAAATCCACCTCTTGCAGAATTAMATTTGTGGAAATTTCCAGACAGTGCTTGGAGTCGTATTCATATTGATTGTATGGGACCAATGGAAAATAAATATTTTTTAGTTATCATTGATGCATATAGTAAGTGGCTTGAAGTATTCCCCACAACATCCATTACCGCTGAAAGCACAATTAAATTGTTAAGAAATGTGTTTTCTCGCTTTGGTCTTCCAAGGTATGTTGTTTCGGATAATTCCAGGCAATTTACTTCAGAAGAATTCCAGATGTTTTGTAAAAAAATGGCATTAGGCACATTATGGGAGCTCCATTCCATCCCGCGACAAACGGCTTAGCCGAAAATGCTGTAAAAACTGTAAAGTGCGCTTTAAAAGCCATTTTTAATGAATGTAGAAAAAACGATGTTAATTTAGCATTAAATAAATTWTTGTTGAATTATAGAAATACTATGCATTRTACTACGGGCCAGTCTCCTGCAAAACTAATGTTAGGTCGAAATTTGAGAACTAGATTGGATTTGCTTAAGCCAGAGTCACTTCTTGAAATAGTTATGAAGAAAAATGTGAAACAGATTCAAAATTACAAGAGACATAGGAACATAATGTTTGATTTAGATGAAACTGTTTGGGTGCGGGGTTACAGTGAACAAAAATCATCTAGGCTTGATAGACCGATCACTAAATATTAAACAGGTAAGTATTAGATGAGAGTTTTACAAACTAAAACTTTCATCACATATATCTATACATTTTTGTATACTTATACTTTGCCTATTACCGTCTTACCTTGGGTCCTGTGTTTATATTATTACCATTGCATAGATATTTAATAAGACGGAGAAAAGATATTAAGTGTTTTATTTTTTATTCTAATATTGAGAAAAGAGTTGACACTACTGACTGGTAGTTGCTGCCTTTCTTATATTTTCTGCCCTCTACCACTCCTTAAGTGAGGCGATAGATAAATTACTTACTTACATTACTTAGGCTCAGTTATAATAAGTTATTTTGATTTTTATCTATATTCATGTTCTTTTTGTACTCTATCGATCTATAGACGGGAGAGGATATCCAGTTTTTGTTGTTTATGAAACAAATTAATTTCGAAAATTGCTTATAACTTTCCAACATTTCAATAAACATAGTAGCAGCTTTTTGTTTGCCTAATTAAAAAATATCTACAGTCCGCGGAAGACGGTTTGAAGGCGTGACATAAAAGTACCTTAGCACTTCACTTAAACATAAGTGCTATTCTACCGTGCTTATTATCAGTAGCTAATAAAGTTGCACCTTTTCTGTTGTGATAATTTATAGTCTTTGTCGACCTTTCAAAAAATTTATTTTGGAAACTTTGCCTTTCTTTGTCCTGCCTATAGATAACATTAACTTTACCAGTCTCCTAAATAAGTCCAGTACCTGCTAGAATTAGAATGTGGATAACACCATGCCATCTAGTGGCAATACGGTATTGCCCGCTCGTCTCTGTGAAGAACTAATCTGAACGGTCGCCCACTTTGCTGTGGGCGTTTAAAAAACCGACAGATGTTCCCAACCTACCAATTTCTGAAAAGAGCGCATTGCATAGACGTAATATATAATCTTTGCAGAAATCGTCGTTGGATATATCTGCCGGTTTTTTAAACGCCCACAGCTCAGTGAGCTACCGTTCAGATTAGTTAGAGATGAGCGGATGATACTGTTTTGCCACCAGATGGCATGGTGTTATCCACATTTTAATTCTCGCATATCATCGCCTACCTTGGCGTATAAGGAAAGCTGTGTTGTCTGCGTTGTCAGCTGTGCTGAGGAGGTTTTATAAGCCGAAATAGCTGTTCACAGATTATTTTGACGTAATATTGTTATTAGTCCAGTAGGTACCTTTTAGAACGTTAAATACTGCGGTTCATTTGCCAGACAAATAATATCTATGAAACACTTGAGCCACAGTTTTAAGTTTGATGTTTATTCCTGTCCTTTTTTGTAGTTGCAAATATCTAAAACTTTATTTGGACACAGACGGAACTGCCGGATTAAATTATTCTAATCATTATGACTTAGTCATCAGCACTCATCTTTCGCTTTTCATCTCTTTAAATTGTACAGCTTTATAGAATTTTAATTTTCTTGTTATAATCTTTTATTTAAATATTGTTGTACACGTTTATGCTAAAGAAAGAAGTCCAGTATTTAGCAATAAATCCCACCAAAAGAACATACAACAATGTATACTGCTCAGGTACAACATCAGATAATGTGATGTAAACAATTTACGGCAATCACGCTAAGCGTTCTCCGACATTCTGTTCTTATAAATAATCACTTTTTAATGAACACCTTAATTTAAGAGGGAACTGGGTGGAGAACTAAAAGTAATATTTCAAAATTGCTTAAAGGTAAGTGCTGAAACAGCCAGAATCCAGTTTAATAAGTGCAGGTATTTCGCTGTTTCATTTCCCCGCGTTCTAATTTATATCAAGCAATCAGTGCTTCGCAGCTCCCTCTGCAACAGAAGTGGAAGCTCTATAATTTTATTTTACCGTGGCAACTCATTTAGAATTAAATATTCGCAGAATGTTCACAATTTTTTCTGCTCCAATTTATACGCTGGAGTAAAGGATAAAAAATACACCCACCGTTATAGCCAATGAACCTTACTGAATGAATTAAAAGGTCATAGGGTTATGCATTGCGCCGAAAGAATGGCCTAGAATATAAAAACTAACTCAGGACGAAAATACGGTTACTTAGAAAAAATTACAGTTGATTAATTATTTTTTCAGTGTGTGAATCTATATGTATTTGTAAAAATCAGACATGCTACTGAGAATAAAATGGGCAAAACACAAAAGCAAAATGCGATAATTGGAAAGCTATTTAGACGGATACAGTATTATTCCCTATCAACTTAAACACGTTAATTACCTTAAGAATATTATGCGCCTGCAGCTGTCGCCCACTGTTTCTATATACATAGACCGAGCGATAACTCGCGCGTACTCCTATAATAAACAGACTTTTGGGGCGAATGGAGGTGACGACTGGTAGATATTTGTGAATATAAATAAATATTAATAAGAGTTAAATTTTAGCTTGTTATTTCCTTTAGTTTTCGTTATATTGTTCAAGCAGACCACTCGTACTGATTTCTGTGATCATTTTCAATATTTAGTGTTTAGAGCAAGATTAGCTAAAAATACCACAAAATGCTTTTGATAGAATTCGAATTTTATATCCAATTGCGATGCAGGTTTTTCGTTTTTAAAAACTGTTTTCGCATTGATCGCAGTACTCCCATTGTAATGCGAGTTTGTGAAGGGATAGAGCCGCCGGATATTCAAGATTTTGGCTCTTTTGTTTGTTTTGCTGTCGTTCCAAATCAGTGCTTCTGTTAACCCCTTAACATCGTTATCAAAGATTAGAATTTGGTGTCGAAAACGTGAACAGTGAAGGATGGAATGGAATTATGTGGTGTTCAGCCTTAAATACTTATCTTACTGAAATACTATGGAATATGTTTGGGATATGAACAGGAGAAGCTGGATTAATTTGCTGCTTCTTCCACATATGCCTTCAAAAGGAAATTTCAATGGTCTGGGAAGAGTTGTCTCAAAAAGATATTACACAATGCCAATGCCATTATTTCGATGCCTGAAGGGTTAAATGAATGCATCAGAATATTATTACTTTTTCCAATATTTGTTACGGCAACACACCGAAAATGCTGATGATTATACTTGAATTTTATCTATCACAATCTACCATGTCTTAATTTCTTTTTGTTGTTTTGAACAAAACCATCTACCAATTAGAACATTATGGTCCCATTTTGTTTCCAAAACTATTTTGTAGTGTAATATCTTTGTACGCATTAACAATGTCATCTCCCACTCCAAAGGTTTTTTTACGTAGGTAAATTTTCAGTTTAGCCTGGTTTATTCAGTTCCTTTCCGAGACTGCGTATAGGCATTGCCTATTTCTATTTAGTTTCACTGAAATAGATCTCACAGGGTCTTATCAAAGTGTTTCATTCATATCAGTTGGGTACAAAGGATAGAATTCGATGCACTAACTTTTCTACTGTCATTTTCTAGAACCGCTTAAAATGAGGACCACTTTTGTTTCTACTATTCAGTAATAACTTATCCAATGGTTTTAGTTTATTTAAACTTATTTGTTACAACACTGTGAATGTTTGAAGCTCAATGTTAATTCTTTTAAAGAGTATGATGCCTGTTTGGTAAGTTGTTGTGTGTTTCCCCTGTACCTCAAAAGCAAAATATCTGACTAAATTTGCGTTGTTGAATATTGCGCATAATCTGTTCTCTTACCAAGCATCGCACTCATTTTGGCCACAAAAAGATTAGAAAAATATTAATAACAAAAACGTGTAGCAAATAAAAACAGACCCAAGTGTGTGTATCGTATTTCTGCTGCTGCTCCGATTAACGCGATTCCCGTTCCCGCTTTGGCGCAAAAGACAATTTAATAATTCTTGTCTTGGTGTACTATAACTACACAATAAAATCCATCTATACATGTCATTACTCTCGCATTTATGTCAATCAAGCAAAGAAACTTCATTTAGCTGAAGCAGTTATGTGCCCAATATCGAGTTTCACTAAAATAGGCAAAGACGAAACCAGCCGTTATTGCAATGTCTAAAGGTCACAGTCGAGGTATCCATCTAACTGGATAAGATTGATCCCATCGGTACAGATATACATGTTTCTACAGCTAAATCAGTTAGCAATGGGAAAATTCGTATGGGATGCAGTTCAGCAGGTAAATCGTTTGTGAAAAATTAGGCGATCGGTATAAGATCCTAATTTTGAAGGAAATTTCAGCCTTAGTGAGGCACTGTTTACTGAAAATAAACTCTTCCTATTTTGATCAGGAATATGTTGCACTGCTGAAACTACATAAGAATCTTTATCAAGCTGTTCTCCAAGGTGACAGGAAACCATATAATAAAAATATTAATGCTGGATACATGTTCACTGCATATGACTGCAGTAAAGTGTATGATGCTGAGACAGTGTGGCGATTTAATTTTAGAAAAGCTGATTATTTCCTTCTGTATGTAAGACTTCCTTGTGTCGATTGCTCTTTTTTGCACACATATTATGAACTTGACCGCGCAATGGCGGAGAGTTTTATGCTACATTATGTGACATATACATATAATATTTCATCAACGCGTTCCTATAATCACTGTGGATCGAAAGCGCAGGATATTCTCTCTGGCAATCTAGAGCTTTGATAGCATGTACTTGAATGAAACCTATACCTCGACAATGTTATCACAAATATGAAGTTGGGTTTAATTACAATAAATTAGTTTACTTGTGTGACCAACTTAAATGCTGGTTATTCATTACATTCATTGAGAGTTCAACGTAACTTACAAAGATATTGCTTTGGATGAATTAAATGGAATATTGAAAGGTTTGCCGATTACTTCTCCATGTGTTTATATGGTTTCTGATCCTGTCAATGCAGGTTTGGATTATGATTATGGTGATTATGATATTCATATTTGTCAATGCTTTAATCTGAAGTGTATTGACAGAGAGGAGAGTTTTAATTACAAAACACCTCAAAAATGAATTCACTTCAGATCGAGATATGGCATCCAGCTTTATTCCTAAAGAGTTTACGTGTGTATTTGACGATCAATAGTATTACATACTTAATCTTATGTTGAAAACTTTTACAATTCCGTCTCAATATAAAATTCCTAGCATTCCACGAGTGTTTAAATTCGGCGATCTATCAAAAGTTGAAAATTACTGTCCTGTTTCTATAAGTAACTTTCCAAAAGTCTTTGCAATCAGTCTTGATACTTATATTACAAATAGCAAGTGAAGTCACGCTTTCCTGCTTGTCAATAACTTGAACTGGTCGTGGACCGCACTACAACTACTAAATTGCTTGCTTCACTGAGTTGGTATTTGCAGTACTTGATGTGCAGTATACATTCTATAAACTGATGTCAGCAAAGCATTCGATCGGATTGATCACTGTGTACTGCTTTCAAAGCTAAATCGCTATCGTGTCAGTAATACACTGTTGCTTCTCTTCTAAAGCTATGCAACAGATAGATTACAATTGGTTCCTCAAACTACCTTTATGACAACATTTGGAGTACCTCAGGGCCCACATCTTGGATCCTTGTTAATTTTATTATCTATCAAAGCTAATAAAGCTCTTATTTGAAGATGACGTTAAAATATATATGTATGTGAATAGTACTAACAAAACGCTGTGATTAAATGGTGTGATACATGCAGGTTAACACTTAACGCATACAAGTGAAAATTAACATTTTTCTAAAAACACATTCCAATAGATTATATCTTGTTAAGTTCACAACGGTGAAGGACTATGTAGGAAATAACATTTGACAATAGACTAACGTTTAATATAATACTTTACGATGCCTGGGTTCGTCATTTGGAACTGTAGATATTTAAACGGTCTAAAAACTGTGTATTTTAGTTTAGTAAGATTAAAATTACAGTAATGTTTCCTTGACTTTTTATCACATATACACTTCTCAAATAAAAAAGTCAGAGGATGCGTACCCATGATTTGTTGTTGATACAATCTGAAGTGGATGGGCTTGCAAACCCCAGAATTTCGTATATCGCGTCAGATAGCTAGATCTGATCTCATACTTTACGTTTCGCCTAGTAGTACACAGATTGAGCTTAGAACTCCTGTTGTGTTTTATAATAATACCGTTGCTATTCATGTTATGACTTCAAATCAGCTGTTGCTATTCTTATCTCAAGCTCTACTGTATATTAATATGTTATGTGTATATTGCAAAATGTATTTTTTTGTTACTACTGTTAWTTTTKTTTTAATTTTCTGCTATCGTMTATTGGATAATAAAAGGCATTGTTATTATACATGTAACGAAAACMKTTAGTAGGTACACATATAATACTGTTAGGCAACCATATCAACCGAGGTTCGCATGGTTCCCTGTCATGTTATGAGCTTCGAGCGTATTCGATCGAACGAGTGTTCTCGAAMCTTCAACCCGACACCGAGCTGTCCCTGGAAACATTTGGGAACTTTCGACGAAAAGCGCATGCGGAAGTTTGATTTGAAAGGCAGCGAAGCAAGCAAACGATAAGTGAATAAGTGCAGTGTATAGTGTAGTGTGTTTGGATTTAGTGTATTTCGGCATATATATTAAAATAACGCAAAATAAACCACTAATTTGGCTTCCTCTATTCACTTATATTATTCAACTCGAGTTTCTGTCTAAGGTTTTTACCCACCCAGACGTGATGATCATCAAGAAATGAATTTATATCTTTGGAAACGCAGCACATTTCTATTTTAATTACAATTTTTTAAACCCGCTATCAACATCTCCGACTGCAACTGACTTCCAGGAAAATTGCGTTTATTTTTGTAGCACAAACAAGGGACTTTTAGGACCACCGGACGTTATTAGATTTTAGATCCCAGCAGCAAGATTTAGAAGTGCTGTTAATATACCCCGGGCATTTATACAGCCTCCATTCAACAAGTAACCCACATCAGCGGAGTCGCAAAACGTTCGCTGCGATCTCTTAATTTGTCGCCTYTCGCYTGTCCCTTCTAACCGACTGTAATAATCACCCCTATTCAAAAGATAACTTTTTACGTTAGTTAGCGCGAACTTTCGCTTTTGATGTAGACGACGGTGCCTGCAATCTCTTTAAGGGCCCGTTTCGGTTTAATGTCGCATTCGAAAAGTTAGATTAAAAGTGTAATTAGTATTGAGAGGGTTCTGATAACTTGTGTGAATAATGGCCCGCTGGTCGTTTAGAGGATGTCTTTTGAGGAAAAGATTTTGGATGAGGTTTTCTTCGTATCAGTGAATAATGAGCTGTGGAGATGCATCTTAAAATTGATCTAAATAAAGCGAATTGCTCTAAGGCTCTGAAAAACAAAACTCAAACACGTACTGAAAGAAGTGGGTACATGATTGCTACTTGTGAAAACTTGCAGTAGGTAGGAAATACAATTAGACAGAAGTCTGGTCCCAAATACCTTTATCAAGGACAAATATACTGAATCCAGAAGTTTTTGATAGCAGCAGGGTAAAAATTTTAGATACCTGTATGAAGCTTTTCCTTCGCATCTGAAGCTGAAGTGGCATTAGTGCGATGTAAATGTTCAAAAACATGATCACCGAATGGATATTATTAAAAAATTAGTGCAATTAGAACATATCATCATATTCCTGCAAAACAATTTATAAGAGACAATTTAACGTTATATTAAGTAACTAGCATACATCAGAATATTATCTGTGCAGGTATGAAATTTGAGTTAATGAGTTTTTACAGAGCAGTTGGTAACCTATAACGAAATATGGTATTCTAAAAGTCACAGACAGATAATGATTTTTTTTTCATAGCACAGTTAACGCAATTTGGTGTTTTGTTTACTGTTCAGGATTTATCCATAGTTAGTGCAGTTAGAGATGAGGTGTTCTGTGCTAGTAGTCTTTAGACTTTGCTAACTTAAAAAACATGTATTGGTGTGCCATTACTAAACGCAACGAAAATGGGAAAGCAGTATTGTGAGTTCTTGAAGCTTAAACCTTATGAAATTGGCCTTAAAATCAGTAAGTACTGAAACGTAACCCCATTTTTGTACAAACTCTAAACAAACACAGTTCTGGGGGATTATGTGCATTTCGGCCGCCAAGTCTGGTCGCCGTCGGTTGATTGCATATTTAAATTACTAACAATGTATTATTATTTTGTTTTTGGTTTTTAATGTTGCGTTTTTTTTCTGTTAAAAATTATGAATAAAAAACTATGTACGATTAAATTATTTAAAAAAAACTACCGAACGTTACTTTAACAAACACAGTAAAATACTTTAATTTCACTTAACTCCATAAGTAACAAATGTCAGTTTGTGATTTTTTGCAGTAATATGACGATTTATTAACATATGATGCGGTTTTCTCACCAAAAATAACAAGCACAACAAAACAGCATTTTTTTCATGCAAAAAGTGTGGCAGTTTTGTTCATGATGTAGCGTATGTCTGCCTCTAATGGCAATGTCATCAATATATAGTATACACCTGGGTGGGTTCAAAACACATTTTCAACTAATATAAAATATCGGTATATGCTACCGTCGTAGTACTTTAAACTTTTTGCGCTCTAAACTTAAGCTGTATTATTCGAATTTCTTGAGATGTTTTTAATCAACATCAAATTATAATTTCGAACATTCTACCTTTATATTATTAAAAACAATAACGCTACAAGTACAGATTGATATCATTTTAAGTTTTGATTACAAAAGGGTTTTTGAAATTAAATACGAAAGCTGTTCAACTGTGAATGGTTAACCATCATTATCATCCTAAAGTGCACCAACTACGAACGCCCAACTTCTCTAATTATTATAGGCATCAATTTGACCAATTGCATAAAAGCATAATGAGCGTCCATTGCCAGCTTTCAGATACGTTTCCTGAAAAATTAATTGCTCCGATTTAATGAGAGCTCTTTCTCACAGAGCTGGCCGATTAAAGGAATCTCCTTTCGGCTGAATAGACCACAAAAATATTTCATGAACTAGCTGAGGCATTCGATTTTCGAACATAAACGCTAATATTTTTTTAATAAGTTATTAGTTTTTAGCAAATTTAGCTTTTATTCATAATTCATTCCTACTTTTCTTTACGTTATTCGTTTTCGTTAAACAGTTGAACAGAAGTGTGCTCAATCAGTTTAATTGGCTGAAGTACAAACATTTTTAAGAAATGAAATGAGAATTGATATTGGCGGATTTGATTTATCCTTAAAGTCAGCTTAAAAGTATTCTACATTATAGCCAGAACCCGAATGTGTGTCATGAACGCTACTTAAAACAAACTATCATCAATATTCGTAATGCGGTAATAGATTGTACTAACATTTTTTCGCGGGTGATAAAAACTCTTTTAATAAAATGGTTTCCAGAAATGTTACTTTAAACTAATGGTAGAAGGAACCTTAATATGGATTCCAATTTTTGGTTTCACAGAATTAAGTTTAACCTGCTGTTGGAGCAGTAGGTTCCGGATATAAGGGATTCAGAATCGAATCGAAGAAAGTCTAGAACTTGTGTATTTGTAAGATTATCGATCAGAAGTTGTGCCTAGTGATATTTCTTCTTCTTCTCATGTAACTTATGCAGAATAATCCTCAACGATTAGACGACAAACTTACTGGTAAAATTATTTAAAACAAATTAAGCGAGAAAAACAGTTTTGTAAAATAGTAAAAGAATTTATCGCAGTGATTATTAATTCTAGCAAAAGTCGACGATTCTGACGTTAGTGATCATTTTAGGTCATTTCTTTTTTACCAGAGTCACTATACCTAGTAGAAAGACAACGATCAAAGATGATGCCTTTGCCATGATAATACCAGGAGAATATACGATTTTTACTTTCAGAAAAGCAAGCAAGGAAATAAGCAAAACTTGGGTTGTGTGCTTAAATAGACAATGATAAGGTAAAAGAACTTTAACGTGGAAAAATTATTCGCTTAGTTCGGGCAGATCTTCCAAATACATGACCAACAAAATATTTTTGGCGAATTGTCTGCTTGAACATTTTGTTTAGGTACGTCAGAAAGCACTTCCTTTTCCTAAACTATGAGCGTCAGTTGCAGACGTCTACAACCTAAGTGTACCATTTTTTCAATGCAAAGATAGGGTTTATGTCCGTGTGAAATGAAACAGAAGGCAGAAGCGGAACCTGGGGTATAGCGGCGTGTATGGTAAAACACCTAAACTTAGGTGCTGATAGCTAGAATAGAATAATTATTGAAAAATTTTGTATTGTGATTCTTATACAGTGTATATATCGCTCCTGAAGGTTATGCAAGATATCAACATGACTGAGAAACTATTGAGCTCAGATTTATGGTATACGGTCATTCCTTTTTACCATGTGCAAAAGAATTCTTTTTGCACCAGATGAATGGTTTAATATCTTTTCAAATGCAAAAATAGATAAACTTAATTTTAAGGGGATTTGCATGTTAACACATTAATTTGAACTGACTACGATTGATGATGAATGATTTTGTGTAGTCATCACAAATTAATTTAGGATAGCACATGTCGAGTGCACAAACTTTTGTCTCTCATCAACGTTCAAGAAAAAAATTTTTATGGCGCTGGAGGTTCTCTTACTTATCACAAAAATGACGTGCTGTTCATTCCCGGATTACATCACAAGCACTTCAGGAACTAGTCACATGTAACGTCTACGAGAACTTCACAGCGTAAACCTGAACAGCTGAATGCTTAAGTGGGGTAATCTGTGATTAAACACTACTTTAGTATTATGTATTTTGTCGGAAAAGGTTGTTTAATTTTTAATTGAACGTCAAGATAAATTTTCCAGAGCAAATAAATCGAGATCAATTAAATATATTTAGTGGCAGAGTGTATCAAAACCAAACTTTAGTAAAAAAAACAAACTATTAAGCAATACCAGATTAGTAAAAATATGTAGCTATGCTGCCATTATGCGAAGCATCCCGACCACCAACAAACAAACAGCAATTTAATAAGAATTCATAAAGTTAACTAATTAACTTCAACTAACTATTTCAGACTAGCAGACATTTGACCTACTTCAACTCCGAACCACCTTAACCTGTTTATCATAGTCGACAAGTTTGAAGTTTTGCGTGCAAAATGCAAGCTGCGACCTAGTTCAAGAGGGTTGGGGTAGTGCAGTTCCATGTTTTGCATAACTCATATTATTGTCATGGTGTTCAACACGTCTCCAAAAGTCTAGAAGTGGAAGTTTACATAAAAAATGACTAACTGCACTGACAAGTCGGAAGTTTAAAGGGGATATTCTACTTCTTTACTTAATGCTAGAAGCTTTTGTATCTTTCGCTCCAAACTAAAACGATATTTATAACACTTTTTGTTTCCCATCTACAAGTTATGGAAATTGTTGGTATTTGAACAGTACATTAGACATTCGTTGAAGATTAAGATTAATATAGTCTTAAGGGACAATTGAGGTTACATTAAAGACACGCTAAAAAATTCATTATTTAATATCTGCATAGCCAAGTACAGCTTTTTATTTAAATGATTTTCAACCATTCAAAATGTCCTGACCAGTAGTGGATTAAAGGTTTTGTATGCGTCATAAAGATATTCTTTGGTCATAAACCAATTAACACCACAAAAAAACAAAAGATCGTACTAATAATACTCACAAATCAATAAGGGCCGAAAACCTATGCAAATATTGTCTCAAAAATTATACGAAATCTCATTTCACACGAAAAGTACGATACGCTGCATCGCAAAAGGTACTTAAACCAATTTTACCGTAACTTGGCAACGAGTCTTCGGAACTTCCTAGCCGTTAATCCAGCAGATCGAATAATCCTCACAACTTAAAACCAACACGCAAGGGGATGCTCCCGGGTCGTGATTTTGCACCGAATCTCGGATAAGGAAGACTATAGATTTAGGTTGGAGTTCGGCGGTTACTCTCTGCTTGAGATCACTGTAATTTATACGGAAGGGGAGCAGCCACGGCCGTAGGTACACTAGCGAAAGCGAATTGCCCCTAGGCGTTCAAAGGTTTATAAATCGTGAACATTTCTAAGTGCAGCTAATTAGATTGTCGCCTTAATGCAGCTGTATGGAGCACAAATACAGCCCATGGACGCTAAAATCTAATGATTTTTTCCGGGTTGTTATGACGTGGTCCAAGGTGTTCCTCTTTCTCCTCAAACGTTTCGCTGCTCTTCGCAGGCAGCATGTTCAGTGATGTTCAGGTTTGGCTGGTGTAATCTGAACTGAGCGGTACTGGCTCGCATTACTCTTATGTCCTCGTTCTCCATGACGGAGGATGCATGGTGCGTTGGTGCAGGTGGAGAGGGGGGGTGTCGTTGATGTACAGTGTTTTTCATCTAAAAAAGTGACAGGGGGTCATCAGTGACGTCACTGCGCAGTGGTTCTATTTTCGAACAAGGTCAGCTGTTGGAATAATTATCCCATAGGCGCCGAAACCGGTTTACTAGACTAGCGGCAAAGCAGCCAAGAAGGCCGGAAATTTGCAAAAGAACATCTCGAAGAGCGACAAGAAGAAGAAACGCCGAAAGAAGGAGAGTTACGACATTTACATTTACAAGGTGCTGAAGCAGATTCACTCCGACACCGATACCTCCAACAATATATCTAGAAAATATTTTCGGCACGCCACTGGTATCGTGATGAATACATAGCTGTGCATAGGCAACCAGGCTCGCTGCGCATATGACGTTACCACTTGATGACGTCGCTGTCACTTTCTTACGTGAAAAACACTGTACTCGGCTCGCTCGTGATCACTCGATCGGTAACCGTCAGAGTTTGTTTATTATGTAAAAGGGTTTTCCAACCTTCAGGCCGTCATCTCTATTCATATTGTTGGGGTGCTGTTCAATCTCCAAAGCTTCTCTTCTTGCTAGGTTATAAAAGCCCGATGACCTGACCTGACCTGACCTGACCCGACCTGACCTGACTAATATCTTTGTATCCCAGAAGTGAATGTTGTGGCTCTCTTCTATAGCATGTTGTGCCACTGCTGATTTCTCTGGCTGTTACAAACGTAAGGCCCGCTGGTGTTCCGTTATCCTGGTTTTTACCGCGCGTGAAGTCATTCCCATGTAATTTATACCGCATTCGCACGGAATGCGGTAAATGCCCGGCTTATGCAGAGGGTCCGTCTGGTCCTTTGTGGATCTTAACTGTTGCGATAACTTACTAGTAGGCTTGAAGATGGTTTTAATGCCTTTTCGTTTTAATAGTCGAGCAATTTATCGGTGACTTTCTGTATGCAGGGCAGACATGTTGTAGGAACTATACCTTCAGCCTCAACCGTTGGTGTTGCGTTGGATGTTCTTCTGGGCTTGATGGCTCTATTGATATCCTTTGTTCTGTATCCAATAGCTCTCAGTGCATTGTTTAGATGATTCAGTTCTTCTTGCAGGTATTGCGGATGTGATATTTCCCTTGCGCGGTGTACCAAAGTTTTTATGATGTCTCTCTTCAGTGCAGAATACTGTTTCGATTCTGCATGTAGATACCTGTCAGTATGAGTTGGTTTTCGATAGACTCTATGAGTGGCTTGCCATTGTGTGTTTTCGTAACCAACACGTCCAGGAAAAGTATGGAGTCGTTGTTTGTACTTCCATGGTGAATCGGATGTTGGGGTGCCTGCTGTGGAGGGTGTCCTTTCCATGCGGCCAGATTACAAAAGTATCGTCGGCGTATTTATACCAATGTGTAGGTCTCTTCGTAGCTGTAACCAATGCATCCTCTTCGAATTTTTCCATAAAGATGTTGGCTATCGCAGGGCTTAATGGACTCCCCATGGAAACACCATCCATCTGCTCGTAGAAAGTACCACTTTATATAAAATAGCTCGATGTTAGGCACTATTTTGTTAAAGTCACCTCCTCCTCGGGTAACCATGCTAGTAGTAAATCCATGGCGTCGTTAACGGGTACTTTCCATGAAATGTAACGAATTCCTGATGTGGTGTGGAGAATGGCCCATAAACGCGTCTTCAGCTTGGCAGCGAGCTGATTTGCTACCTGGTATGTTGGGGAGCCTATCGCGCTCACAATGGGGTACTCCATCTTTATGAATTTTTGGCAGTCTGTAGAGCCTCGGGGCTTTGCTTTCGGATGGTAGCAGTGCTTTTTTAACCTCTATATCCCACGTTGTCCTATTTATCATATCCTTGATCTTCCTCTCGATTCTCTTGGTTGGATCCGTGTCGAGTATGTGTTTTTTATCTTGGTTTCGTAGTCGGAGGTCTTCATAATAACTGTTGCGTTTTCCTTGTCTGCTTTAAGGACAACAATGAAAGCCTTAAGAAGACTATTAGGGTATTTAAAGTAGTTCCATGAGTAAGCTGGGGTCATTTAAAAATGGATATGAGTTGATATGAAGCGGTCGTGATGTAGTTGGCAGCATGGTCGCCCACTTTACCAAAGGTTCCGGGTTCAATTCTCAGTGCCAACAGCAACGGAAATACGACCGCTGTCTCGTGGAAGGCAATGGCAAACCGCTACCACTAAATTTGCCTAGTATAACCTCTCAAATAGAGCCGTTCGGAATCGGCGATAAAATATAGGTTCCGTACGTCTAAATAAATGTAATTTTTGTATAAGGAGTAATAAAAAAATAATGAGCTGGCTAATTGTCAGTCAGGGCTCATAATAATTAAAAAAAAATCTAATCCGGCCGCCTTCAGTGGTTTAGTGGGCAGTGTGGCCAAGCGCGGTTGCCTATGTCCATAGGGGCTGGCGGGTTAGATTCAAAATATGCAAAATATGTAAATTCTCAATAAATTACAATAAAAGTAATGAGTTGGCTAATTGCCAAGTAGGCAGGGCGAAAATAATTAAAAGAAAATAACTTAATGCCTGATTATTATTAACAAAATACAAATACGAATTGCTGATTCAGTATGTTCTCGTTTATAATATATAATATATTGATTTTCATACTAATTTGTTTATAAACGTTTTGATTTAGGTTTAAATGCCTTTCCAATTCAAAATAAACCGGGAACGTAAGTGTGACTTCAATAATTCATTAAAATATCCATTTTGAAGAAGTAATGAAAAAGATTTGATGCATGTTTATTGTAAGATTGTGTAAATCTCCAACATCCCTACATCCCTCTTTAACTTATATTACAAATAGCACCATGAAGGCGTCCGGATTTTCTGGTTTGAGAAGATGGTCACCTTCATAAATGAATGAGTTAAGAATTTTTGGTTATTGTTGGTTAATTAGGCGGTATTCTATTCAATGAGCTGAAAATATAGCGAAAATTATGAGTAATGGACAAATGTCACCTATTTGTCACCTATAACGGATTTTTAGTATAAAAAAGTAGTGCGTATTCTGCGACATAAGATACAAATTTATAGAATTTGATTAAAGAACAAATTAAATATACATTACTCAAATAAAAGTTGTTTTACATCTCATGCAGGTTATATATGTTCAATTTACGAAGAAAATAATTTTCCATTGATTTTATTGTTTCAAAGCAATTAAACTGCTGCAAAGTTACTTGTTTCATGAGGTGCGGGAGCTACGTGCATCAGTTTTTGAGTATAAGTGACAATTCGTTTCTCGAAAATTTATAAGCGCAAAAGAAGTGGCCAGTTTGTTAAATAATCTAAAGAGTAAATACCTAATCTGTCATCACTTTTAATTTTGTAGTTTAAAAGCAAGTACCTATACGTAGTAATGAAACTAGTAGATATACTTCTGCTTTTTGAAGTTATTTGAGGTACTTTAATAGATATGTGCAAAGGAGCTTATTCTGGATTTGGTATTCATTTATTACGATCGTAATATAACATACATGGTATATTAAAGTTATTCAAAATGAAATACCGATAAAGGTAGGTTCTTCTACTTCTTCTAACCTACTTTAGTCAAAATTCATATAATGTAGTGCGTCAGACTGAATTATGCTGGTGGTGCCAGTAATGGCTAAAACACATAAATACAGGCTTATTTTTCAGATATTTAATGAAGCTTCTGGCACATAACATAATGCGTTAAAMAATTAAAAGGATAACAGGTAACTCATACGTTATAATGCTCAAAACACTGAAAACTATATGTTGTACTCTTGCTGCATGAAATGCAGCTTAATTTGTTGTTTTATAAAGATTTACATTCCTCATTAATGTATTCAGCAGGGCAGGTATAATATGCAAATAGGAGAAAATGAATTATGTGAGTGCGTGTACAAAGAGGAAGTTTGAATGCTAATTAACAAACATTTGCGCTACTACCAAGTGTTTTATGTTCCAAAGCGTTTTCTGGATTCATTATGAACCTTGCTGAGCAACAAATATAAGTAATAATAATGGATTTAAGTAACTATATTGGTTTATCAAACCTACATCAATTTAAGTGAACGTTCAGACTTCTGAAATACATCTATCATAAAAAATTTACTATCGAACCGAACTGAAAGATTTTRGATTACACCACGATTCTTTTAAATACTTGTTTCTGGCGCTTGCATATTCCAAAGTAATAAAGTCAATTCAGTCGTGATATTAAACAAAACGTTGATCGGAACCGTTCCTAGGCATGTTCCAACGCACGGAGCGGCATTACCGAAAGGACGGCCAAACAACCTCTGACCATAATCAAACTATTAGCAAATTATGAAGTTGCCGATCATTAGCTGTAAATTTCTTTGCTAAAGGATAGTTAACAAAATGTTGATCCTCATAAACTGGAGAGTAGACGGAAATATGAATGAATGCGGCGATCTCTACAACTGGAATATTAGAAACGCTATTTTACTTTATAGCACTCCGTTATTGCTTTCTTCCATCTCGTTTTAGTTTCAGCTTGTAAAACAGTTCCCATGTTTCATTTAGCTCACGCGTTTTCGCCATTTAGTACACAAAAATATTGCACGACCTGTATTCTAATTTCCCGTTAAACGTGGTTTAGAAGTTGCAATTTACCAATAAAAAATTTTTCATGTGGTTATTGTACTCCATCAACTAACTGGCCACCCTGTATAAAGGACTATTCCTCAATAATTTATTCAACCAAAAGAATATTTCATCAAACTGAAATTAAATTGAAGCTTCACAGCACAAAACTTTTATTTTAAATACCCTAGGCGTCGACATCACGTAAGTTCCAAACAATTCCGTCCGTTGCTATTTTCCGGCCTAACGCCACTGGGAATAGGACGCAGTTAAGCTGATGGCTCGACTGTTAGCAGGGCTGGAGACATACTTTCAGATTATTATATTACGTATAAAATTGCTATCTGGCTAGAGACACGGTCCTAATTTAGGTTGTACGACGTGAAGTTACCATCGCAGCGGTGTTAATTAAATTTAGTACACGAGGGAAAATTCATCAGGTGTTGACGCTAGCGCAAAATCACAAAATGCCGCAGATGTGTATAGTTTGAATTCCTCTAATAGCTTTGCCATGCAAAATTTACCAGTGTGTTGCGCTACAAACAAATGCAAAAAGTTTTAGTTATTTTTAAAGTATTGCTACAGCTAAATACTAATATAGTCGCTACAAAGTATGGAAAAAGCATTATATTTCAGGTTCCGTTCGAACGATTTTTCTGAAACTGTGCAGGGGGAACAAGAGGCACAATTTGAAAATGATATTTTTTCCTGATTTCAGAAATGTAACACACTTGTACAATTTATTGATTCTGAGTTGAGAAAAGTGTAAATACAATAATTGAACCTGACCAAGAATAAAATAATGAAAACAATTTCTTTTTCGCTAAATGGACAAAAAAGCCAGGTATTACCATTTTTCTCTGACTGGTGATAATATTCCTCTAGTTTGATCAATTTATTGCGAATCCGGCACCGTAAAAGTAAAAAAGAAAAACGCGATTCCTTAAAAAATGCAGTATTTTTTTTAGACTTACATTACATAAGATGTTCAAAATGTTCCCCATTTAGTTCCTGGCAGTAATGAAGACTTGAGTAAAAGTTTTCTAATGTTCTTTGTAGCATAATTTGAATGTAAGTTCTAAATTTTTGCCCCGATTGGTCCTTTTAAATCTTCTGCATTATGCGGCCAATCAGCATAAATACGATTTTTCAGATACCCCCGCAAGAAAAAATCAAGCGGCGTCAGATCAGGGGAACGCGCTGGGCATTCTATCGCTCCGCGCCTACCAATCCATCTGTCTAGGAATATCGCATTCAAATATCCATAAACGTTGACCGCAAAATGGGGCGGTGCACCATCTTGCTGAAACCATATTTGTTTAGAAGGACGCGCAGCCTTTTCACGATTAGGGAACAGGCGAATACGTTGATATACTGTGTTCGCGCAAGAGCTGTAAATACTTGACGGCATTCAAATTTTCATCGATGAAAAAAGGCCCAATAATGTGCTCACCGATAATACCACACCAGACATTCACTTTTTGAGGGTGTTGTGTGTGAACTTGTTCCATCCAATGTGAATTTGTGTCCGACCAATATCTGCAATTATGTTGATTCAAATTACCATCGAGGCTAAAAATCGCTTCGTCAGAAAACATAATCCAATTTAAAATGTTTCTTCATCTATAATGTTCATAGCAGTTTCGCAAAATTCTATCCTACGATCGAAATCATCTTCGGTCAGTTATTGTAATAAGTGAATTTTGTATGGATGAAACTTCTCTTTGTTCAAAATTTTCTGAATAGATTTTTTGCTAATATGGTGAGTGGTAGCATGCTGTTGTACGGAACACTTGGGATTCCCTTGCACATCTAAAAGGACATTCAAGCTACTTTGCTCACTCGTAGCAACCTTTGGATGTCCTGGTTTTTGGCGATTTTTAACACCGCCGGTTTCGTCAAAACATTGCAATGTTTTAATAACTGTTGATTTGGCAACTGGTTCAGGATCTTAATGAATTGCATTGAAGAGTGTAACTACCTCCGAATAACTTCGCATTCTATCTCCATAACCAATCATCATCAACATTTCGATGCGATCATGTTCAGTTAACTGAGGCATTGCGATTGCAAAAAACAAAGCCAACGAAGTTTGTTATCACACTTTTCTCAACTCGGAAGAATTGTACAAGTGTGATACATTTGTGAAATCAGGAGAAAATATCCTTTTCAATTATCTTTTGACCTCCTTTCCTATTTAAAAAATGCAATTTGCGCCCATATCGCGGAAACGAGAGCTGATACGGAATTGAAAAAAAATACAGAGAATGCACTTTAATTACCCATAGGCCCATGCAGAATTTCAGAAAAATCGGTCGAACAGAATCTGAAATATCCTGCTGGTTCCATACTTTGTGGCGACCCGGTATGTGCGAAGTACGTAACGATGAAAAATGAGGTAACGCAAATATGTGTATAAAAAGCATTTCTGTAAAACTTTGAAGCTTTCGAGCAAGGGAGGTCTTTGAACCTTTTGGAGTTTTGAAGTGTATATTTATTTAAAATTTGTTTAACGTACTTATACATACTTGTAAAAGTGCTGTTTATTTAGGCTTATGTGAATTTAGCGAGTAGGATTGTTTTTACAGGCTCTTCCTCTACGGATAACCATTTTCTGGCATTCGTTTCTATAAACACCGATAATGATTTCGAAAATAATAGAAGCTGCCTTTATGATCATTAGTTCGGGTTTGCATAATCTTTATCAACAAATATTATAACAATTATATAAAAAACTTTTTTGTGCATAATGCTTTGGAAAAAGTTTATTTAGAGCAGTAAAGTTTTCAGATTCGGCGCTTATTTACTTAATTGTTGGACTGGACGTCTAGGTCATACGGAATGCCTATCGCGTTCCCCTGAATTATCCTTCCTTGTTTATTAAATAACTTTAAAAAGGGCTTACATTATTTGCTGTTTTATCATCAAGTTTACTATGTTCAAATTTTAAATTTTAATATTTGATTTGTAGATTAGCTTACAGTTATTGTGATAAGAATAATGTAAAACTACTAGCATGTAGGTTATTAATCAGTATGTCTTACTGGGTGAAGATCAGTCACGTCGCAGAATTTTGCACAAATAATCAGTTAGAACCAATCCTCGCAAATAATGCATATTTAAAAAAATCATATTTGTTCCCGCTTACCACACGAAATAGTACGACAATACTTACTAGTAAAAGTAGGTAGTGGTAAATCAGTTGGACCAAAATTGTGATTTCCACCCAGAAACGAAAGTGAAACACATATTAAAATGTGATATAAAACAACTTGTTATTTGGTAAAGACCAATATGTATTGGTACTTCTCCACTATGGCATGTGTTGGATAAATCGGAGTTATTTACATAAATCATAAATTGATCGTGAATAACATAGAATACAAACAGTTCATGTAAAAACATTATAAAACTTCTACTAAACTGCACTTAATTATAAGATAATATTTTCTCGGAAAGATCGCTGTCTCTTGAAAACAATGACAAAATGTTATTAGTCTGACGTTTCGATTACACCTGTAATCTTTGTCAAAGACGAAGAACCTCAAAATCTGCCTGACACAAGTTCAAACAAAATTTTGAAAGTAAATAAACAAATCACCAAGAAAGCGAGACGTCATAGAAATAACGTGCCAACCTGATAAAAAAGAACCTAACGACGAAAAAGGAACTACCTACCTACTAGATATACACATACTACTTTGTAAAAGATAACTACAAAATGGCCTTCCAAATGTCACCTAACTCATAATTTCCACAATCCCTATTAAAATTATTAGTATTCCTACAAATTTCAATAGCTTCTTTTATTAGACGTTTGTGATAATATTTATCTCTATGTAAAATTTTTGTTTTATCACAGTCAGTCATGTGTTTAGTCAAATATGAGTGTTCAGCTACGGAAGATTTATCTGTCTGTTGCAGCCTAGTAGCACGTATATGTTCTTTCAAACGCGTACCTTCTTTTCTTTTAGTTTGACCTGTGTAGCACTTGCCGCAAGAACAAGTAATTTCGTAAACATCTTCACTCTCTAAATGTACTTTATCTTTAGTAGAACTTAAAATTTTATCTAAATTATTATATGTACCATCACCAACTAAAATATCGCGTTTTCTAAGCATCCTCTTTAATTTTTCCGAAAGGCCTTGTACATAAGGCAAACTCAACTTCAATTTACTTTGTCCTGGCTGAGAATTTACTTGATTTGGATGAGCATTTTTATTAAAAACTGACCAAATATTCTTATTGCTATAACCATTTCTCACTAGCGATGATATATTTCTTTTTGTAAAGAACTTTTGTGCTCTAACAAATAATGTCCTTATAAGACTATTCTTTTGAGAGGGAGGGTGGTGAGATGTGGCATGTAAATATCTGTCTGTGTGTGTTGGTTCTCTGTAACCCTTGTGTTCTAACTGTCCAGTGTTTATTTTGTAAATATGGACATCCAAGAAAGGTAAACTACCATTGCTTTCTAATTCCATAGTAAATTTTATGTCAGGATTTTTACTGTACAAATGATTTAGAAACCTACCCAACTCTTCTTTACCGTGGGGCCAAATAACAAAAGTGTCATCTACGTACCTATACCAGCAATCAAAATTCCAGAAAATTATATGAAAGGTTTGTGTTTGCATGCCGAAGTACTTTGATAATTGAGAAGTTGCATGACTTTTAAATTTCAACATTTAGCTGCTGAAATTAGCGTGCTAGCAGTCAGAAAGTGAAGAAGTAACCCCAACAAAGCTAAAATAATTGCACACGTTAGGTATGACTTTGGTATTTACTGTTGAATGCAAACTTTAAAAGTATATAGGTATCGGAAAGTGAATAAAAGTTGGTGACAACCTCATTGTTAAAAAACAAATGACGTCATTGGCAAATTCTTTATATCAAAAGATGGCAATCTAAAATTAAAAATCGACCTGTTACAGCGTTTATTAAAAAATAATAAAACTTAATGATCACAACATATTTTTCATAAAAGAAACCMACAAATGTATCAGCATGTAAACATGAAAAAGAAATGAGCTAGCTTCAGCAATCCACGCGACGGCATAAAACCCTTCCGCGCTTTGGGCATACTCATATGTTGTGCCTGGTCCTGTATACAGCGAAAGCCAGTGGGCATATGAAAAGATCAAAGGCGATCCCTTTAATTACCGCCGCTGATGACATCCGTGCTGCGAAACGTCGATCGAGGCATGTTTCTGTCTCTAACACGTAAACCAATTAATACGCCCGCGTAGACGTTTTTATTTTTGCTTAGAACGATCAAAAACTCGGTCTGGTCTCGACATGCGCTTTAAATTGCAGCATCCTTGTGTATATAATTTTTAGGTGCTTATCGATAGCTTGCCAATATATTATTTTAATTTATCTTCACTTGTTTCATGCCAACAGTGCAAATAAATTGATATATAAGGAGGTATACTGTTTATGTTCTAAAGTTTACCAGCAGCAAGATACAGCTAAACAAAGCATATAGAAATACTTAATTATTATTATTATTATTATTATTTATAATAACATGTCGAATATCTACACACACTATTTTGGTAAACGGTAGTTTACCAAAATAATACGAGGCTTATTTGTAAAATAATAGCGTTTACGTATATTTAAATATTGGGGGTCAAAACAATATTGTACGCATACAGCAACATCTAATGATTATCTGCGAAGGCATGAAAATGATAGCGGTGTTTATTTATTACTTATGCATTTCATTAATTGTTTATCCCCCCAGTTGCGTAGAGCGAGTAGTGACTCGTTTTTTTGTGAGCAAATGGATCATCGGACGTTCCAGCTGTAATGAGAGAAGGAAAGGTTAGACAATGGTGTCTAAAATTCAAGAATGGTCTCATTAATATGCATGATGAAGAGCGGAGTGGTAGGTCCAGTTCAATCGGTGGAGCAAAACCTTCCATCTGATAATCGACGATTGACTAGCCCTAGCTGATGAATTTCTTTTTGTTGGACGCATCAACCTATTCAAGACTGATACGGACAAGCTCGGATTTCACAAATTGTATTCAAGCTGGGTACCAAAAATGCTTAAGGACCGGCACAAAGAGCAAAGGATGTCAAGCGGATGGGCGTTTTTAACCTCTCCTTGCACGACCCGGAAACTGATGGCTACCATTTTCTGGGATGAGAAAGAGCGTTCTTTTGGTAGAATTTATTGAAGGATGGATAATAATAACTGCAAAACGTTCACCAACCTGAGACGGACGTAGGCGCGGGAAACTTTTGACAGGAATAGTACTCCTCCACGACAATGCTCCGTTGTTACAACCTACGTTGATTTTACTAGTGTAAAAGGCCAGAAGTGGACGGAAATTTAAGCGTGGGACCGCAAAGTTAATTTTGAAGAGCAAGGAACAATATTCAATGCGGTTATATACAGGGTCGCTACAAAGTATGAAACCAGAAGGATATTTCAGGTTCGACCGACTTTTTGAAAATGTGCATGGGCTAATGGGTAATTAGAATGCATTTTCTGGAATTTTTTTTCAACCTCGTGTTAGCTCCCGTTTCCGAGATATGGGCACAAGTTGCATTTCTTTAAATGGGAGGGGGAGTCACATGATTGAAAAGAATATTTTTTCCTGATTCCAAACATGTATCACACTTGTACAAATTATTGCTTCTGAACTGATTGAGCCTGACAAAGAACAAAAAGAATGAAAACAATTTTCTTTATCGCTAAATTGAACAAAAAAGCCAGGTATTACCATTTTTTGACTAGTGATAATTTTTGTCTAGATTGATCAAATTATTGCAGTATTTTTTCAGATTTACATTACAGAAGATGCACAAAATGTTCCCCATTTACTTCCTGGCAGTAATGCAACCTTGAGCAAAAGTTTTCTAATGTTCTTTATAGCATATTTGGAGGTAAGTTCTAAATTTCTGCCCCGATTCGTCCTTATAAATCTTCTGTATTATGTGGCAGTTTAGCATAAATACGATTTCTCAGATACCACCAAAGGAAAAAAATCAAGCGGCGTCAGATCAGGGGAACGTGCTAGGTATTCTATCGCTCCGCGCCTATCAATCGATCTGTCTGGAAATATCACATTCAAATATCCACGAACGTTGACTGCAAAATGGGAAGGTGCACCATCTTGCTGTCGATGACAAAAGGCCAAATAATGTGCTCATCAATAATACCACACCATACATTCACTTTCTGAGGGTGTTGTGTGTGGACTTGTTCCATTAAATGTGGATTTGTGTCCGACCAATGAATTGAGGCAAAAAGTCGCTTCATCAGAAAACATAATCCAATTTAAAATGTTTCTATTTTCATCTATCATGTTCATTGCGGTTTCACAAAATTCTATTCTACGGTCGAAATCATCTTCGCTCAGTTCTTGTAATAAGTGAAGGGTAAATATAATAAAAAATTAATCAGACAAAATTTAAAAAATCGCCTTTGAATGCACATATAATATAAACGCCAAATAAGTACCTTTGAGCTCTTAATATCTAAAATTCAGTTCGTTAAGAAAGTTATGTCAGTTTAAAAAATATATTGACAAAATGCTTATTTCACTTCCTTACCTCAAATTCTGAAGTACCATGCTGTTTGGTATTTATAAGAATAAACACTTCTTGTAAAAGCAGTTTTCATTATTCACCTCCGGGTTTTTATTGCTCGGCATAGAACCATTTTCATCAACGGTGAAAAACGAAATGACTAATGACAGTTAACTTCGCAATTAATGACGGGATATTTGCGATCAAAGCACAGAGCTTTCATTTTTGTGATTGTAAAATTAGTGTAGTTATTCAAAGTATTCATATCCGCTCCATTTGGAAATGAATTTGTTTTGTTCAAACTGAATTAAGCTCAACTATGAACTACCAATTTGTTGTTTATCAACACAACATATTATTGGAATTTCGTTCATAGCAGGATCAAATCAGTCATAACTCTATTATTATTAAAGCTTCCATTATGCATTCCTGTTTCAATTCGAAACGTTTTTATAGCTACGTTTTACCTAGATATTGTGAAGAGATATGTAAGCCTTCCGTTTTAAAACTGCTAGGAGGTGATGTTTAACTAATCAACTTCTACGAACATCCTACTTAACATTTCCTATTGTGAGGATGCATGGCTTTCACAGACTGAGGAATTGATGTAATCTCAGAGGAAAAAATCCATTAGAGTTAAATATATATTTTTTAATTGTTGTATAAGTTCCGGCAATACATTTACAGAAACCAAAAGCATTTAATGTATACGTATAAAGTTAAAAGCAGTTTAATTATTAACTGGATTTGTTTAATAATTTGACCAGATCCTTGTGTTTTAGTCCGAATGAGAACTGGGCCCCAGAGGACAAGTTACACAAAGGGTTACGTTCGTGTAACAGTCTAAGATAAATTACCTACCTGAAGTTTATTTTAACTCAAGAAGGTAGTAACTGTTTTCGGCATTACTATTTAAGAAATCGAACAAATTATTAGTATGAAAAATTTGACAAAAAATGGTCGTATTTTTTTTCTTTTAGTTACACTTGTTCGAGAGGAGCACTAAAGACTCAGCGTGAATCGGAAAAATAAAATAACACTCAGAATCTAAACTATCTATATTAAGTCTTGTTATAATGAATGATTAACCGAAAACCGAACCGTATCTGACAATGGTTGAACCGGAAGTTACAGGAAGTACAGACTGACCAAAAGTTATAAAGACGGCGCAGGCGCACTGTTGCCACCCAATCAACACGGGGTTGGAACGTCACGATTACCAACACTTCCCCTCGAGACAACCCCTTGGTCCTTGGTTGACTCCCTCATCAGTCCCAAAAGATTGACACATATTTCATGCTTCGTTCTTGATAGAGCCTTCGTTAAGATGTCCGCAGGCATACCATCCGTTCCCACATGATCTACGATGATCTGGCCCGATTCGACGACTTCCCTCACAAAATGATGTCGAATGTCAATGTGCTTGCGTCAACCATAATGGTTATGCGGTAATTATTGTTCCAAGGGTAGTTTTATCGTCACCGGTCTAGCACAATCTAGAATTCTGCGCCAATTTCGCATGGATTACCTTCCATCGCCGACTATATAAGTGCGGGTGACAGTAATGAACCACACGTGCGGTATGGCAGGACAAACCGCTTTATATGAATGTGCCTCTGAAATATGCAGAACGCGGTTAAATGAGGTGGAAAGAGATAGAGTGGCTTTATACCTGCGGATACTGCTCGTTACGGACAACCACAAAATTTGCAGTCAATTTGTGATTCCATTTACTTGTTCATTTTACCCTGATTCCTTATCAAAGTGCCAAAGGCCGCATCTATTACAATAAAGGCTAGTCACTTTTGGGTAGAGACATACAGATATCATAAACAAATTTTTAACCAGTGAACTAGTTAGACTTATAAGAGATAGGCTCACATGGCTGACGGAGAAAATTGTGTTTTTTGTCTGCTGATTTGAAAATACCCATATGAATCCTTAAAACAAACTGCAATTATACAGTATTTTCACTTGACTTTTAGTGATCAAGCAATAAAAGGGGGACGGCCTTTTAATACGAGCTTGCAAAATGTACGGCACAAATTTTTTACATAAACGGAAAGGTAGTACCGTTCTCCAAAAAAGGTTTACCGTAATGTAATAATTATAATTTACTATATTGTTCCAATGCCCCTTAGCTCACCTATATGTATATAAAGGTCATTTTTGCAGTTACTTGTTAGGGGTTGGGTTTTGCGATAAGCGTTCAAGTTCCTTTGAAACCAGCGGCTCTAAACCTATTCCTGATTACACCTTAGTTCCTGTTCAGCTTTCAACTTGTTACTTGTAAATATGCCTGATTTAGAGAATGTATGCAAGCACTTGACAACTGCTGGGCACATTTTAGTGTTATAGGTGCATAATTTTTTTCAAGAGTATTGGGTCGCTTGCAATTTACAAACTTTCGTTGTGGCAATGAACATCAATAACTTTAAAATATTTTGAAGTGATATGTTCTTTTATTAAATACACCGATTTTCTATTAAATTTCTTTATAGTTTCATTTCTGGCAATTACATTTGAAAGAAATGAACAAATTTTTTGTTGCTTTCAATTATTGCAAGTTTAACGTTATCATATAATATCATATATCATTAATAATGTTGGTGATTCTCTCAGTTAGGTCCTCAATGTAAGGTAAGTTACATAATAGCATAGATGTGGATAAGTTGTTATTAGCAATATTATGATTTAAAGACATAGTTGAAGAGTGATCTGTACGTCTCCCGGCATCAAATGAAATTAATGAAAGACAGGGGATATGAATTTTCCATTAAAATTAATTTAAGTTTATCAATATTATTTTTAATTAACGAAGGTTGGGAAATACGCACTACTCTGTTATAAAGACATTGCACTAAGTTAACCTTCATACTCATTTTACGGTAGAAGTAAAATTTTAGATATCTACCAGATGCACAGGATTTGATATACCAATCAATTAATATTTTATTGTCATTAGTTCTTATAAGTCGAGTGTCAAGGAAAGGTATACTACTATTAGATTCTAATTCAATTGTAAATTGTATGGATGTATGTACATTATTAAATACTTCTAGTAGTTCTTCATTCTTTCCCTTTGGAATTGCCATCACTAAGTCATCAACGTATTTAACTACAAATAGCAACTCAAATGACAACCAGAAATAGCAGTGTTAAGGATCCAATCCATAACATACAATGAAATGAATTGGAGAAATGTTATTACCCATAGGTGTTCCATAGACATTTTACAATTAGTTAAAATGTTAGGCCACTCTGCCTGAATACATTCTAACACGGTATATTTGTAAACTATGATACTAGATCTAAACTAACCAAGACATAACCTTGAGGCAATTGGAAATCGTTAAATTTTGAAAACTCAAAAGAATCTTTGATGTAATAGGGATTATTGTAATCGTACGAGCTTGACAAAATCTTGGATAGAAATATAGATAAACAAGATGTTGGAGAATTCATCTAAGAAGTAATAGGTCTAACAGATAGGGTCTGCTTATGTGCTTTCGGTAAGGCGTAAAACTTTGCAATGGCAGCGTTGCTTATATAAAGCTTTTTATGTTCAGCGCCAGTTATCATTTCACCCACTCTCAGTTTCTTCACAAACCTTGAATCTTGAATCTGTTTGGAAAGATCAGAAGCAACAACCTCATTATACTTTGTATCAGTGAGCAACTCAGTACTTAGTCGTATATAGTCATTTTTATTCATTAAAGTTGTAACATTACCTTTATCAAATCTCAGCACCAACATCTCAGGATTGCTCTTGAGGAAAGCTCTAGTCTTATTTCCAGCTACATTTAACAGATGATTTGAAACAGAGGCCTTATGAATGAAATTAGTAACAACATTAGTAATTCTCGCTGTGAGTATTTCTTTTTGTAAATTGTTAAGATTTTTAGTAACAATCCCTACATCTGCAAGTAATTTAGGTATATCAATATCGTTCGTATTAGGTTGAAGACCAAATTTAGGACCTAAGGCTAAGAAATTTAACACCTCAGATGGTACCTTAACATCAGTTAAGTTCTTTATCCACGTATCTTTTATTTTAACTTTATATTGTTCGTCATTGAATAGTTTATTAAATTTTGATATATTGTTTTGTTTAGTTCTGTAGAACACTTTGTTATAAGGTATATTTTGCCTGCGTTTAAACTCTTGGGACATAAATCTGGGACGTCTTTTAATTCAGATAAATATAGTTATCAAGTTGTTTTTCCAAGAAGCATATAGTTATTATGGTCCCATGTAGTTCTTCATCAAAGAGTTAGGGCAATCCAACAAACGGCTTGGTACCATTTTGTATGTGTGATGTGAAAACTAGAGCTTTTTTGTATCGGATCAGGAAAATACTCCTTTTACGGAACATAGCTAATTTGGTGTTAATTTTAGCATATCCTTTTGCTGCGTTCAATATGCGAGGACCATAGATAGTCCTAATATTAGTAAAAAATCCCATTATTATAAATTAAAATGTGGAAGGTAGACGGACTGACTATTATGAAGTATGACACTAGAGGTTATGGGAATAGCAGTCATTAATAAAGAGAAAAACTCTTTTCAATTCAGCCAAGCTTTCGAAATGATTTTATTCCTTCTTCAAGGTGCTAAAAGATTACACAACAAAAGGATGTATTATAGAAACATAACATAAACATAAAAAACTTACATTGAGTCAAGGTTAATATTAAATAGATATGTTAACCCAGATATATGTGTACATCATCAGTTGCAATCAAAATCTCGATACTTTTTTATCTTACATAAATTCGTTGCAAAGGTTAGATCGAGGGTTAGACAACAATTAATAAGATAAATTACTCAGAACAAGACTAAAGTAAGACAAAATTGCTTCTATCTGATCATATTTTATGAGCACTTCGAGTGGCATTAAGAGCATTTGTATAAATTCTTTCAAACATTTTTGAAATCTATTATACGAATAGATGAACAAGGACTGAATTGTAACCGGGTTTAGAGGCTGCTTTCAAAGGAATCTGAACGCTTATCTCGAAACCCAGTCCCTAACAAGTAACTGCAAAAATCATCCTTATTTATGGTGCGTAAAGGGTCATTGCCACAATAAAGCAAATTATATTACGGTAGATCTTTCTTGGAGAGCGACTATGATAGTTTCGCAGAATATTACTTGAAAACGCATTTCTAACGGCACTACTTTTCCGCTTATCTAAAAATGTGTATCGTATATTTTACAAGCTCGTACTATGAGGCCGTTCCCTTTTTATTGCATGATCACTCAAATTCAAGTGAAAATACTATATCAAACTGTTATAATATTATGTGCATTTAGTTTATCAATTGTTATGACTATTCAAATATTGTGCCTCCTAGACAGTCTGCATGCACGTTTATCAATAACTATAAGAAATATTTGTAGAAATATCCTGACAAATTTATACTACACTGCTTTCTTTTGTCTAGGTATAAGAACAACCTTTTAAAAATATCTTTTTCTATACATCATTGTGGAGGTTTGAACCCACACAGTTATAAAATTAGTTGGCAGATGTAATTATGTCAATATACATATAGTTTGTTACATCGAGTTATATTTTTTTATAAAAAGAGTTTTTAAAATTCTTCAGTGCAACAATAATGTAACAGACAAAAAGTTTATACCAGATACTTATCACTTGATTTACTGTTTTCCGCTTTCTGACAAGTTATACTGAAATAAGCTATTCTCTAAAACACTATTCGAATTTCAAAGATAGATAAATTCACATTATTTTTAATAGAAACAATACAGCAGTAATTTCAAGTTAAAACACGACTATTAGGCGCACAGTTCAACTATGTATAACTTATATAGCTTTTTTTAATAACATTAGAACAAGGCATATATTTAAGTATGCAACAAAGCGTATAGTTAAATCGAGTAATACGAGAAGTTCAGTTTATGTGACACTGTCTCCCACATGCAGCGAGCAACGAGCATTATGCAATATACATCTCAAGCTGTAAGTGTTTTGTTTTGTTTCTACGATGAGCTGAGCTCCCTTGCTCTTTATTATCTTCAGCAGCGTGTATACAGTTTCTGTTTGTTACAGAAACAATATCTTCTTTTCCACCTGAAATATCTTGTCAGTTGCATTCCAGCAGCTGCATTTCACGTATACTTTGCATTCAGATGGTATTCTGCTATGCAAATCTTTTTCTTGTGATTAAGCGAAATTTAATGTTATAGTTGTTCCCACAAAACTCATGTATTCATTCAAATCACCTTAAAAAAAGGTGCTTTAGTTAGTTCACAATAACTGATCGCAAGAGTAGGCTTTATAAAGTTATCACCTATAATTAGTATCTTTTCCTAAAAAAAGCTTTAAGTTCTGTTAAACAAGAATTTTTCCACTCAAATTCTTTTCAAAATTGTTTACAATAGATGGATGAAACTACAAAACATTTAAAGCAACAAAAACAATATGCGACAGGTGAATCATAGCTATTTGCCAACGTCAATTTACAGGACACAATTTGTAGGTGCAAAGCATACTCTCAAATGCTTTGGTAAATATAGATGAAGACGATAAGTCAAGAGCTTAGTGCAGTAGCGTATTGACCAATCTGTAACATGGTAATGTAATACATAACACGTTCGGTCAACTACAGATGTCGATTTGATGTTTACACCATTGATTAAATGTTCTGTATCGAACCAAAGGCGATCTTAACCGTTTTGCATCTAGGATAATCTTAATTTCAATATACAGTTACAAAGATTTGCACATTGTACGTAAAAAGTTACATACTGCGTGAATTTGGAACTGCGACACCAAGAAAAAAATATTATGTTGGCTTGATATTTTTACCACATACCAGTCATAACCGAATATAGAAAAGATTAAGATTTTAATTTTTTTGTCATATCTTAGCTCGTTCTGATAAAACCGTGTTTAAGCAGTTCAAGTCAATCTTTTCTTAAGTCTGCTATCAGAACTCGGTTGTGTTTTATAAATCCCAGTTTTAGAAGATGGAATGCGTTAAATGATGATAATCTCGAAATAAATATATAAATAAATAAAAGAAATTGGTGTTCCAACTCACAATCGAGAACTATTTTGTTATATTTTCATAGCCATCTAAATATTTGATTTATATTTACTACTGAAGCATTACGGATTTTGGATGATATATAGAAAACCGTCCAGAACTTTGATACAGTTGCGTAATAAGAAAAATTAAGTGCATTTAGATGCTGTATCAAATTGTAAAACAATATACCAGAAGGTCTATTGAAGAACTCGATAAAATGGGTGTCTCAATTCTCGAATGTGTCATATTTGGGACCAAATTCTTAACAGTCTGCATAAAACAGAAAAAAATTTATGCCATTCATAAAGAGCCCTCAACAATAATCAACCCATCAAGTATTAAATAAATACATGATGTTTATTAAAAAAGTAAACCTTAATATTGTCACGCTTATTTGGATCACCCTGTGTATGTGAAAATGTGTTCGCTCTTATGTACAGCAAACAACAGCATAAACCTGCATATCAACAAAATTTACAATTTTATTAGTATGTGAGCTATGGAGCTCTAGAAATGAAAAATTAGGGTTTAATGTATCAGAGCTAGGAAAAAACTTGCAATTAAAATGCTTTTTAGTAACTAAGTTACACTTGATAACTTATTTACTTTTAATTCGGGTCAAAAAGAAACTAACACGTAATTCCTTGTTAAAAATTTAACTGTAACTGTAACTTTTTTGTTGTTGTAGCGTAACTAAGTTATTTTTCAGTAACTAAGTTACCGTCGTTACCTTTTTGATCTAATACGCGTGTGCAGACATTGACAAACAAATGCACCTAGAAGGCGCGCATTGGCAGATGTCAATTTTGAAAGGTCGGTGTTGTTGAAGGCTAACGGCGCAATGAATGAATAAGCTAAGCAAAAGCATCAATAAAAATATAAGGGAAGGTTGTCGATGCCTATATTGAATCGCTTATGACATTTTGGGCTGTCAAGCACGCACAATTGGAATATTGGACTGATCCAATTTAGGAGCTAGTACAGTATAGTCAACATCCCTAACAGAGAAATGACGGACCAAGACTACAGAATACATCAACAATGTTTATTTAATTTTTTATAGGTAACTGAAACCTAATTACCTATAGTGTTTTTCGATTTTTATTAAAGTTGTTAGAATTTTTTATTCATTTATATGTTGTTGTATTTGTATCTGTATGCAAACAGAGTCTTTTAGCTTCCTTTTTATTGCAGTTACAAATAAATCAGCTTTTGTAAGTGCCTATCTACCTATCGAAATTGGAACTTCTGGAACGTTCAATCGTGTTCTAATTATTTACTCGACCTTAAAACCTTATATGTATTAGGTACATATCTTTTAATTTACTCCCTCCGAAAATAACTATAGAAAGAATTATTTACTTACTTACTTGTGATTTGTAACTAGACTACATTCGTAAATAAGTATCTAATTACCTAAGTAATTAAAGTTACTTTCTAATTAATAACTATGTAAAGTAATTTAGTTACATTTTAAAAGTCACTTTCCCAGCTGTGTAATGTATTGATTTAAAAGAACTAGAAGATCATTCCATGTGAAAATAAAGTTGTTCAACAGCCACCTCCAATCAAATGCAGCTGTTGCTGAAGCCATCAAACTTAGCTGCGCTATCAGTGCTTGCCGTACTCTCCAGCTTGCGGCATTTCAGTGATAGTTTTGCGAATTACGTGCACGGTCCGAAGCTTGCAGACTATTCAGATTTAGTTTTGAAAGGTCAAGCAGCCCGATAGGGAAAGTTTGAGAAACTCAGGCTGTTAGGTAATTGGGCCAAAGAACTTGTTTTTAAACAATTTTGAGCTACACGGATTCACGAAAAATTTATGAACGTGTACATACCTGTGGACTACAATTTTTGATGTTTGTAACTAGTAGTTCATTTATTTAAAAACGTAACGAGTGGCCATTATAATTTTGCCGTTTAAATTAATTTCAAAAAGATATATATAATAAGACAGCATTCGCCATTAACAAATGACGTATTCAATTGATCTTGATTCCAAGATTTCCCTCTAGGGCATTTCTACTAGTTTTAAAGAAAATTCAGAAAGCAAAATGCGATTTGTGCGTAACAAGGTTTGGTTTTGTGCACCAATTTTTTAGCTACAGTACAGTTAGTCCTTTGATCCCGTCCACTGCTTTAACAGCTAAAAAGCAACGGCAATCCGGCGGACAATGTTAATTTAACAACACGAATGACTAGCTGAGAATTAAGGTAATCAAGCAAATTGTTAAATGGATTACATACGGACCCTGGATTTGCGATCTGCTGGGAATGTTGATTAAGCCCAGCATTGGTAGAGCAGTTAATCTATGACCTCTGTTTTACAATTTAGTCGGCAATATTGTAGTAAAGGGCGTAAACTTTGATGATTTTGGATAAATGTTAATTAATTGAAAGTTTAGATTGTTTTATTCAATATTATGGTAACCACTGCACCAACAGAAAACGTCACAGTACGGCACTAGTACTGTACAGACTTTACAAGTACTACAGCAGGTACCGTAAAGTGTCAAAACAAAATAAAACAATTTCTTAAACATAAGAATACTTTATTAAAAAAGCGAAACTTGTAAATTAACTAACTAGTAATAAAATGAAAATGAATATTACATTTTCACCAGTTACTAATACTTATTACACAGGGTTTCTATAAATGGTTCATGCATCCAGGGCGCTTATGGAAATTGTCGATTAAATCAATTTGCCGCCTCTCAGGAAATTGACTTATACTTGTCATCTGTCGATTTTTAATTATTTGATATATTTTAATAAGAGAAAACGCCTGGGAGTTTGTATTTTCAACAATATTCTGTAATGTTTTGTGGGATAATTAACTGTAGGGGGTTGCGAAAAACTTAAATTTCGGAACTGTGGTGAGACATTGTTCTGCAACCTTCAGTACAAGCACAAAAAGTACAAAAAGACCGCACAAAAAATTCAGAAATCAACGCCGCCCGCGTTGCGTGAATCATGTATAGAAACCCTGTAATAGCGTAGGTATTATAGTAGCAGTGTTAACACTAATAGTTTCGGACGCTTTAGCTGTTAACCGCATAATACCTCTCAAATTACAAGACTTTTCGGTAATCAGGTTCAAATTTATGACCAAAGATGATTCCTGAAAGCATTCTCTCGCAAAAATCTTATTTTAAATTCGTTTTTTGCTTAGTATCGAAAGCTCAGTTTAACCTTCAGCAACTTCAGGAGATTTTGACCTCCATGAACTTTAATGGTGGTTATACAATTAGCCCTTGAATCTGATAGGAAAGATGCGGACCATGTTATAAAACACTAACTTTTTTCAGGAATTTTTCCTTCGCATGCATACCTACTGGAAGAACGGTACATTTTGTTAGTTATTCCAACCGTTTATGTTCATTCTTAGGACGAAAACCTTTAATGAAATAGTTATGTGGTACAACAAAACTTATTAACTTCACTAGTAGGTAGTCAGGTGCTTCCATTTTAGCTCTAGTAAATATTCGTATATGTTAGATGTTTTATATCCTTGATATACGTTGATCTTCAAAAACAAAATAATAGGCTAAGAAACAAAATAGTTTTATTTAAGGAATCCTGCTGTAAAGTTCATATTTACTAAAATAAGTCTGTTATTTCAGACTTTTGTTTAGCCTTATATGTATATCGAAACACAAATCATGACTGCGCACTAATTTTGACTATTAGAGTTGCTGTTTGTCTATATACTATATTTACTGTTGTCTGTGCAGCATAGCAAAATGTTAATATCTAACTTAAACACTACTATTAGAACATTACTAATTTAGTAAACCACTACACTGCACTCACTAGCTTTTAAAACACTTTAGAACACCCGATTCAATATTTTTCTCTTGCTTCATCGCTTTATTACCTACCGACGAACAATTCCGAATAGTCCGGAAATGCCGTTGAGAACATTCGATAGATTGATAACGTTGGAATGTACCAGAACAGGACCTTAGACAACCGCGCAACGTCATCAGCTGTCTACAAAATATCATGTGCAATTTTAAATGGCGTTGTTTGGATTCACTTGGAAAACAGACAACGTTTTTGATGAGTGAAAATTTATAGGCGGGTGGAGTAAAATAAAAATTCGTTACTTCAAAACTTTATGCATTGGCGCTACTGCCGCCCGATCGATGCTGTGCCACTCGACAACGCACTGCGATGCCTTAGGATGTATAGGAAGATTTGTGTTTTGCATTCGTCTCTTTCTACGTTTGCTGCGTGTCTCTCCTGCAGATGGCCGAATAATGAACGAATCAAACGTTTATCTGGAAATGACACGAAATAAAAATTTTAAATGGTCAATAAAAAGCAGGGTTGTCATTAAAAAAGATAATCCGTTGTCTCCAACGGCACATTTAAGCAAAACGAGAAATAATTAATTTACTGTAGTCCGTTAGATAAGAGAAAACGGTTTAAAATTATACGCATTATTACCAAACCTGTCAATCAAGCGATATAAATTATCGATGTTTACGTTTAAACACAACAGTATGTACATCTGATAGCGATCCGAGGCGCAGGCTGTCCGCGTGAAGCAGTTGTAAATATCTCAAAATAAGCATACTTGAGGTTTTTAATCTGGCACAATCAGAAAGCCCTGGTTTATCACTTACGTCGACTATTACAACCAGTAGTCGTTAAGATAACGTCAATGGAGTGATAGTGTAGTAGCAACAGCCCTACCAACGCAACGTAAAGTAACGTAACCAAAGCATTCAAAACCGTTGATAGTGCCTACTCGGGGCAAGGCTTTCAGTTTTTTCCTGTCTAAAAACATGTAGCAACAATATTAAACTGTAATGAATAATAGTTCTGTCAAACTAAATCGTTCGATAACAATTTATTATTCACCAATATTCACACTATGATACAGAAAAGACAATTAAAAATTTGGCACAATCGGAATCAAGCAAATTGGTAAAGTTCCCGTATAATATAGCAAAGATGCTCATAAAAATATATAAATAAATTGCTCGAAATAATTTATTTTGTCATATACGGGGTTGCTATAAATGATTCAAGCACCGCGGGCGGCGTTGGTTTCTGGATTTTTGTGCCGCCTTTTTGTCACCGCAGCCAAGCTACAATATGCACGGCGATAGCAGGTAGCTGCTGAAGATTGCAGATCAATGTCACACCATAGCTCCGAAATGTGAGCCTTCTGCCACCTTAAAGTACATTATCCCACAAACACTACAGAATATGTTGAAAATACACACTCCCAGGCGTTTTCTCATATTAAAATATATCAACAGATGACAAGTATACGTCACTTTCCTGAGAGACGGCAAATTGATTTAATCGATCATTCCCATTAACGTCCTGGATGCATGAATCATTTATAGAAACCCTGTACAATATATACTTTGAAAATAACGTTTTTGATTTATAAGTACTATAGTTTTTTCATATTTTTTATATTTTTAATTTATATTGGTAAACGACTTAGTGAATAAGAATGTATTATTGATTTATTTTGCTAGTATAGCATTATATATGTTTTCTCTTTATGATGACAATTAAGCGATTTTTTTTCGGATTTCTATTGCCCTTTTTACTGTCGGAATGATCTGGTGTTTATTTCGTATAGTTTGATAACATAATTTTTGAGTAAAATTGTATTTTTTTTGTAAATAGATAAAGCTTTAGCAGGGAAGGTAGCATATAAAAAGCAGTAAGAAGCGCAGCCCTGTTTTTTAGTTAAAAAGTATTTCAAAATTAGAAATTACCGGGAGAAATTAGCTATGAGATCTATAAACGAAGGAAGTTGAATAAAATTATGAGTTTGTAGGTAAATTATACTGAAACAGTAAATATTAAAAAGAACCAGCATTCACCCTTAATAACACGCTATTAATTATAAGCAAGGCAGTATCTGCGCTTATCTAGATAAATGGAGTTTAATCAAGCCAATTAACTTTTGCATGTTTTGTCTATTTCAGGACTCTTATGCATAAAATTGTATCAAGAGTACATTTAAGCATATTTTTTGCAACTTACATCATTTGGATATTGGCAATGTACAAATTTGGCTTGAACAGCCAAAATCATATAGGGCATGACTCGTAGAGGTAGCTTGCTGATATTTGGGTCACAATACATAGTTTTATTATAAAAGAGGTTAAGGGTGATATTGGCATTAAAGTACCGCAAAACCTAGGAAAAGTATTAAACAAAAATGAAGAAATTCTCAACCAAGTTAGTGAGAGTTTGAAAAGCAAATTTGATAAAGATTCAATTTCCTTAGATACGGATATTATTAGCAATATAATAATGCCACAATTACATCGGCTAGTATGAAAAGAAGTTTTTCCCATATACTTAAAAGTATCTTTTCACTCAAATCACACATTACAGTCTAATAACAAATAAAGATGAGAAATAGAAAAGCTTTTTCCGGTTTCAATAAATAATTAAGAATAAGTTATGTTTAGTTTTATACATATTGTGATTTGTAATGTATGTATGTGTGTATTTTGTATTTGTGTTTATAACAATTAATGTTACAGTGCTGAAAACTTATTTGAACAGCTAAATTAGAGAAAACACTGTTTAAAAGATTGGTATATTTGGTGCACATCTGTCAAATATCGTTGCATATTACAACAATTTTTAATACATATTTATGTGCACATTTTTACATGTTCAGATGCATATTATTCCTTGCTTTGACCATAAGTTACTGGTTTTTAGATAAATTAAGTTAAAAAATCTAGATCTAATATACTACTTGTTATACAATACTCGGCTAGCCACAAACGTATGAGCAATAAATATATTTTGGGGGATTACAGTTAACTGAATGCTTTGATAAGAAGGAGAAAGGTAATTACTAGTTAATTAACTTTGTACTTTTGGCCTATACTACAATAGTTGATCATTCAATATATTCAAAAGCGAAACGAACTTGAGATTGAAAAGGTGCAACGTTAGAACGACGTCTGTGTACAAATCACGAAAAAGAGCAAAATCCCAACACTCAACGCTTAACCGACCTACTTCGCTGGACCGTAATTTTCACTAACGACTGTGCCCTACGCACCAAGCCCGCTGGCCTCCTCGGCGCTTCGCCGTTGATAATGACCTTATCCCCTACGACTCTGCTGCCTTTAATAACCTCCCTATCCTCAGTAGACCTAGAGGCAGACCGTGCTCGTATTTTGACAGACGGTTCGCGCACCGCAGATCTCCTAGGGCCCTCCGGAGTCCGATCTGGCTTTTTCAGAGACTGAAATATGTCCTGGAAACCGCACATAGCCGCTACGGTCCCTGGAACGTAGCCATCTCTGTTCGAATCTGACGCACTGGTGCCGTGCTTGAGAAGGAGGTCCACAGCTTTTGAATTTCCCGACATGCAGGCACAGTGCAGGGGAGTATCACCGTTGAACGTTTTTAGCTTAACGTTGGCACCTTTCCTGAGTAGAAGAGGTACGACTGTCTTAGTTAACACCTTGGACTTGGAGGCAACATGGAGAGGAGAATAACCGTCTTCGTCTACAGCATTCAATTCACAGCGGGAGTGTATTAGATATGAAGAAATATCGTCCATTTCAAGCTCCATTGCCAAGTGAAGAGGGGTAGTACCGGTTCCATCTTTGGCGTTGATATCGCACTTCAACTGAACTAGAGACTTGGCTATCCCGGGAMAATTGTTTCTGGTTGCAATGTGTAAAGGTGTCCTACCTTTCGAATCCCTTACATTAACATCAGCTCCTTTCTTTATTAAAATAACTGAGATTCCTCGTAAACCCTTCTCTACTGCTACCTGCAACGGTGTAAGCCCCGCTGCATCTTTACTATTTACATCCGCTCCACCCTCCAGAAGTACCTCAACGATTTCCTTGTATCCCCTCTGAGCAGCTACATGAATTAGAGTTTCGTTGTTAGTGTTTGTCGATTTGACATCCGCACATAATTCAATGAAGGCTTTAACAACATCGTAGCGCCCCTTTCTCACTGCTTTAAAAATAGGTGTTTCATACTTGTAGTCGAGGATGTTTTGGATAGCCTTATTTTCCAGTAGTATTCTGACAGCCTTAGGATTGTTCTTAGAAGCCGCTAGGTGCAGTGGTGTCTGCTTCTTCTTGTTCAAAAGATTTATGTTAGCACCGAGCTCGATGGCTTTATTGATCAGTTCCACGTTATCATGATACACAGCTACGTGCAACAAAGAATTACCATTGGGATCCACCGAGTTGAAGTCGAACGTGTAGAGGTCGATGTTATGCAACAGCACGTCAAGCAACGGCTTAGAGTTAAGTTTGGCGACATCTAAAATGTCGAAGGGCGCTAAGGAGTCGTAATACACCTCATCCATAACGCGTAGTTACCGCACTGATTGCATTTACAAGTCGCTTAGATAAAGTCATTAAATTTATCCCTTTTATCAGCGTTATCTCTAATCCTACTTGAAAGGGGATATTTTGATAGACAAGTTTTATCCTTGAGTAGAATTCATCGAGATAGCATAAAGAAGTAATGAAGGTCTTTCTTGTTTATCATCCTGGGATACGGATCGAAGGACTGCACAAGTTTCAACAAAAGGAACTCTTTTATGAAGTTAGCGAATTTCGCTTGTGCAACATCCTCATTTCTTTGATGGTGTGTAAAAGCGACGTGCGGAGCTATTTCTCATCTGGAAGCGACTTTTGCTCGAATTTGTCGTGTTTTGCTGGACGTCTGCAGTTTACTTTAATTACTCCATTATAGGAAGTTTTATTACAAATAATTTAAGTGACACAATTTCCACAGGGGGTGATGAAGTATATACTTCAGATTAGAAATAACGATATAATGTTATACTGTATACCCTTTATTTTGCTGCTTGCAATATAAAATAATGAAGACGTATCTTGTAGGATCAATAATAATTTCTMGWTTGTTCTGTTCTCATTGTTTTCGAGATAACTATAAATTACGTATGTTTAAGACCAGAAAACATTGATATGAAAAAAACTGACAATACAATACAACAATACGACAAATTATATTGCTACAAAGTCGAAAGGTTAAAAGAAAAAGATGGCCTTAGTCGTGGTGAACGAACACTGCGCGTTCACATATTTTACACTAGTTTATGTAAAAAGTGTTTAAAAATTCTATGTCATAAATTCGGGTGCAGGTTCCTATAGTGAAATTATGACAAAAAAAATTTATATTTACATGGGTCCGTAAACGCTTCGTTTTTTATATACGGGGTATTGAAAGTACAAAAAAGATTTCTAAAAAAGTTCCTAAAACAGCAAAAACAGTAATCAGAGAGATGCTATCAAAGTTTTATGATTTTTGTTTGTAAGTTACTTTAACTCTAAAGCTATTTTTCACATTTTGCCAAAAAATACCCCGCATCTGACGTTTATCTGTCAAATAAAAACAAAGTTGGGTGAATTTCGCCAAAAAAGTCACTGCGTAATTACTTTATTCCCAAACGTCTGAAAGCGTAAAAATGCGCTGTGGCTGTTGCTACCACCTAATGCTGTACCTATACTGCATTCGTATTCGACTAGGCATAATCTGTAATATATTGGTGATGATCAGTAAAGTACTTCCGCGCAAATTTAGGTTTTATTTTCTTTTGTTTCACTCTTGTTATGGACAACGGTCAAGAAAAGGCAGATTAGCGCAAAGGTAATAAAACTAGAGTATCCTTATCTAACATACGCTATTCTAGGAAAGGAACTAAATCTATACAGGGTGGGCCAAGTGAACGTATTTCTTCCATAACTCCACAACTATTGAAATTATGAAAAACTTTTTTATATAAAAGTGATCCAATTTTATATGCTGCATTTGTAAAAATATTTTTGAAAACCGTTCACTTCCGGTTATACCGGAAACGCATACCAACTTCCTTATTTTAAATAGAACACCCCGTATATGTTTATATTTTTGCACTCCTTTTTAAATTCTAAGGTTATTTTGTATAACATACTATGCCTCTAAAATGTACAGTTTTCGAGAAAATAAGCGCTAAAGCAAAAAATCGTCGTTTGCAGCGCTCCCCGCCATTTTAAATATCTTCCAATATGAGACACCTAAAAGACTGCGGTTTGCGCGCCGCGTAAGTTAAGAAAATGGCCTATCATTTGCGTCTACAAGCAGGTTTATTACTTTTAAATTTAAAGTAATACATCAGTTGTCATATGAAATATTTCAAACTGCGATAAGTCAATTTTTTTAAATGGAACACGCAACTTTTTTTACACCATCGGATGCAAAATTAAATTATCTTTAATTTGATATCAGGTTGTCACTATCTATTATTAACAGTTTTGTAACAATTTGCGTTTCTCTGATTCTTTTAGATTAAAATCGTTTATATCAGGTACGCCTTGACAAGACCTGGGAGGCGGCAACATGTCAGCGCTGGCCCTTGGTGAGTTTTAGCACAGTTTATTCAAATACAGGGTTTCTATAAATAATTCATGCAACACGGGCGGCGTTAATTGTGTAATTCTTTGTGTCGCCTTGTTGTAACTGCTGGCAAGCTACAATATGCACGGCGATAGTAGTAAAGGTTGCAGATCAATGTCACCCCACAGCTCCGAAACGTGAGTGTGTATTTTCAATATATTCTATAGTGTTTTGTGGGATAATCGGATAATTCATTAACTTATTTAAGGTTGCAGAAGCTCACATTTCGGAGCCAGCGCCGATATTTTGCCGCCTCGCTTCCCAGGTGTTGTCAAGGCCTACCTGATGTAAGATATTTTAATATACGAGGTGTTCTATTTAAAATAAGGAAGTAGGTATGCGTTTCCGGTATGACCGGAAATTAACTGTTTTCAAAAATATTTTTACAATATGCAGCATATAAAACTAGATCACTTTTATATAAAAAATTTTTTCATATTTTCAATAGTTTTGGAGTTATGGAAGAAATACGTTCACCTGGCCCACCCTGTATAAATGGCGGTAAGTTCCTATGTGCTTGTGTAGGTATATAATATACAGGGTTTTTGTTTTTATAAAAATTTTCGGTTAAATCAGTTTGCCGCCTCTCCGGAAAGTGAACACAACTTGATTTGATGCATACTTGTCATATGTCGATTTTTAAATTATTTGATATATTTATTATGAGAAAACGCGTGTTTGTTCATGTTCTCTTCGACTGCAGTAAGCACTTGTTGAATATTTTGAATTAAGTATCAATAGACCAAAAAACTATAATCTGTAGATTCCAGCGTAACTGAAAGAATTCGGAATCTACAGAAGACAACCTTTTGTCTGTTGATACCAATCGTGTTTTTGCTAGTTTTTGGAATTGCTGATGTTCAACAATTGCTTAATCCAGTTCGATGTAAACTTGAATTTTTTTTTACAATTGTTGCTTGAAGCAGCTAAACGCAGCGGTGTCTGCTTTTCCTTGTTCAGAAGATTTATGTTAGCACCTTGCTCGACAGCTCTCTTGATCAGTTCCAAGTTATCGCGATACACAGCTACGCGCAACAAAGAATTACCATCGGCATCTACCGAGTTGAATTCGAATGTCTAGAGGTCAATGTTATGCAACAGCACATCAAGCAGCTACTTTGAGTTGAGTTTGAAATGTAAATTATCGAAAGGTGCTAAGCTATCGCTGAACACCTTATTTATAACGCGCAATTACCGTACCTACTGATTGTATATTTACAAGTCGCCTATCTGTAATCTAGCTTGAAAGAGGATATTTTAATAGACAAGTTTTATCCTTCATCCAGATAGGAAAAAGAAATAATGACGGGCTTTCTTGTTTCTAAAGTTTATCATCCGGGGAGACCGATCGATGGACTGCACAAGTTTCGACAAAGGAAACTCTTTTATGAAGTTAGCGATTTTCGCTTGTACAACATCCTGATTTCTTCGATGGTGTGTAAAAGCGACGCGAGAAGTTATTTCTCATCTGAGAGCAACCTTTGTTTGAATTTGTCGTGTTTTACTGGACATGTCTCCTGGTTGACTTTAAAACAGAAATTTGTTTAATTAAGAGGTGTAATGGATTCGGATATTTTCAGTCATTACGTTCCTTATTAACTCGTCTTTTGTTGGCAGAGTCATTAACTTCGTTCGGCTAACTCCAATTTAGGAAGTTTTATTACAAGTAATTTACGTGGCACAATTTCCGCGGGCGATGAGGTATACTTCAGACTAGAAATAGCGGTGATCCATTTGCTTATCTATAAATGAGTTTATATTGTATAGAACCTCTTATTTTAATAGTTCTAGTATAAAATAATGAATGTGTAACTACCTTGTAGTGTTAATAACAATATCCTGGTTTTATTTACTCATTTTTATCGAGATAACTGTAAATTGCGTATGATTGAGACTAATGGACATTGATAAGAGAACAAATACATATATAAATGTAAAACGGACTTAATACGAACGCCAACATAACCAAAACCTGTATCTACCGCTAACGGTGGTTTTGCGGTGTAGCATTTTTATTTTGTTGCAATCAAACAAAGTAACACAAAAGCGGTATATTTATTATTAATCCATCGTATACTAGTAATACAGTCTATCATACTGCCGTAAAGCGTTTCCCTGAAAGTAAAATAGGTTAATTTTAATAGTAATTTCATTAATAATAATTACAATATTGCAACTTACCTCTTTAAGCAACTTGGGTTGCCTGCATATTTTTAAAGGTCCATGTCATTTTATCTTAATCGTATCGCCGTGGCCTCCGTGCATTGGTAAAAACAGGCATTCTGTGGCTGGCATCAGAAGGCAATAGCACGAGTACCATTCGCCTCTGAAACCATCAAATTTATTTCGTCCAATAAGACTTACCTGATTTAGGAGCCAATAAGCTTCACCACACATTAATATATCTACATTTGTAACAATCCAACTTATTCGGGAAAGACCTTCGACGATCGAGGTAATTATTGTGTTCGAACTATTCATGTACACTCATCTAAACAATTGAATAGGGTTTTACGTACGGGGCACATCCCAGAAGTGCCGACCATTTTTCCTTGTAGTCCAGAACTCGGATCTGATCTATCGAATACATCCGGGAGACCGTGAGAGCCCTCCTCCAGGCAGAACACCGAAAGTACGGCCATTCCACTATAGCGAATCGAAGGAGATCAGATAAGTTGCGATTATTAAAACACCGAGCGGTTACTATTTTTCATTAAGTATTTGTTTTACACATTACTTACATTACACATTACATTGGTTGTAAGCTCACGCAAAGCTTTGCATGGGAGAACCGCGTTTGTCCATTTTTTTTATGTACATCACTGCATAACTTATTATCTGATTTGTACCGTTCTCCTCAATATATGCCGATAGAGATTTGTAAGACTTATCGCTTTATTAACGTCCATAAACAGAATTTCCAATTTTGAGTGTCTTTATAAAATTGGTGGCGCCCTTTTTAATCTAATTAAAGTTCGAACCACGGATCCCGCTCTACCCGGCGTAAAAGCTGCCGTTAGCTAGTGTAACATAATTTTATGTCACAGCGGGTAGTGGTATCTGCTCCCAGAGATTGCGGGTGCGAGTCCCGCCTAGGGTGTGGGTGTTAGTGTATGAGGTGTTGTTTATGTGTATAATATATTATTGTACAATGTATTAAAATTCTTTTTCTTTTTGCGTTCTTAATGAAGCCATTACGAAACCCAATTTGCGTTTCGTAATAGAACAATTTCGAAACCGTATTTTTTATTTTCCAGTATTGGTATCACCAAAAAATAATAAAACTGTAAATAAATATAAATATCAAATAAACTCGTAACGTCACACAGAGGAGTATTAGCACGCAGAAACCGGCCAAAAACATTTGTTGATCGAATGGTTCTTTAAACGATATAACCCTTTAATACGTTACGTTTAAAAGACATTTTATGGGTTAGGATGCAAAAAAGTTTTATAAAAATATACAGGGTGTTAAATTTAGAAGCCTCACCATTGGAATATCGAAAATGGTAAGACGCAAAACCTGATTAAATAGGTATAGTTATGTAGCCTAATGGCTTATTTAATATGCAATAAAAAACGAATCGATTACGAATCGTTCGGCATTTGTTTAAAAATATATTTTTTATTATTTGCTATATTTTTTTATTAACTGCTATATATTTAGTCTGTTTGTATGGAAATAATGAACAGATTTGATGTTAATTTTTGTTAATATTTTATTGAATATTTCAAGTAATGCAGTTTTCAGTTTTTTCTATAAACTGTTTTTGAGACATTGACACACACTTTTGTTTTCATTTTTTGTATGATCGCCATATTGCGTTTTTAAATATCCAAATTCCGTTTATTTTTAAACACGATAAAATGTTATGAAAAAAAATGTTCAGAAAAGAAAATTTTCCAGTAATATAAAATGTTAAAGCTTACATTCTTGAGTTTGTTTTGCATTATTATTTTATAATTATCACTATTGTATCTAGAAGGCAAATTAAAATAAAGGATATGAAATAATTACATACTTAAAAACAACATTTATATACAAAACTTAAGAAAATAAAACCGCCCAGATTGTCACCATATAAAAATATTAAGAATTGCTTTCTTACGATCAAAACAAATACATCTATAATTTTTGGATGTACTGTTGCAATCTGTATTAAAAGAAACGCAAAAATTAACAAATTTTTTGTTAAAACAACAAAGCATTGTTCACAAAAATATGGTCATTTGTAAAAGTCCCTAAATCCGCTGTCCACAATTTGTCATTTTGCCAGCTTAAAAAACCCGAATTCCGCTAAATCTAGCGTAACATTGGTAATACTGTATTCAGCGTTGTATGACGTACTAAGGTAGTTAAGGGACCCATTCGTTCAATTCAATAGCTACCAAGGGCGCCAAAAGAAGTATTAACTTAAAAAATTAAGTAGGGGCATATTTCCGGTTAAACAAGTTTCAAAAAATTCAAAAATTTATTCTTTGCTTTGCACTTCATATCCATCCAAAATTTCCAAATAATTTATTTTCATATAATGGAGTTTTTGAACTGTTCCTGAACTTTGTATTAACCATGTACTTATTTTAGAAATCGGTAAATGTATGTAAATACTTCCAAAATTCAAATTCGCAAATATTCGCAGCTAACGCATTTTAAGTTTGAAACTACGATCTTTTCTCTGTTTTCTAATACAAAAATTACTGTCCAATAGAGATCAGAAGTATAATAAAAAAGTAATTTACAAATCTGGCAACAACACTTTACCGAAAATTTTGTGACTTATAAAAAAATTTCATTTCTGTATGAAAAGAAATAAACTGACAATAAAGATTATTAAATTATGTTATACATATCTGCGGCAGAACAATCCATTTTACGAAATTTAACAAAGTTCATTACACATTCACTAATTCACTTGTTGAAGTATAACTTGATAAGAAACGATAACAACGAATAAACTTGCCGCGCGCAACTGTCAACTTCTGACAAGTTGCACCGCCACCTACTACCAAAAACATACAAAATATTCACGGCCCGCACCTATGTATTTATTATTGTTTCAGAATTAACAAGTTTTATTTCTGTATTTGACCAGTTTTTCAATACAAATCTTGTCAAAATTGACACTTAGTCAGCTTAAGCATCGCAGGTTGAATTTCCCAAATTTTTTGATTTTGATTAAATTTCTTACATTTTCTTGTGTAAAAGACGGAAATCACGCAAAATAGAAAAAATGTATAATAAAACCCCTTCCATAAGGCTCTTTGTTGCACTTTTTTTTATTACAAAACGAGTCGAAGGCGTGCAACAAAATAGCGCCTTATGAAACTAGTTTTTTAATATACTATTAAAATACTTCTTTCTTGCCGTTCGCCATTGTGAATCACTGATTGAACAGCGAAGTTCCTAGTCACTGCCTAGTCAATGTGAGAAGTAAACACCTTTAACACTCAGATTAACTAACGCATCGGGTATTTTGCGGATTGCCTAAAATAGCGTAGTAAATTTGCAGATTACGCAAAGTAGTAGTGATTTTGCATAATATCTGGTGAATTGGTTAGTTTGCAGCATATTTAAACATTTCACACATTGCCGGTAACATATATAAGTTTTGTTGTAATTTAGTACTATTCGCGACTATTTGTCGATTACGCATTACGGTTTTGTGCTTTGTAAAGTCTTATTCAAAGAAGCAGCTACGGTAAACTACTTTTACTTCCACCTCCAACAAATGGGAAGTATTGTATGGCGAAAATTTTTCAAAAATTTTTATTTGCTCATTCGCTTTAAAATGGTCGAAAACGCAAAAAAAACAAAATTTTAGCAAAAACAAATTTCTTGTCTGTGTCTGTGGTTTTGTTTGTGGACACGATAACTTTCGAAAGACTTAATATATGAACTTGAAATTTGGCAAACGTATACATCTCAACTACCCAAAGCGACCTACTGTTTGTGGGGTAAGTAGGGTATCGGTACCCCTTTTGCAAATTTTTTTTTCGTTTTAGTATGTGATTAGTAGTATAACTGCGAGTATTATTCGTTCTTATAAATTTTCGGTGCAGCAAACTGTCTAGAAGATATTAGCAAAAAAGTGTCACTTAAAGAAAACGGTTTTTTCTAAAGATCTCCGAATATATTTAATATATTCAAAAGATGAAACCACCGCCAGATAGGAAATAAAATTTCTCATAAAAAGTGTCTTAGAAAATTTGTCCAAAATTTTGACATGTTCGAAATATTCCCAAAAAACCTATTTTGGACTCTGCTCGTACGATTTTTTTTAAATTTGGTATTATATAGAAAATCAGAAAGCACTCTTGTAATTTTTTGTTGAGTTAATAATAATMGAGTTATTTGGAAAAAACCGATTTTAAAAATTAATATATTTTTGGTAATATGACGAGAACTGTTTGTCTTAGAAAAAATGTGTAGAAAGAAAAATGCTCAAAACCTGATTACCAATCGTATAGTGTAAGAAATAAAAACATGGATGTCATTTTGACATTTGGATGTGGAAGTATTGGTTCAATTTGCAGCGGTTTTTTTATGTGTGTCAATGACCATATGCAGGAGTCACTAACGTTTCCCACTGCAACTGTGTTCCGAGGACTTTGACTGGGTCCTTGGGCCTGGAGGTCGTGCTCTTAGTCGCCCTTATATAGGGTCATGATGCAGCTTTCTACCCGACGTTAGCAAATCATCCGGGTACACCGATCGATAGATTACACAAGGTTCGATAAAGGGAACTCTTTTATGAAGTTAGCGAATTCCGCTTGTACAACATTCTTCCTTCGATGGTGTGTAAAAGTAACTCGTAGAGTGATTGCTCATCTGATTTGGGTGGATATATCTCCAGGTTAACTTTAAAAGAGAAGTTTGCTTAATTAAGAGATGTAATGGATTTGCAGTCATTACGTTCCTTATTAACTCGTCTTTTGTTGCTCGAGTTATTAACTTCGTTCGGCTAACTCCGATTTGCGTAGTTTTATTACAAGTAATTGAAGTGACACAATTTCCGCAAGCAATAAAGGATAAGTACTTCAGATAGAAATAACGATGAAGTGGTATTCTCACCCGGAAAGAAGTTTATAGAAACTTTATTTTGCTGGTTTCAAAATAAAATAATGAAGGCGTACCTTGTAGGTCCAATAACACTTTTTCGTCTTATTCACCCATTGTTACACAGAACTATAAATTACGTATGATTAAAACTAGAGGATATTGATAAGAAAATACTCGTGATGTGATAACAAGCGGTGTACTTCAGTTTCATTAAAATTAAGGATCCTTTAGTTTTATGATTGCAAGTTTATTGTAACTTTGTTATCAATATACATTATTTGACCACATATGACAAATGATATTGCTACAATGTCGAAATATTAAAAGAAAATGACTAATTGGCCTTAGTGAATAAACACACATTTCGTAATGTCTCAAAATAATTATAGCTCGTTAAAATATGGTATTAATAAAAACTATTGACTAACAAGCTACAGCAAGTTTTTTATTGCAAGGTTTCTGCTTTAGCTGAAGCCTTCTTCAGATTTTACCATGTTAAAACATGTGTTATATCTGACCTCTATCAATATGGTCATTACAGACCTTGGGAGTGGCATGATCGGGTTGGAAATGGTGGAGGGAAGGGGGGGGGGATTGTTATCCGGAAATTTGCAATGTGAAGGGTATGCCAATTACGGTTGACTTAACGTTTCATGGTCTTGGAACCAAAATGGCTTCATGCCACAATGCTGTGTCTTGGTTTAGTTATGAGGTATTTGTTTTGACACAAACATGTTTTGAACGGTAAATTGTTTCCTCGGGGTTATTGTATGTGTTAAGCTGGTACAAGTTTTCGAGTTTTCTGGAGGTGGTAGGATTACCATTGCTGCAAGAGACGACAACATATTTTGTTTTCAGTTTGATTTTACGAGGATTTATCCTCTCGTTGATGTTGATGGTGTTGGGATTAGAATAAATCGTTTTAAGTGTTTTAATACAGTTAGTTTACATATCCCACGCCATACTTCAATGGCGGACTGTGAATAGTTTTCCAATGTTCTTAGTGCTTAAGATGAGTTTCATAGACCAGGAAAACTATGATAGGCGATTTTTATACGCCGGCATTTGCCAGTTACTTTATTTACTTTTATTTTTCTAATCTGCGTTCCAAACTGCTCAAACATCTCGACAAAATGACATATCTAACGACATTAAATTACTGCCGAAGCGATGGCAACGTGTTTTGGATATGCAAAGGGTTTATATTGAACGACAATATTGCAATTTTTTAAAATATACGTTTCACTTGCGAGCCGTGTTTTTGTGTGCAGGAATTTTGACATGACCCTCGTATATTACAGGAAAAAAAAGATGAAATCTATACACCTATAAAAAGGGCGAAGAACACTTCTATTTCTATTAATGAACTGGATGGGCTTACCATTTTTATTCAGGGCGATTGTGTTCCGTATTTCCTACCGTTTGGAAACGCGCTTACATTACATGTCTCCACTTTGAGAAGGGCTCTTGTAACGGATATAGTAAACTAAATACCCATCCATCCTTTCTAACTTTGAAAATGCTTTTGGGGCGATTTTATTTCGAAATATATATGAGACAGTTAAAGACAATATTTAACCGTTTTGTTGTAGATTTGTTCAACTAAGGTCAACTGCTACTAATTTAGCTCGTTTTGCCTGAACCTCTAAATAACTGAGCTCAAGTGTATTTTACTTACACTGTTACACTGGTTTCAGCAAGGCATTCAAAAAGGCTGCTTATGTTGTTTCAGTATATTATTTAAGCAAAATATACTGTTGTAAAAGCTCTCCAGCTATTTGGATATCATTATAGAAATTATCAGGATTTTCAGCATTTCAGTGTAGCTAGACACTGATTTATATTTATGTTTTGTTAGTTCGTTCAAAACTTGAACATTTGGTTTTCCATCTATAGTGTTTATATTGATTTAATTGATTCCGTTCAACGAAAGTCTTTAAAATCTCAAGCTTATTTTGAGGATGGTATTTATGCTGCACAGAGTACTAACCAGGTAAAACCGCTAAGCGGATTTAAACTTAGTGCCATGAATACAAAAAAAAAGTGCTTTTGGCGACGAAGTTTCTTCACACTATTCTGAATGGGACATGCATATTAGATGTAATGTGATTTTTTACTCAAAACCAACTTATATAACCAGTAACCCTTATGAATGACCACTTATTTTAACATAATATGAATCGACTTTGACAGTTTTGGATGGTTGGGGGCGAAGTAGTGGGAACGAAATATAAATTTTGATTTATTTTTTTACATATGCTCTTTATATATAATATGTGTACATTTTCTACTTAATTCACAGCTTGTAGTCTGCATGCATGCCATTTACTTTATATGAATCTTTAGGTTTATAGAAATACGTACTTATTCATGGTCTTATGGTGGAATACGTTGGTATCAAATAAAAGAATCAATAATGTCTAATTTCAGTGTCTTTAATCTAATAAAATGTCACCTAATGGCCATCATCAATGCTGTCGATATTCGGTGGTCTTAAACATTACATGAAAATAATAATATTAGAAAATTAAAATTGACATTCTGTGGAATATCAATTTAATTCAACCCACTTCAGATTACAGCAAAGTAACTGTGACTTGTCTTCACTTGTGACTTAAAATTAAATGACTAATGGCAAGCCAAACAGTAGCAGCAACTGTGCACTTTTTACTGCTTCATCCAAGTATTTTTTGGAATATCTAATCATAATGTAGGTGATTGCCGTTAAATGGAATGCAAAAAAATCTACATACTGGCTTACTCCAAATAATTGATTCTGTAAGCAGTGTTACACACGTGAATATCCGAATGAATACCTTAGTAGCTCGTTCGCTTAATGGCGGAGATACGCTTATACATTAATGGGATCTGTGCTTCCACGGTAAATACCCGTGACAAAGAAACAAGCACGTTGCGATACGCGGGTTACCTTGGTCCCGTTTACCTTTAATATTAAACATGCAATCCCTACCAGTTGGGCTGTTTACACACGTCGCTAAAAGGCGGAAAAGGAACGAAAACCATATTTCCAGCTTCGCTCCGGGCTCCGACAGGGGTTAAACGAAACGTTCTTACCTGGAACAATTTCAACGGATGTTAGAAAAGCAGGTAGCATATTAAAAGCATGACAACAAACATGACTATTCTTAGGCTACAAACACGTAATATAGTTACGATTTTCGTGAATTTATTGATACTATAAACTCAAGCGTGATGATGGCATACAATAATTGGATTCAGAAAAACAACAAGTAAAAAACAAGTAACCTACTGAGACCAGCGACTCAGATTCTTACATCATTCTCGATAACTGACACAACACGCTTTGTTTCTAAATAGAACATACATGTACAATTTAATACAGCAGGAAAACTATGAACATACATTTGCTGAATCATTTTCTTTGTGAAACACCAGAGCATTACACATTTCGTGAATGTCACATACTACACTTGATAGCCATAAAATATATTCAAATGACTTTAATCTTAACTATTTTGTAAAAGCTACTTACTACACTGAGAAAAATGTTTAATTCTGATAGATATAAAAATTATAACTAATATCATTAACGTCTATATAAATATGAGACCTGCCAACCGTGTTATTGTTACAGGGTTTCCATAAATGATTCTTAATTCTTTGTGCCGCCTTTTTGTAACTGCTACCAAGCTACCATATGCACGGCGATAGTAGTGAAGGTTGCAGATCAATATCACCCCACACCTTCGAAATGTGAGCTTTCTGCAACCTTAAAGTTAATTATCCCACAGAACACTAGAGAATATGTTGAAAATACACATTCACAGGCGTTTTCTCATATTAAAATATATCAAATAATCCAAAAATCGACAGATGACAAGTATACGTCACTTTCCTGAGAGGCGGCAAATTGATTTAATCGATAATTTCCATAAGCGCCCTGAATGCATGAATCATTTATATCATTTATATAAAAAAACGGATTGATAACAACAGCAATTTAGGTTACCTCCTTCAGAAAACCATTCTAGATGAACCAATATAACCGTTATTCTGAAACTTCTATTCGGTCTAATACTCACTGCAATTAAAGTTTGATGCACCTACAAAATTGTTTTATTGCAATCGACATATGGTTTTTAACTACAAAAAATTTGTTTATGAAATTAGGCACACGTGAGCAACTTATATTATAGTTGGCATGTACTGCACAAGATTTAATTAGAAAGCAGTTTTTTTTAAACTACATTAATGTACTGTTGGTCTCACTCGTGATCAAACCCTTTATACATATGATTAGTAAATTTGCTTTTATGTAAGTATTATATTGTAAAATACAAATAAAATGTCCTATAACGTTTATAATTCATTTTTTTGTCTTAAAAGGAGTGTTTTAGTTATGCTACTGTTGCAGCAATTACACAAGTATTTAGAACAAGAAATCAAAAACCTTTCCTTAAAAGAAAGTTTTTAGGGAGATTAAGTAAATACTTATAATCTATTCTTAATAAACTTTTTTCTCTCATTGTACTGTTTTTTACATATATTCTTTTATTGGATGTTACCTGAACATTCTGAATACATTAAAAGACTGTGCCGTCTTTTAAATACAAAGTAAGTTACTTCCGTAATATAACAACTAAATAACAATTACTAAATGTTGTTATTGCAAGGTAATGGGAAAATTCCTGAGAAAGAAAGCATTACATCCTTATCTTGCAAGGCTTTTATTGTGTTGTTTAGTGATTAAATCTTGAAAGAATCTCAGTGGGCTCTCTATTATGAAGGTACTGCAGTCCACAAACAAGCAGTGGCGGCTTGTGGATCCATGACATGATGGAGCACCAACAGTTATAAACTATACAAATATCAGACGATCACATCCGTTGCGTAGGCAGAATATTCAGACTTGCATTAAACAATTAGAAATTAAAAATGCCAACTTAATTCCAAATTCAATCAGTGGCAAATTACAGATGGCCCTGATTTCTTAGTTTGTCCACGATTTGACAGTGCCACAGTTTTTTTTTCAGCCGCAGAATGATCGCAGTCAAAATCATCACTTCCGTTCTGTAAGTCCTGTGAATGCTGTGTCCGCAAATTGATACGACTTTCTGCAAGTCTCCTCATTTATTTAAACCTATCTCACTATTAGAAGAACTACTCGGGATATTCTCAGCGTGCGAGACACATACTGTTGACTGCCATCGTCCTCCATCAAGGCAATAATTTGTAATATTGTTGTCGTTTGAAAACTTGCGTTATTTAATTATCAAAGTCAAAATCATAATATAATACTACTTACACTCATAGCTTTTGTTGTTACTTCTTTTTTTGTCTCCCTCTTTTTCATTCACTGCATTACTTTTTATACGTATCTCGTTTTTGAACATACTATATCAGTTGTGTTCTTTGAACTTCTGTTGCTAACGTTTCTTCTATCCTCATTCGTCGTTTCATTTCTTCGTTAAGGGGTTCAATGTCAACAAAATTTTCCTACAGATCTTCCAAATACTCCATGTCTACAGTTTCCAATTTTCTCGTTTAGATAAGTTTCTTTCATACACAACTTTTTAATTCTAACAGGTAGTAATTATCAATTAAATTTCATTCTTTTTGTTTACAAAGTTGCTTCAGTTAGTTGTAAAATGCATAAATAACGTTAAATCTGCAAAGCTAAACGTTAGTCTACAACTTGTGTACTCACTTAAATTAGCTTTCTAACTGCATAGCGTGTTCGAAATTCACTTCGCAACTCCAAATAATATGCAAGGACCCACGCCATCCAACTTGTCGTACGTATATACATGAAACAGCGCTTCTGTGACACTAATTTCCCTGAATAACGAACGTTAACTTAATAACTCCTAACTTGGGCATTAATTATGTTTGGTTACATATTCGCTTATAACTATTAAGGGGCCTGGAAATTTCTGCCTAAAGACATTGCTGATATGCTGGAACACTTCGTTCCAAACTTGGTAAATTCGTCGGTGGATAACAAGCGACAAACTACCCCCGGACCAAACCCGTCACCTTCCTGAACGCGTGGTGCTTTGCGCGTCTTTGAGGATCAATATAGCAAAAAGGAAGCGTGATAAATATTTGATGCAATTCGTTTTCTTTCTTTCAGATTTCGCTACTATTCTCGAGGTACGTGGAAATGCATATTCTCGTCTCGCGAAAGGTCTTATATCATTTTGGAAACGCGTAAATCAAAAATATTTCACAAATTATTGCTTACTATTACTTAAACGTTGCTACAAGACGTTTACATAAATTACTCGCATTTTTAAAACCAAATTCAAAAGTTGGTGCTGGCTTACTAAATACATATTTTATTACAGGTTGTCGTTAAAATGTGCGTTGCTGGTGCTTGTTGACGGCAAAACTGATATCAACGACTGTGAATGAGGTCGAAAATTTGGGCTCCACAACTGTATTTATACTACGACTTGCAAAAAATAAATCTGAATAAGTATTCACCATTAATACGACGAAAAAGACATTGACTTCATATAATTCCACTGAGATTTTTCGAAGATATGTAGCTCTTCGTCCTTAGGATATAGAACAAAAAGATTGTTCATAAGACATAAAAAAATTTAAATGCATACATACTGTGGGAGAAAATCCTGCAAAGATTACGGGTTTGTCCTAGTAGATTCGGGGGTAATCTGACCACCATAAAGCATCAAGAAGGTTGGCCAAAGCAAGTAGGTTAGCAGGAATCATTTTTGGTCATAATCGATAAAGATGTTGAAAATTCAAATTTGAACATCGCTATCGAAAAATATTGTACTTCAAGAAGTATTATGCTGTCATTAGCTAGAGTGTCTCAAATGGACGACCTCACTAATTTTTGCGTAATGGACATTAGTAAAACGCGCAAATTCACTGCGCTTTCAAAGCCCTATTCGAATCCTAGGTCCCAGCGGCATATATACATCAAACTTATTGCATCACCTCACGCTGCTGAACACCATCTGGCGCATTTGCAGCTGATTCGCTCGAGCTCCGTATATTTTCGAGCTTACAGAACGGAATTCGCTGCGTTGCCAGATTATGGCGACCAGCAGTTAATTACAGCTCAAATTACATGCAGGCGAATAAAATCTTTATCATTCGATCTTAATGATGTTTAGCACTGCTACTATACATCAGTTAGCAACTGTTCAAACCTAATATTCATTTGTTGCACTTGGTTGTGGCATTTCACGATACCAGTTTACCAGTACTGCAAGGTTTTACGGCACTAGTACAGTGAAGTGATGTTTTATGCATTATAGTTGTCAGAATATTGATATATCAGTACGAGTCAATTACCTGCTACTACAAAACCTGATCAAACTGAAGGATTATCCATGTTAGTATGACTTGTAGATACAGGTTTACCTTACAATGTGAAGAATATTTGGAATAATGGAAACTAGGTACATGAAATTTTTTGCTTGTTTCACTGTGTTGCTCTGAAGGTTTGTGTTCACCATATTTAGGCTTGGATAAGATAAATATAATAATTTAAGGACAATACTTATCTACACACAATTTTTGAAAGTAGGTAGATGATACTGGTTAACGTTAACGTCAAAAGAGATACGAGTAAAGATTAATAAAGCTGAAGTTGGCAAAATGACCGGTTTTGAAGCAATATAAAGACTGTTTTAAATGAATGATTGTTTAATGATCAAAAATTCAGTAAGAAACTAGGTTTATTTGAGCCAGAACACCAAACATTAATGGCTAGTGCGATACTTGCGGCTCTTATAGCATTGCTTTTAATAATTCCTTGGGTTTCCTATGTATTATATACTACATTTTCAAAACGATACTAACTAGAGCTTGTCAGGATCACTGAACCTAACAGTATCATACTTACAGACATACAGGTACATGAGGAGTTTTAAAGATTTTTAAGATGAAACTCTAAACTAGTTGGCGGATAGTACAGCGTAAGCAAGGTAAGTATGCTAGGTATATCTTTGGTTATGCTTCATAACTTCTTCTACTCCTTAATGTGATACTGCGTTTAACTTATACTGTTCGATGTATAATGTGCATTAAAATACAATTGAAAAAAGCAGTTATTTGTATAAATGCAACCGAAGAAGACAACTAAAATGACGAAATATAGCAGAACGTCTTACAATTTTAAAGTCATATATTTTTTGCAAACCGTTGAGAATTACTGCAATAATAGAAAAATAGAAATTGAAAAATGTCGTTACATAAAAGCAGTTACAGATAAAATAATATATTCTCGGAAAGATCACTGTCCCTTGAAAACAAAGATAAAAAATTATAAGTCTGACGTTTCGATTACACCTGTAATCTTTGTCAAAGACGAAGAACCTCAAAATTTGCCTGACACAAGTTCAAACAAAATTTTAAAGGTAATTAAACAAATCACCAAGCAAGCGAGACGTCATAGAAACAACGTGCCAACCTGATAGAAAAGAACCTAACGACGAAAAAGGAACTACCTACCTACTAGATATACACGAACTACTTGATAAAAAATAACTACAAAATAGCCTTTCAAATGTCACCTAACTCATAATTTCCACAATCCCTATTAAAATTATTAGTATTTCTACAAATTTCTACAGCTTCTTTTATTAGACGTTTGTGATAATATTTTTCTATATGTAAAATTTGTGTTTTATCAAAGTCAATCATGTGTTTAGTCAAATAGGAGTGTTTAGCTACGGAAGATTTATCTATCTGTTGCAACCTAGTAGCACGTATGTATTCTTTCAAACGCGTACCTACTTTTCTTTTAGTTTGACCTATGTAACACTTGCCGCAAGAAAATGTAATTTTGTAAACACCTTTACTTTCTAAATGTACTTTATCTTTRGTAGAACTTAAAATTTTATCTAAATTATKATATGTACTCGAGGGTGAATGCTTTCAGCGTCCATAAATATAAGATAATATTTTGTCGGATAGATTGCTGTCTCTTGAAAACACCGACAAAAAGTTAATAGTCTGACGTTTCGATTACACCTGTAATCTTTGTCAAAGACGGAGAACCTCAAAATTTGCCTGACACAAGTTCAAACAAAATTTTGAAAGTAAATAAACAAATCACCAAGGATGCGAGACGTCATAGAAACAACGTGCCAACCTGATAAAAAAGGAACCTAACGATGAAAAAGAAACTACCTACCTACTAGATATATGCGAACTACTTGATAAAAGATAACTACAAAATAGCCTTCCAAATGTCACTTAACTCATAATTTCCACAATCCCTATTAAAATTATTAGTATTCCTACAAATTTCTATAGCTTCTTTTATTAGACGTTTGTGATAATATTTTTCTCTGTGTAAAGTTTTTGTTTTATCAAAATCAATCATGTGTTTAGTCAAATATGAGTGTTCAGCTACGGAAGATTTATCTATCTGTTGCAACCTAGTAGCACGTATGTGTTCTTTCAAACGCGTACCTACTTTTCTTTTAGTTTGACCTATGTAACACTTTCCGCAAGAACAAGTAATTTTGTAAACACCTTCACTTTCTAAATGTACTTTATCTTTAGTAGAATTTAAAATTTTATCTAAATTATTATATGTTCTATCAACAACTAAAATATCGTGTTTTCTAAGCATCCTCTTTAATTTTTCCGAAAGACCTTGTACATAAGGCAAACTCAACTTCAATTTGCTTTGTCGTGGCTGAGAATTTACTTGATTTGGATGAGCACTTTTATTAAAAACTGACCAAATATTCTWACTACTATAACCATTTCTCACTAGYGCTGATTTAAGATGATATATTTCTTTTTGTACAGAACTTTTATCTGATATCCTTTGTGCTCTAACGAATAACGTCCTAATAAGACTATTCTTTTGAGAAGGAGGGTGGTGAGATGTGGCATGTAAATATCTGTCTGTGTGTGTTGGTTTTCTGTAAACCTTGTGTCCTAACTGTCCAGTGTTTGTTCTGTAAATTTGGACATCCAAGAAAGGTAAACTACCATTGCTTTCTAATTCCATAGTAAATTTTATGTCGGGMCTTTTACTGTTCAAATGATTTAGAAACCTACCCAGCTCTTCTATATCGTGGGGCCAAATAACAAAAGTGTCGTTTACGTACCTATACCAACGTTTTGGTTTAAGCTGAAAACTGTTTATCGCTACATGTTCAAAATTTTCCATAAACAAATTGGCTACTACAGGACTTAGAGGTGAACCCATTGCACAACCTGATTTTTGTTCATAAAAATTATCATTCCATAAGAAATAAGTAGATTTTAAACAATGTTCGGATAATCTGGCTATGGTGTCACCTAGAAGATCGCTATTAAGCTTGGATTTGATGATATCTATCGTTTCCGCTTTAGCTCTCTAAAATAAAGTAGCTGCTCTGACACTATGATTAATAGCTATGAAACAAGCAGAAATCGCAAAATTCGGGTTCCTCTACAATACGACGAAAATTTTAAATGTTAAAGAACTTTTTATATATGTATGATTAAAATATAATTTTCTAATGCATTTTTATAAAACCAGATGTTGACAGGTTGTTTTCCGGGTTGGTTCCCACGTTGGTTATTAGACCTTGACGTTTCGACACTCATGTCGGTGTCTTCCTCAGAAGTAGCTCTGTAGTAGTAGTAGTAGTAGTTTCAGAGCTACTTCTGAGGAAGACACCGACATGAGTGTCGAAACGTCAAGGTCTAATAACCAACGTGGGAACCAACCCGGAAAACAACATGTCATCAACAACAACCACGGAAGCCTTCAAACCAAAAACCAGATGTTGTGCGCTTCGATAGAATACTTTATAAATTTATGAGTTATATGAAATAATCCAACTAGCACTTCAACCATGTTTGACTACCTTAATATAGTTCTGCAGTACAATAAAAGAATATTCAGTAACAAGGTCACCGTTACGTACAGTAACATGTAAGGTAAAACAAAATTAATTGCTGCAGTACAAACCGATTCCAACTCGCGTTTATCCTTTCAACTAGAAGACTCCATATTCATCGCTGTCTCGTATTTAGAGCTACATACAACAACGCTGCCTACGTTCATTGTAAGAGTTATATATAGCATGTCACACGGATTCATTTGTTATTATGAGTTATTCGCGGCCAACCTTAATTAAGGACACTGCCAAAATACAGGTTGAAACGGGTGTAAAGCACCTACGCTTTGAAAGACGTATTCATCAGAATGACAGAGAACGAGTTCTTTATGTACATTTTTGAAGCAGCATGGATTTTATTCGAACAAAAGTGCGGACTATTTAAGGGGGTGGTGTTTTAAATCCAAATTACTGAAAATCTCCTTACGTGACTAGACGCCTTGACCTAGTTTATACATAATTTTATTTTTCCTTTCGACGAATTTTATTTGAATGGGGACTGGCCTTTCAGTAGTCTTAGCAACGTAGTAATCATTCTTGGTTCTTTTCTTAATTAAAAAGGAATAATTTATTAATTTGTACATGCACTTTGAAGGATTTTCGTTAATGATAAATAAAACATGTACCTATCTGACTGTCTGGTAGTGACAGATTTAGGTAGGTGCCTCATTTTCAGTGATGGGCGCGTAGAATACTCCATGTAGGTTACGCCATTATCTACGCGTAAACTATGTAATATTCTACTTTAAAAGTCTAGTGTAGAAAATAACATTAAGTAGATAAACAGCAAACTAGTAATATTTAGTACTTTTAACAGCTCCAAATGCCTCAAATGACTTGAATTATTATTTTTGTTGCTTCCTAACTAAACAAAATACTACTTCGTTGTAATTAAAATAACTAGACACACTTTAAACAACAATAACTTGTTTCGCCATACAGTTGTTAGGGCCAGAAGGCACAAACGTGCTTTAGAGCCCTCAATCGGACAATGGGTTCTTAAATGACTGTAAACTATGATTTTATTATCTTTCTTGTCTATAAACGGAAGAAGACGGGCTATTTCATATGCTACCTATTATACCTAATATACTCGTAGAAGAAGAGACTTCGAAACGAATGTTTTGTCCCAAAGAAGTAAGAAAACCGTTTGGGCATTCTGATGACTTACTAAAATAAGTTATGCAAATTTATAATATAAATATTAAAAAACTGCAGTGCTTTAAAAGTTTTAAGAATTGACCCACAAAACAGGGAAATTGGAACAAAATAATTTGCACAATACACTTAATATACAATAGGCATAATATACTCGTCTCATATTTTCTACTCAAAATCTACGCCAAAATGCTTTATCTACATTTTCTACGCGGGTAATGTAGAAAATTATAATTTACGCGTAAACGCCCGTCACTGCTCATTTTCGTATACAAGCCTCGAAGAGGGTTAGAGAGAGTTGTAATTGTAGGGTATCTCGGTAACTATTAATGCTAGAGGGTTGCGGTTTCGACATTACTGTATTAGTGTTTTGTTATGAGTTGAGCTGTACCACTGCCATTGTTGTTATAAAGCCATAGCATAATCGCTTTGATATGTAGATAAAATAAAATTGTAAAGACATTTTTGATAGATATTTAACTTTTTGAATCCAGTGGCGTACCCAGAAATTTTTTAGGAAGTCACATTTTTGAGATACAACACAAACTTTGCATTTTTTTAAATGGAAACCATTGTTGGCTCTGCTATGGTTAAAAAGACCTTTTTTATGATAAAAAAGTGTATACATTGTTAGGTATTCTTACTGATTTTGGAATTATTCATTTTTTTTATTAATTTAATCAGATTTTACTTTTGCATCCAGGAGGCTATGGAATAAGAAAACACACGATATAATTTATATTATTAAGTAAAAATTTTAATCCATTAAAAGTAATATATTCATATTTGAATACATACATAAGACTTCTAAGAGCGCTCATGCATTTTTTAGCGGTAATCTATGAGATCATGTAACTAATGAAAATGATTGTTTATTTGGAGATAAGTGCCTATGCATTGTTTATCGTCAAGTATTGACATCCATTTTGACGAAAAACGTAAAATCTCATTAAATTATTACAATAATTGGAATAATGCCAAAATTAGTAAAAATAAACCTAACAATGTATACATCTTCTTAATCGGAAAAAATAGCAGTCAATCATGGTTTCCCTTTGAAAAAATGCAAGTTTGTGTCATATCTCTAAAAAAGTCTCTACAGTTATTTGGTGTCTTCATAGCCATTCGAGATATTGAGAACTGAAGAAATGTTACATTTTTTCAAAAGTTACATATGGCTTTAAAACAAAAGACTATACAAAAATGTAAATTTTTGGGTGGCCGGTGGGGATAACATATAGAAGATTCAATTTTTCCTAACGCAAGTAAAAATGTACTTATCTGTTCGTGCCACCCAAACCAATCGGTTTTTCAAACTAGTGACAGTGTACATACGTGTTCATACTTTTGATGGGCTAGATCTAGATTTTTCCTTGCAAGATTACGCCACCATTTCACTCTGTATTTTTGGAAGCCAGGCTTAATCATTTAGCGAACACGGCTTGCGTAAAGATATGGGCAAGAGACACCTTTTACTTGTGTTAAGGAAAATTGAATTTTCCATATGTTAACCCTAGAAGCTACTTATAAATTCACTTTCATTTTACTCTACGTCAATGTAGGGGCACCTAAATCTGTCACTATCTGAAGGCCTATAACTCAAAACCCATAAACACAACAATTCTTCAACCAACTCTGAGCTATAATGGCAAAATATTGATTATGTTGGGTTAAATTAAAGTGAAGATTTATACAATGTACAAAGAAAGATCAATCTAAGTTGCACCTCTGGAAAAATTTAGTCACGCTCGACGAAGGAAGTGGTACAAAGATATAGTAGAAGATCGACGTAGACACTATTATATTAATACCAACACCCAACTTCTTACAGCAAGATAACCTAAATTTTATGTGCATGACTATCATTAAGTCACATATTAAAATTTATAATTTCAAATAGCATAAAGAACGGAAAATCTCGTGGATTAGGTCAGTATGTGCCGATTTCATCAAATTAAGATCAAGCATGTAAGAACTACTTACTATTTACTACTAAAGTTGCTTCCACTCACTTATAACTTATGTATTTTGTGGAGTAGGAAAGAAAACCAGACGAGTTCACATTACTAAATGGCACTTGAATAAGTTTTCCCTTACCTTAGAGAAAAACTTATTTTGTTACTTTTTAATCACGCAACCACGACAGTTTAATACATATTTCCACCAATTTCACGCCTATAAAGAGAATACTTAATATACTAACTAACGCAGAAATAAGAACAACATCCAGTAATAGTTGTTTTGTTTGAGTAGATTTTGGTACATACACTTATTTTTATTATGACAAAAATCGAAGATTTATAGATATCCGTACTTTCGCTCATAACTTTTTTTAATTTAACAATATAAACGAAATTATGTATAGAGATTTCCTGCAGTAATATTTGTCTACTTTGCGAGTTTGATGGAAGGAGAATAGTAAGATTGCGAGAAACTGTTTTATCTTTTACGAGACAATACTAGTAAGGCGAACATGAACATGACGAGCAACAGGTAGACAAAACCTGAGAACGCCAAGATTGTCGTATTCGTTTTTGGTTATGAGGAACTTATTTGCTCCTATGAAGTGCTCTAGTACACAAATAAATTAATTTTAATGTTACTTTGTAGTAAAATGGCACATTAGGGCTAAAATTTTGGTAAAACTATACAGGCAGGCATTTGTATAGACGTTCGTCTCCTGATACTTTATCGTCAGCGGATGTACGAGGCGTTTTCAAGGAAATTTAGGTACTAGAACTTCTAAGAAGGTATGGCCACTTTGTAATCCATAATTGTTATGGAAGCTTTCGATCTTTGGAATATTTCATAGTTTCGTATCAAAATTCTCACTGGTTAGTTACGATTGGTTAACGCGATTGCTCAGTTCCTGCATAACGGCACAGTTGATAAGAAAATGAAGAGTCAAGTTGTTCTAAAGTAAATGCACAATCCCACATTCGGGGAAGGCTAGCTAGATACTGAACTTGGATTACCTTCTGTTAGATTTTAGCAGATTGTTTATATAGATGACCAAAAATGGATATGATTAATTCCCGTCATAGGGGGTAGATAGGTGAGAAGGTTTCACCAAGCGAAATATAGACCAATCAGGGTCTAGCATAGAAAATTACGGAGCAGCATAGCAAATTTTTACGAAATCTGAGTCTCCTTAGTTACCATTAAAGTATGTAGTTCGTATTGTTTAAATTTATGGTATGCCGATGTATGCACTAGATAATGATTTAATATAAGTAAAACTGAAAGTTGTGTTGAATATGTAGATTCGCTTATTCGTATCTATTTAGTCCACATAATTCTCGGGTACGTCACACTTTACGGTAAATCTGAAAACATTTTGGCTAATCAGGTTTATCTAGCGTTAATTGATATAAAGTCAATGATATTTCTAAAGATTATTCCGGCCGAAATATTAAAAGTAGGTGAATGTATAAAGTTGTCCACAATAGTGTATTTTGAGTCAGATGTATAAGTAATTTCTGGTAATTTATATATAGTATATGCAAATTATTAATTGCTGGTTACAGGTTATTTCGAGGGGTAAACCGCAGAGGAAATCTGGTGTACAAAACTGTGGAAATCATGAGGTAATCACAGGGAATCAAGGGGCAATCGAAGGAAATCAAGGGGCAATCAGGGGTAATCGGGGGAAATCAGGGGAAATCACAGGCAATCACAAGGAAATCAAGGGGAAATCAGGGGAAATCAATGATAAGTGTGCATGCGCTGCCTGTCAGCGCAGAGTGAGAGTGAGGTTATGTTTAAGMTGCGATGTGAGGTKAAGTGCGGAAGTGTCGTGGTTCTAAATTCCAATTACAWGAGGAGTTCYAGCATAAAGTGGACGCCGAGGTAGACAMAGTCGAAAGTTKAATAGTAGGTAAGTCGAAATCTTTTATTTACGTAAAATCAAAAACAAATTGCTTGCACACGAACATATCGGTACTTTTATTACTACAGCATGAGTGTCTGTTCACTGATATTTTTGTTGCTTTTACAACTAATCGTAAACCCAATAAAAAACAAGTAACTCAACAAACACTAGTAATTAAACCGTGAACTCAAAACAAACACAAAAACATAACCGCTGCACAACTTAGCGCGATAGGAGGGCGCTATCTTTTCTCGTCTTTTCAGCATCATGGACGAAATCATGGATGAAGTTACCTCACCGAGTACCTTACCGACGGATGAATTGCTTCGCGGTTTTCTGCAAGATGTCGAAAAATCGATTAAGGTTGAAATTCCAATGCAGCTGAAAAGACTCTTATTTGTGAATGGGTACAAGGACTTAAAAGTAATTGCACAAATAACAGAAGAAGATATAAAAGCTATGGAAAATTTTGCAAAGGAAACATTAAGTACATTACTTAAATGTAAACTCCAACGTGATGAATACTTCGGAATTTTTGCTAACGATATGAAGCAATTTAAAATACTGAATGGACATAAGAAAGTATTACAGATAATCGCGAATTATTACGAAATAGATTTCAAATTAGTGACGTCTACATGTCCCTGTGAAGATAATACAAAGATACAGACACTAACAAAACCAAATAAAACGCCGAAAATTTCAGTCGCTCAGAAAACTGATCTCTCCGAGGAAAGAAACAGCTTAATGAGATCAGTATTTCATTGGATTGAAGGAAAATGCCCCGAAGAGAAGTGGCCTCGAATTCAAGAAAACATGAACGGCATTGACATAGCTCCTGTGTGCGACAAGAATGGCAACATTTCAGGTGAGTACTTACTTTTGTTAATCATTTTACTGGCCATTTCATTTTACATTTCTAGAGGATATACCTACCTAACTGACTTTAAATTACTGTTTCAGCTCACATCACGTGCTATTGTTCGGCGGGGCAAATAGCAGTGTACAAACTTGCCAAAAACGAAAAATTTCAGAAGCGTTGGATTCTTTAGAATTTTCATCGTCATTTCAAAAAGCACTTTATCGAAACTAAAGAAACAAAGAAAGAAATGAAAAAACGAGTAGGAGACAAACAAACTTCGATACCTCGTTCGATGCAGTCGTATTTTATACCCTTTAACAAGCGTCATGTTCCTAGTCCAGAGGCAAACTCGGGGGCAGACGAAAGAGTGTTGGATATAGTTGAGGATAAACCACAGGATATACGTTCTGAAGTAAGATCCTCACATTCTGAAGCGGCTGATTGCAGCATGGTCTGTGGTGGAGGTTCATCTTGGCAGGTATGTAGTTACTTTACCCACGAAAACGCTGTATACGTACTGATACCTACATCTTTCATTTCCAGCTCGATTTCCATTCACAGAAAAAGATAATTCYGAACACCATGGAGGATCAACAAATCAGTACCAAAGGCGTTTACAAGATTTCGTCTCAGATTTCGCAAAATCCTCCCGAMTCATCTTCTAAAATAGTCATCATTTCTGACGACGTCATCCATCCTGGTTCCATTCTAAATCATCGAACATCCAGTAATAATGACTTTGTATCGAATCTAACAAATTCAAGCGATAATCACTCGGATAATAATGAACTACCACAAGTCACTGCCACGGGATTTTCGAAGCCAAAGCTCGTATCAAAATGGGCGGATGAGAAGTATTCAAGAAACCAAAGGAAAAAGCGGCTAAGAGACCGGACCTCGGAACAAACTGATGAATATCAATCGAAAATCACGGAATATTTTCCTTATTTGCGACGCATTGAAGATTTTATGGCAGGTAATCCAAATATAGCAGAGCAATTTAGAGAGTCTTTGGGAGAAAACCTCTTACATTACAACAGCGAAACGCAACACCTCGAAGATACCTCAGATGGTACAGAATATAAAAGTGCACAAACTACCAACAATCTCTTACAAGTATTACTCGACATTTCTATCAAAAATGCACTAAAGACGCCTAACCACAACACTTACGACGATGTTATTAAGAAATTTGCTCTTTACATATCCTACACTGGTGGTCGACTACTATATGAAACTCTTCAAGCCAATTTAACTAGTATTTTTCCATCGATTTCATGCTTAAACCGATACGCACGTGAGACTAGTAGCCAGTATTCGGAAGGAGTATTTTACTTTGAAGAGCTTAATAAATTTTTGGAAGATCGCCACCTACCTAAGCAAATTTGGATTAGTGAAGATGGCACACGAATAACTGGCAAAGTGGAGTATGATTCCAAAGAAGACAAAATTTTAGGGTTTGTTTTGCCCTTGAAGGATGGCATTCCTGTAACCAATTCATTTATGGCCACCTCTGCGATGGAAATCCAGAGTTATTTTCAGAACAGCACAAAATCGAATTATGCTTATGCCATCATGGCTCAACCGCTACGTGAGAATGCTCCTTCATTTTGTCTTGCGGTGTTCGGAACTGACAATAAATTTACGTTCAAAGATGTTCAGTCTAGATGGAAGTACATAGGAGAAAAGGCACAGCAGTTTGGAATTACTGTAATGGGATATTCTTCCGACGGGGATACGCGCCTATTAAAAGCAATGCGTCTTAATTCGTTGTTGCCTATGAGTTCCACTAAATTGCTAAATAATTGGCCGTGGTATTTAATGGATTTTAAGGATTCCAAAGCCGAACACGAAGTGAGCTATGTACAAGACAGTGTCCACATAGCAACAAAAATGCGAACTCGATTGCTTAAACCCGATATCAAACTACCCATAGGAGAATACTACGTTTCGGTGAACCATTTACAAAGTCTAATCGACACAGTTTCGAAGGATCAACACCTTTTGACAGCGTCGGATCTTATGTCGGAAGACAAAATGAATTATCTCGCAGCCCAGAAAATGTGTTCACCTAGAGTCGTCCAGCTCTTGATAGATACCGTACCTGACAGTCAAGCGACCGTTATGTTCCTGAAAATCATGTACTTTTCCACCACTGCTCTTTTAGAAAAGGACTTGTCCGTTTCAACTCGTTTGTATTATCTGTGGTATTCCATTTTCTGTCTAAGAATCTGGAGGCAATGGATTTTGGTACACCCCTCATACACGATTGCGGACAATTTTTTGTCTTCTAACTGCTACTTGTGTATTGAACTGAATGGACATTCACTTTTACGGCTTATTCGGCATTATCGTGATCAAAATGTATCGCCGGAATCGTTTACACCTTACCTTTTCAGTAGTCAAGCTTGTGAAAAGCTATTTCGCGTGACAAGATCAATGACGTCAACTTACTCGACGATAGTTAACTTTAGCATCAAAGAAATTTTACACCGAATTGACCGCATTCAAATGATAAACAACATTATGAACGATTTAACCTCAGATCGAACAGGTAGTAGTGAGGGTAGTAGAGATGATGTTGATGAACGGGTTAGCAGGTGCGGTTTTATATTTCCACGAGAGAAGAAACGTTCCTTGCCTCAGTCTGCAAATGTTTACAGCAATTTCCAGTATACTACAGACGAAGAGATAAAAGCAGTCGTTGAACGCGCTATGTCTGACGCAATAAGGGATACCGGAGCAATGGGAGTCACAGTGGATAAGAATTCTGTGCATACTCTGTCGATCCCTTTAAAACACAAGGATATGGCCGAGGATATAGTAAAGTATCCTGACAGTGAGGAGATGGACAACGAAATCGACGATGCACTAATGATGAATGTGCATGACAATGGTAGCCTATACAATAAAAAAGCTAGAATACTGGACGATATTGAAATCCAATACTTTCAAGAAAGGAACGATGCACTTGATGAAATTCATGCAGATTTACTTAAACTTTCAAACTGCGTTTCTTTCGGGCAACATTTACAGATTAGGGATTTTTCTGGCAAGAAAACCATCGCCGACCATAGATTTTTACAGGTTATTGTAAACGAGAAGCAATACTTAATTAAAAAGTCTTCACTTTGCTGGCTTTTAGACGAAAAAGGCGGTCGAGTTAGCAGCGATCGGGTTAGACGTTTTATTCAAAGTAAGTGTACATCGGCTAGTACATCTGCATCCACAGATAAACCCGAGGATAAACCACGCCCTGTTAACAAAAACAATACAAGAACGAGATCGACTGCTTCAAAGAAGGTTTCAAATCAAACTCGTCCTCGGAAAAAGTCAAAGACAAAGCCGAGGACGAAGCGGTCTGTCAGAAAATTGGGAATTAAACAGCAATTGCCTCTAAAAATAGAATCAGATTGTTTATCAGAATCGGAAACAGCGTCATCTGACTATGACTTATGTGACGACGACAGCCTGGACGATGTTGATGTTTGTCTGGAGAAAAACGATCATGTGAGCGAACAGCAAAATTGTGATGAGCCTTGTGCTGTTTGTCAGGAGCATGGCAAGACTGAAACCTGGTACAGATGTACCTCTTGCGGGCAGTGGGCGCATAGCCAGTGCACTGATGCGGATTCGCCACACGATTACGTATGCGATTATTGCACGGCCAGTGCCTTGGCCAGTGCCAAAGTCAGTGCCTTAGTTTAGCATTGTTTTATAGCACAAGTTATTGTTTGGTTTTATAAAATGTTTGTGTTTGTTTGTACCTACTTACTTGTCACCGAGAAGTTCCTGTTTTTGTTTAAGTAGGTATATTATATAGAATATATTTTTTGTTTTTGTAACTATATGTTTTGTTTAAATAAATGTTTTGTTCACTTATCTCTTAGCAATTTTACAAAACAACAACACATTTAAGATAAGCTTCAACTATTGCGAAAATCACGGGAAATCAGTTTACGGATGTCTTGGGAAATCAAGGGAAATCACAAGGAAATCAAGGGAAATCCTAAGGAAATCTGGGAATTCAGGGGAAATCTTGAGGCAATCACGGGCAATCTAGGGAAATCTTAAGGAAATCGTGGGGAAATCAACGAAAAAAGGAAATCTGGTGTACAAAATCTGGGTTGCGGTTTACCCCTCGGGTTATTTTGACGTCTTTTGAGTTATGCTTTTGAAAAGGATGTTTAGAAACCAAATATTGGTTTAATGATTTTATTTATCTATTATGTTTGTTCAACGTTTATCCATTAGATGTTAAATATATACATTTTGTTAAAAACATCGTCGTTTATTGTTGTGCAGAATAGTTTGTCGTGCTCCATGCGCAAGTTTGGTCGAGTACGTTATACTAAAGGTTAAATGAGACAATCACCAAGTTTAATCATTAAAACAGCATCTATCTAGATTTTTTTGAGCGTACGTATTTTAAAAGCTAAGCTTACTTACAAAATTAAATGACATTATCTGCTTAGGAGCATCATTATTTATAACTTTTTATAAAACAATTTATGTAAATTTAAAAATAGCGGCATTAGAGAAATCAAAAGATAACCAAAATTTGTTTTATTTTGTTCAAAATCTCTAGTGAGTCGTGAACTTTAAGCTCACGAAACACCCTGTATATGCATCATTCATTTGGTCTCATAAAGAACACGCTTCAACCTTTCTTTATTTTAAATGCAAGAAGTATGTTTCACTATTCCATGTGAGTAAATGAGCACGGGTAAGTGTTAAATATTTTTTTTTATTATTACCTGTCACCGTTTATATTTACAAAACTGCAACTGCGGGTCACAAATGAATACGCGCAGACCCACGTAGTTGCCAGATTGTATCAAATTTAAACTCTCCCAGACGTCATAAATACACTTCCATACAGTATAGATTATGTCCAGATATCTGGTTTGGCCCATTTCCTCCTGAGATTACGTCCAAGATTACCCGTCAGCTGTGAGACTTTAACAACCCGTTGCTCCCGGCACATTTGATCTCCAACCCGATTCCCTCGTGGCCGAACAACGCCGATTCGTGTCTCTGCTAAAGCCGGGGAATTACCTACCGAGATTAATTGCTCGCTTACGACCGCGACTTCAGTTTATTAATATTTATTTGACATTAAGGAAATCCGAGCTTTATGGCGCAATCAAGTGTCGAGATAAATGAAGAGTTGAAGGACACTGATGAATTAATGGAAGAAGCAACTAAATTTGCAGTATGTGGGTCACGTGAATTAAATATTTGCTGTGTTTAAAAAGCAGGCAAAGTTAGATACGTATTTGACAAGCCCTGCTCGTTTTATACCACAGAGAAACCTTCTCTTTTAAAAGACTGTATAATAATTGATAACATAACTACCTACCTACCAATCACATCCGACCTTATGAAGGATGTCACTGTATGTTAACTCCCATTACAACACAGCGCACGCTATGTTAAGACAGTTACTAGTTTTAATTCAAATAGCCCCTGCTTTGTTAGAAATACAGGGTCTGTCCCATATATATCGAACACTTTTTTGTGGCAGGCTAACCAAACGGTTGGAAGCGCTTCGCCTGACAAAGAAAAGTAGTGGGGGATTTAGCTAACATACCGCAACCTGTTTCGGTGGGCTGCGAGTACCCGGAGCGTCAGGACGTGCGTTTGCGTAGAGCTTTTCACGGCACCGCGTCGAAGTGCCACAATGAAGGATTCGTTAGATCAGAGGTACACAGTGAAATTTTTTGTTCAACTCGGTAACTACACTGTGTAGACCAACCAGCTGATTGAACAGGCCTTCAAGAACAAAGCCTTGTCCAAATCATCGGTTCGGAAGTGGCACAAGATGTTCCTTCCGGAACAGCAGGAAAGACGTTGCCGACGAAACACACTCTGGTTGGCCTTCAACGTCCTGAACCGACGAGAAAATGGACCGTGTGCGTCAGCTACTTGACGAGGTTTGTCGTCAGGGAGTACAGTTGATAGCCCAGATCCTCAACTCAATGTGAAAGTGCTCAAAAGGCTCCAGCAGAGCGTCAACCGCGTGCGGACAGACATGAAACAGACTTGGCAGTTTCACCACGACAATGCCCCAGAACACACGGCCTTCATTGTTGGCGACTACCTGACCAAAGCAGGTGTCCCGGTGGCCCCCCAGCTTGTCTACAGCCCTAACATCACCCCGTCAGACTTCCTTTTGTTTCCCCGCATCAAAGGAGCTCCGTGAAGAACATCCAAGAGGCTTCAACGAGGGCGCTTAAGGACCTTTCAGTCGACGTCTTCCAGGGGGCCGTCTGGGCATGGAAAACCCGCCTCCAAAAGTACATCGATGCGCGAGGATGTTATTTTGAAGAATATTAATGCTTTGTGCAAAAAATTTCAAAAAAAGTATTTTTCCTGAAAAATGTTCGATATTTATGGGACGGACCCTCTATTATAAGTAGAACGTAAACTGTAGACAACTTCAAAAATTTTTTGCCATTACTATGTTCGAGCGCATATCAAATAAAGGTGTAAATTTCTCCTTTCAGCATAAAAATAAAGTTTTTTAAAAACCAAAGTCATTTTGTGTGGGATCTTAACTAGAATAAAAATCGTTCACTTCCGCCGTCGATTCCATCGTTTCTGAACGTCTCTGAACGCGAGCGCGTGCACGGTCCCTATAATAGATATACAGTTGATGTATCTTGACTACTTGTTGATACATGGATGTACCATATATCACTTTGGAATATCTATGGGATGTACCGTGGATGGTTTTGTGTTATATGAATTTAAGACAAAGTTTTATAAAAAAATATTTTTACAGAAAAAAGTTTTAATAAATAGCAAACATATTTAAGTAATAAGTGCACAAAAATTTTATTGTTTATTTAAAATCACTTATGTTTCACACGGAGCATCATATAAAAACTTGATCGTAAAAAATGATTCATTTTCCGCTAATTATTCAACTAATTTGCTGACTTTTATTTTTAATTAACCGAACGCTTTAAGATATTTGCCGAGTTCTTAAAGACAGTTTAAACCAAATTAATCTTTTTCTAATTTAATCAAATTAGATATAGATATACACATATTGATTTCAAACTAATGATAGGTTTCATTTAAAGAAATAATGTGTCTCAAAATTAAACTTCTTTGGTAACGCGGTTTTTTCGTTGTTTGTCATCCAAATTATTTAATTATTTATTATGTTTTAAATAAAGCTTATAATCGAAAATAACAATTAAGCAGAGGTAACGACAAGTTCATATTGTTACGCAGAATGTACATTAATGCAAAAAATGAGTTTAGCAAGTACTGATTTTTTTAGTTTGTCTAGACACAGTACTCTTGAATTATTTACTGCGTTCCGACCTTCACGTAAGATGCTGCCATGAATTATACACGGGCGTTGAAGTTATGGAACACTGCTGTCCCAGCGTAGTCTCTTCATATCTTAATACGAGATATCTAAAATTCCACGTCCTCCTTAACTCACTTCATCCGTCCCAATTTCCGTTAATAAAATTCTTTGAATTCTTGCGCTAGCTCACTGCATTATCGACCTTGATGTTGAATCACTTTGATCCCATTTTGCTAGTGAGGAAAAAGGTGGAAGTACACAGCGGCGGCCTGTTTGCTCGACGCTCAATCCTTTGTCAGGAAAGCCACAAAAGCATAACACTTAGTCGAGTGGATGCTTTAAAGTAGAACCGAACGACCGCGAGGAAACGGACTAAAATGAAAATCAATTCCATTTAATCCAAGCAAACAAACACTTCTGCGGGATTAAAATAACCCTTTGAATTCCTGGACCGTACGCTTCGTCGGGTTAAAGAAGTGGAACAATTGCCGCGGGTCAGTTTCATAAAGTTTATGCGACTAGCTCAGTCGTTTGCATTTACAAGTTTTCTAACGATGTTATTATAAGTAGGAACTTTACTGTTTGCGTAACATGAAATCTTTAAACCCTTTTCCGCCCAAATCTATTTAAAATTTTCACAGACAGCTGTAGAAATGGGTGCAAAGAAATTTTAAAAAACCTTTTGGAGCTCAAGAGTGTTGCTACCACAAAAGTAATCAGTTTTTGCATGTTAAACCGACGATGACAAAATCACATCCAGTCTTATTAAGTAAACAAATTAAAGAAAAAAACTGCTGCTGTGATTTCTGTTTTAATACAGGTTTTTTTCTCGAAACTTGTGAGCGCATTCGCTTGCAATGCAGGCAGCATAGCGTAGGCATGCTTACTCATGGGCGTACCGAAGGGTTGCCAACTCTGGGCTCTTTCAATTTCCCATACATTTAGCTGGTTAATTATGTGTGTACACCTAAAAACTGTCTTATTTACAAATTGTAAATACAGTAAAATTTATAGGCAAGTGTATTTCACAATTTTCATCCAGAACTCATTTGACCCTTGCAAATGACCTTCTGTAATAAGTCATCAAATGGTTTCCAAGCTTAATCGATGCCATGTGCGTTTTGAAGCTGTATCTGCAACATTCTTGTTGTTACGAATCGTTGTCTTAGGGCAGATATAGCTTTAAAAGACTATCTTGGTCAGGATGAGGCATAACACGATTTCTGCTTAGTTCTCTTCTACATTTTCCTATAAAGATTGTTCAACTAACTACTGTTATATGGAATCACATCAGAATCTTTATATATTCGGTGATAACTCTAGCTGTTGTACCAAATTTGTAAATTTACATTACATTTTAACAATTAATAAAAAAAAAACTAAAAATCCATCCGAACTCACGTTTATGAAAGTCAATTTATTTAATATAAGTTTTAGGAATCCAGTAAAAGCATTATCAGCACGAATTATAAACCCGGTGTGTTGTTAAAAATGTAATTAAATATATTTCAGTTTATGAAAATGAAATGAAGCTTAATTTGGTTAAAATATTAAGTGGTCGGTGAATTTTTGAGAGCAATGCACTGGCGATCTAAGAAGGTTGGCTTGACGCATAATGCTGAGGCATTTGTTATTCGGAGTTTTAATAATGTTAGTTATCCATCGAGTCTCTCCCTGGGGAGTAAAAATTACTACAATTGTATCTTTTGTACCTACACATATGAACTCCCAGCTTAAATTTCTAAAGCTTCTGGTGTGAGAAGTTGAAACTGTACTAAAAGCGCATCGGTTAATGCATTAGTCTTTGATATGTCTTAATTCTGATMCAGAAATAGTGCTCCTATTMGTAGAACTTTTAAGGTGAAATTTGTGTTCCTTTGGTACTTCGTATAATATCATTATACATTATGTGGATCACAGATCTTTATTCTCCCAAATAAAATGTATCGACTCAATTTTTGTTAAACACGAGAGCGATGCAACTGAATGCGCCTCACCTAACTGAGTTCATCAATAACGGAATTAGTAATAAAGGGGCTTTGTATGATCAGAGTACATAGAAAACATATGAATAATTTGGGTCTTCATTTCGCAGAAGATGTTTTAGGTCGCCTTGCAGAAAATCGTCGAAGATTATTCATGGAATAAATACCTCATTAATTACTTAAGTACCTATATCTTATAAATATTTAATAATTCTATTTATGTTGAATGATACTCTACAGGACGTTCCTGCTTTGCCCCCCCCCTAGACCAAAAGCTGGGTACGCCCATGTGCTTACTTATATACATTTTTATAATAATAGTGTAGTATCCCGTACCCTTTTAGTGTAGTAGGTAGTGTTTGTATTCATAATGATTTAAACGTAGCATGCCATAGCCGTCTTTAGTGGCTAATGGTTATACTAAAGGCGGCAATGGGTGTGCGCGTACGCGTACCTAAAGGTCCGTACTGACCAGAGCAATTTTGCGCGCACGTAAAACGTACGCGCACAAATAATTTACGCATACAAAACTTTATTTCCGCAAATGTTTATGTAGCATTTTATTAGTGGCGACATTTGTGCTCAAAAATCCGTTCTAGTTGCGTGTGTGCTATTCTGGGTGTATTATTATTTTTATTTGCAAGTTGTTATAATAAAACAATAATAATACGATGACACCAAAAACAAGAAATTATTTATAATTAATTACTGTTGCAAGTGCAGCATTTATTGTTATGTATAGTATGTGGTGGATCACACGATTATATCGAATGGTACTATTTTTTTTTACCAATTGGTACGGCAATGAGTTCCATCCACACTGAGCACCGCTTGAACGTAAAACCCTTTGATGTTTCCGCTGAGACCGACAAGCCACGGTAACGGTACGCGTTCGTTCACCTATAACCAAAAGCAGCCTGAATTTTTGAATGTTTAAAGTTACGTTTGGTAATATAATAATCTATATGTGTGCATATGTAGTGATCATCGAGCAAAAGGTAAGGAAGAGATGATCTATTTTTTTTATAAATTTTTAAATTAATAACCTTCGGGTGTAAATGACATGTTACGAAAATGTTGTGAACTATCACAGATCAGACTGTTTGTGAACCAAAACACGTCGTTTAATTTATACATTACCTGCCTACATGATGTATTGGATGTAGTTTTATAAGTTAGACGGCAGATTTTTGCATTTCTTGCTTGCACACAATGAATGTATAAAATCATGATAGATGTATTAAACGTAGCTTCATGAGTTATTTAATTTGCTTGCAATGATTAATGTATTGTTGAGAAATCAGCGCCACCTGCGCACCGTAGTTGCAGGCGTGTAGATGCGGTGTAGAAGGACACTACAAGTAGTGATTCTAGCGACAGACAGCTGGCAGGAAATGTCGATACTCTCTAGAGAATTCGCGAAGTTTCGATAGCGCCTGGAAGGTGTCTCTTCTGGAATTTTCGAAGGGGGTATAAATAGTCCGACGGAGAGAGCGCGGACAGTTCTGAATTCGAATGTGTGTTATCAAACGAGCGGAACGCTTAGTTAAAGCAATTCACAAAAAAGTTTATTTGTATATAACATAGTACGTCAAGGAATTAAAATGCCTTCTGTCTCTAAAGAAAAAGATAGGCTTATATTAATGTTCATTTACAGAATTTAAAACATATTTTTAGACGCCTAGCTATAAATGTTGAAAGGAGCAAAATGACACCATCAAACGATTTGACCTCAATTACTTTATTTTTACATAAATGATCTCTTGTGTCCCTTTTTAAGATATATATCTTTCCATCCTATGTTAGTACTAAAATTAAAATCTTATTTGCTAACATCTGGTATGTAGACATTTAAATAAATCAAGTACCTGAAAACTAATCTTGTGAAACTCAAATACACGTGTGGGGGGAGGAGCAGCAACTGGAGCAGAAACCTGTGTGTAATCACCGCATCAATTCAAGTCTCACAAAAAAAATCCTGTGCCAGAAGCCTTTAATGCGGAAAAGCTGGGGAAAGTGGGCAAGAGTGCACCCCCATTCAGTGGGAAATAGCTGTATAGGAATAACGAACACCAAAGGGATTCTTTTGCCGTGACGGGAGCTCCTTTTGACGATTTGGAAATGGGATTTGGCGCCTTGTGCATTAGGATTGTCGTGCGAGCATGCATAGAATTGAACAATCCAACAAATATTGGAACAAAAAATTCGAAATAGATAACTGTACTAGAAATTTGCGGCCCTTGAACAGCTACATTTACTTTATGTTATGAAATCAACCAGTTTTATAATTTTTAGCAATCTGAAATTTTCAGCATGAAACAACTGTTGGAGGCTTTTAACTACTAAAACAATTTCAGTATTTAATGTTAATGAAAAATATAAAATAAGCCTTTAAAGAATGCTTCAAAGATAGGTTTTTGTTTTATAGTATTAGACAACCAATAGTAGCTAGAATCAAAAGTGAAGTGATGAAAATATAGTGGACCGTGACTGGAAATATTACTAAAGAGTCACTTATAAGCAGTGATGCCAAAGGGAACTAAAAGATAGGACTAAAATCAGTAATCTTAAAACGGTTATATGTACTCTTCCATGTGACTAAAAAAAAATAAAAACCCTAGTTATTTTTACCTATACGACGTATAATGATTTAAGAGATTTAATTGGATCTTTTGCAGGTAGATATAATTTTAAAAAGTATTGCTAGCTCTGAAAAGTTTGAACCCGGGACTGTTTGATCATTAGTCAAACGTGCTAACCACTGCACCATCAAGGCCCTTTTCAAAGTCCTGATCAAAGTGGCATATATACATCAAGGTTTACGAAATGTAACGCTACTGAACGCCATATGGCGCTATTGTAGCTAAGTCTGCTCTGAAGTTTGCAAATAACGAACGACAAGCAAGTTAGCTATAAAAGCCATTTGACCAGGACTTCGAACGAAAAAAAATTAATATCTATAATCATTAGAAATCGTAGTGTATGTGACATTAAAGAAATATATTTTTGCGGAATCAGCGCTATCTGTGGACTGGAATTGCAAGCGTGTAGATACGGTGTACTAGGACGGACACGGCAAGTAGTGATCCTAACTACGGACAGATGGCAGGGAATGTCGATACTCTCCAGAGATTTCTATTAATCGAACCTTTGCGAAGTGTCGATAGCGTCTGGAAGGAGTTGCTTCTAGAAATTTCGATGGGGGTATAAATAGCCCGACGCAGCGAGCGCGGGCAGTAAAAGGCTTAGGCCCCGTTGCACAAAGCCTGATTAACCAGACCCCCTGGTTAACACGCGGTCAACGGGCAATTGTCATGGAAACGGTTCTTTTTAATTGTTCTTCATTGGTGCTGCCTATGGCAACGGCTGGTTAACCGCGTGTTAACCAAGGGGTCTGGTTAACCACGCTTTATGCAACTGGTCCTTAGTGTAACAGCTGCTTTTAGTGCTAGTGTGTGCAGTATAGTGATCTGTAGATTTCTTTATGGCATATTCTGGTAAGAATGAAATGCGACAGTCAGTTGAAAACGGGATAAAAGGGTAAAATGTGCGGCTCCACTGAGCGGTCATTTTGTCATTTTTGAGGACCAGAAGCGATCTGTCCTCTTGAGCAGTAGCCTCACATTATTACCCCAACGTGCATATGCATTTTGACCAAACATTTAGGATCGCGTTTTTCACCACGTTATATGGTGTCTGCATTTAGTAGTCATGTATTTTTATGAACTGAAGTGGTAGATCTTAAGGTAAAACAACTTGACAACGCTTATTTGTTATAGATGTTTCACATAACTATTTCGTTGCTTGAAGTTAGTAAACAACATTACAGTAGATTAACCCATTGCTTACCACTCTTATTATTAGATGCTGCACAGCAATTGGCTATGTGCTTCGGCAAACAAATTCTCATAATTTAGTACTTATCTGACCACTAGTCTACGTTAAAGACGTATTCGAATATTTTTTCCAATTTCCCATACGCTATTGATATCTCTGTCTCATCACGCAGCAGTTGACTTCGTTGCACGATTGCCATTACTTTTATTATAGTAATAGATCTACCACTTTTCAAGGCCATGTATTACCTCATTAATCTTCAGCAAGAATATACTAACTACATCCTCGAAGGTACCGCAAGCTCCAAAAGTATAGTTCATTCCTATACCCCTATTAGTATGTGTATGAATTCATTTAATCGTAGCAATAGACAATAAATTAGGTAAATGAAATCGTACCTATGGTCTACAGTGTAGACTGCACATTGTACTGATGCAACTAATGAACTACATTTGTTATCGTTCTGTTTTGTCTTTATATAAGGGGTTATCATCTGTTTAAAACAGGGTTGGCATGATTAAAACAAAATGTTTAAAACAAAATGTTATAAACTTGTTTAAAACAACGCTTCTGTTTAAAACTTTGTTTTAAACAAATGTTTAAATCATTTGTTTTAAACAGTGTTTTTTACTCATGTTTTAAACAGTGTTTTTTATGACTATGTGATTCATTAATTATTACTATTAGGCTCGTTTACCATCCACAAATGGATAAACAGGATTATTAGTAATTACATATCTACATAACGTCACCTTACATTTGCATAAAAATTAATTAATTTCAAAACCAGGCCCAGTTTTTTATCGATATAACAGTTAAATTAATAATAAACTTAACATTTCTTCTGTAGCTATAAAATACAAACATTTTAAAACAACAAATAAAAATCTTAACCTTATCATAACACAAAAATTTGCATTTCTGGTCCAATACAACAAAACAATAAATAAGACGTTCATTCAACACTCACTAGATAATTATATCTTGGGCATAATAGAATAAATAGTTATCAGAACTTGGGGATAAGAAAAACAATAAATAAGAAATAAAATATTTTTACTAGTGCAAGCATATCTTTTTTGCACTTCTTGCATCGAGCTCGCATTGAACTATTTTGCACCTTAATTTTGTGGAAGTAATTCCACACTGCATTATTCCTCCTACTGGTCATTGTAATTGTTGAACTTTAAACTTTAAACATACAAGGTCAGTTCCTATTCTCTTTGTTAAAGTTGATATTAGCTAAAATCAACCCAGTAACCAGTATGTGATTGGTCTGATTTTCGCTTAAAATAGAAAAGAAAAACCGGCTCATAATAACTAAAATTGTCGCGTAAACGCCGTACACATGGAATGCAAATGACAAACGACAACAGGCAATCGTAGTCACCTAGGGATTTTTAGACAACTGCTACGTTTTGCGTCATCTACTCGTATTTATTTTCACTAATACACATAGTAATTTGCAAGGAGTGCGTTTTTAAAACTATGTTTAAAACGTTTTAAACATGTTTTCAACTAAGTAAGAAAAAACATGTTAAAAACAATTTAAACATGATTAAATTAAAAAAAAACTGTTTGTTTTGTTTAATAAAAAAAACATGTTTTTTGCCAACCCTGGTTTAAAATCCTGTGTGTGTCGAAATAAAATTGAGGTTTCTATTAATAGTCGTTTTGTGATATATAACAGTGGTAGAATATAAATAAATTATTTTCTGAAAAAAAACTATTAACTATTAGCGTTTATTAACTATTAACGTTTGATGTGTTTGCATGTTGCATTTGAATTACAAGTTTTGACAACCCTGCTTGGACGCCAGGTGTTTCGTCCGAGTGCGTGTATTGCGGGTTGCTTCAATACTATTTATCAGCGGTCACTGAACTCAATGACAGCGATATTCCTTACCACTCATATTTGTCATTTTAAATACTCCTATTACATTACATTATTTAATAACAGACAAAATTTAACCATTAGCGCACGTTTAACATTCTTCTTGGAATCTTCGTACTCACGTACACAGATGGCCGTATTTACCATGCGATAACGAGCATGGCTTCTCAAATCAATGTACGAGCGTTGGGATGCGCGTTTTGGTTTTTTAAACGATGCAGTAAGCATAAAAAAATTTGCAATCTACCCTATTATAATTTCCAGCGAGAAAATATAGGTTCACGCGTACAGCAAAACTACAAAAAATACACAAATTATCGCTCAGGCATTAAGCGTAAATAGAATAATACCGTATCAAACTAAACGATTTTCCACCAGCTCCCAAGTTAACAAACCGTTCGCGTCCATCTAACCGTAGTTAATGCACTTTATTGCATCTCCGCGTCTCAACGGGAACGTACCAGGAAAGCACTTAAAGAACTTCTATTACCAAAGACAATAAATCCATTACAATTCGGGATCACAGGTTAAAGATTTGTGGTAGGTTAACAGGATAAAATTTATAGAGAGCGAAGTCCTAAAGGCAGCGGCGTGCTATTCCTTTTATCAATGCTATGTTTGGAATCCATTAATTCGATATCAACTGAGCCTATTCTACAGACTGGGATATTACGATAGGATCAACAAAAATGTGAGGATAGAAAGTTCATCAAGTCGCCGAATACAATGCAAACAATGTAAATGGCACGCAAGCCTCGTCGAGAGGCATGTTCATGTAATTCAATAAGGATTTCATGAACTGGAACGCAAATAGACTTTATATTGAAGGAGAAATCCTTCGGGGGTGGTACTGTCGAACAAAAATAGAAAGCCAGTGATCGCAAGATATAAATAACCATGGCTAAAGCACGTACATTGTAGCAGCACTGCGTCATTGAAACGGAAATTGAAAATGCGTGAATAATATTTCGAGCTTTATAGAAACACTAAAATGAGATCAAGCAACCACTGCATTTTAATATAGCCCCCATCATTCAATTCCAGAAAGTTCAAGTTACTATTGGTTGGAAACAACTATAATGTTACAAGTGAAAAACAAAATGCTCTTTTTACAAAAAACTGAAAGCTCAATTACTTACGGAGCTTTAAAGGCAACAATAACCAGTATCTATTTAAAATTTAATGCAGGAATTGTGAAACAATTTGAATCGATAATTAAGCAGCTTGGAAGTAAGCGAAATGTTTGACTTATTTAACGATTTCGATCAGACAATTTACCGAAAATGACCGTAAGGATGAAATGATTCAATTAGTGAAAGAAAGCACAATCGGGCAATCGGCTTCTGTCCCAATCGATCCAGTTTAATTACTAAGAAATTTTAGAAATACTCAAAATTATAAATGCCAGTATACTAGTCCATAATATCTGATTTTATATCTACTGCACGAGATTACTAACACAGCCTGTTCATTAAAAATATCGTAAGACGTAATTTAGATATTAATTTTAATAATAAAGTTACAATTAATTTAATATTTTCAATTTCCGGATTAACCGGAAGTATGTATCCACTTGCCTATTTTAAATGGAATTATCACATATCTTTTTTTATTGTAAATAAAATTTGAACACATTTTGTTTATAATATCCCCTACAAAGCTCCAAGCGCTTTTGAGATATTTGACCATGAACAAAAAAAAGTTCCTCAATCCTAACAAATTTTATAATATTATTATTAAATATCCTATATATTTTATTTGGACAAATCCGTAGACTTCAAGTAGTTAGCCATGGAAAAAACAATTAATGACTTTCACTGATACCAACTAAATAGTATTAATTACATGTTTTTAATAGCAAATTAAAAGTTTGACTACAGCGATCAATTTATTTAATATTGACAGAGAATGACCCAAACTTTTGAAAAATTGGCAACGTTCCCCCCTCCCCCCCTCTACCCAAAAAATTAGTTTAGGAACTCGTTAGCAAATAATCTTTTCTATCTGCTCTTGGGTGAAGAAATGCACAAAAAGCAACAAACGTTGATTAATAATGTCCAGTTTGGTACAGTGTAAATGTGAACAATGGATGTGAGGCCGAGCGGAAGTGCTGAATTATATAAAAATACTTATCTAATTGTAAACCACTTTTACAATAATCTGTTTACTGCAATTAAACGCAGATTTAAAAGTTGGTTTCAATTATACTCTTCTCATAAGCATATGAGTTTTCTCTTTCCTTTTTCTTACAATCAAGTCTTACATTCAATAAATGATGTATGATCATTAGGTAACTTTTTAGATACGTGAAATTGGAAATAAATTGTTCATCTAATACAGGTAACTTAAAAATAATAAACCAAATATATTTATTACTCAACATACCCCTTAACTGAACACACTTTAGACACATTTAAGCCTATCAAAAAAAATTTCTTTGTTTGCTATTCAGTTTGGGAAATAGATCGTAGAGAAGATGCCTTTGGCGACCATTTCCACGTCACTTGTCCAAATATTTTCGTGCAATATTGGCAAAAATTGCGAGTAATATTTTTGTGTTATTATTATTCCCTTCTACAGATAATCAATAAAGATGACACCAGTATAATTAGAACTAGCAGATTTTTGATAAAGATTTTTTTTGATATTGGAGAGTCAGAACGTTTACATTCCATTGACCGCTGTTCTGTCTAAAGCTGATAAAAATGTATCCGGGTTTCATCCATGGTGACAAATCTGTTCAGAAACTATATGAATCCTCTTTAAATCGGACACCGAAATAGGGTTTTCTGGTCTCTGGTCATTTTGAATGAAAAGAATTCTTTTTTTTTAAGAACCAATCCAATTCTTAACGGTGGCATAAGAAGGGCAGGCTTTATACAGCGTATTAACTACATCGTCGAAAATCTTCTTACTCCATAACCCTTTTAAGTACAGATACTTCATGATAGCTCGGCATTCAAATTTGTTGGTTTTTTCACTTACTATTGACATGTTATTTTTTCAAATATAGCTTTATTATGAAACTCTTTAATGACACTTCTGTTAAGTCAAAATTTTTTGTTATATAAACGGTATTCTATGCTCCAAACAATCACGGCCTATTATTTCTGACTACCAATATAAAGATTTTAGTGCTTGTTTTACAGCCGTTTACATTGAATAAGACAATAATAAGCCTCGAAATGCTTATTTCAATAAAATTTCAGTGATAGTGGTAGGATCATCGGACTCGTATACATTATTTTAAATTAAAAAAGACACTAACAAGCCATCAAACGCGTTCTAAAGCATCCTTATTAAAAAAAACTTGTTTTTCGTGTTTCTGGTATTACCTATATATATCATAGATGACACATTATCTTGAACATCAGTGATAAGGGTCGAGATTACGTAATTTTGCAGTTCTGCATGCTCCAGCAACATCAACTATGACAGCAACTATATATGTATATGTATTGTGTAATTGTCACCGTAAAAGATATGTTTAATGACTTACTTTAATTATCAGAAATATTTCATCAGTAGTCTTGTCCAGAAGTTAATCCACATGCTCCAATGCCAAAATCTTAGGCTTTTATTTTTGTCTTGTAACCTTCAGCTTTTCATTTTTACCTGCCTAGATTAATATCAAGTTCAGCATTGTCCTTAAGCGTAGGATATTTTGCCCACAGAGTAGAAGCTTTATTTTGATTAGATTTTTAAAAACCAGACCAATAACACTTTAATAGGAAAGTTGTTATTAAACGCAGTTTGAAAATTTACAACCAGTTCTTTTTCAAAAGAAAGACATAACTTAAAAAGTTTGTTAAAAAAAGAATGAAATACGGCCATTTTCCAAATCATTTATTACAAAAATTATACTTATATATTTAACAAAATGTAAGCTTTCTTTTAACACCATCCATGTTGAATTCAATTCATTCATGTTGGTATCCTCTTAGGTTTGCTAGTCCAGTATCATTTAGTTTATATAAATTGTTTTTTCACATGGAATAAATGTTGGATTCTCTAAGGTAGGCAGTGTGTTTTCCCATTTTAATGATGATGGCTATTATTAACTGCGAACGCGCGCTTTGCCAATTGCACATTCGTAAATAAAGTGGATAGAGCTAGACTTTACGGAGTTAAATCTTTAGAAAAGTTCATTACCACTTGTTCACTAATTTTGTCTGCTGCTTCTTTTTCCATTTCGCAAATAGTTGAATTTCTTTTTCATAGTTTTCTTCTTTCTTTCTCAATAATTTCTACCCATCGTCTTTTATAAAAAAACAATAATATCTTCTTCGCTCGTTAGTGAAATATAATTCACCTTTAGGATTAAATGATATATCTCAGTTCCTTAATATATAATAAATACTATTATTGATATTTCGTAAATATTGAAAGTGAAATCAGTAATTAATATAATTTAAAATAGTTAAAAATATGTGAAGGTATTTTACTTACTTACTTAAAATGTTTTAAAAATACCCCTCCAATTAACTTAAACCCTAAATATCTAAAAGTTAACTAAATTATGTTATAAAATTAATAACCCTGACATGTTGTTTTCCGGGCTGGTTCCCACGTTGGTTATTAGACCTTGACGTTTCGACACTTATGTCGGTGTCTTCCTCAGAAGTAGCTCTGAAACTTTCAAGGTCTAATAAACAACGTGGGAACCAGCCCGGAAAACAACATGTCATCGACAGCAACCACAGAAGCCTTCAAACCAAAATTAATAACCCTGTAGTACTTAAATATTTTGATACCTACTGATGAGCTGAAAGTGGCTCATTCCGTAGACTACCGGAATTTGTTGTATTTTAAACTTAACCTATAGAACAACGTTGTGCAAATAGTTGTGGCGGCGCCCAAAACCGTTATCATGAATTTTTGTATCACATTTACGAAATGCACTGCTCTACTGTTGTACGCCTCTGCTTTTACAGTCGTCGTTGAACAACCCTAACACAGTACGAGTTTACGCTTGGTTTAAATTCTTATAGACACTTAAAAGTCACACAAATTTGATACTTTGCCGGGAGAAGTTAAACGACCGGAGAGAAAATGGAGATGCGGAGAGCGCAAACCGAAAAGTTCAGCCAGTTTGCTCTAATGCACTTCCCGGTACGGCTTTTGCTGAATGAAATTCAAATTTTATTTATATAGCTTAGCGTAGTAAGCCGTTAGTCAATATTCTAGTGTTTACATAAAGTGGTCTATCTTTCCAGTAATGGATACTATGACGCAGTTTATATGCTATGAAAAGCAACTGACGTACACAAAGTAATCGATGTCTTCCTCTGTACATCCATCAAACCTATCCTTGCTGTTTATGACGTAATGTAGGGATGACTTTCATGTCTAATATTAAATCAGTTTTCAAAGACAGTCCCCGGAAATAGCGATTCCTTTACGAAATTTGTATCAAACGGCGGCATAAGATAAATGATGGATCGTGATTTACGAGTATGTTGAAAGCATTTTGTTGTAAATACTTTAAATAATAATCAATATGATAATAATAATGAAAAACATAGTTATTTCAATTAATGCAAGACAGCTAAAATTTATGTAGATCTATGAACAGAATTGGACAAAATAAAACTTTTGGACCAACAAAGACGAGGATATCATTACTATGACGAGTACCTAAATATATACGAAATTAATTATATTTCATAACAGAACACAACAACATATTTAAAACACATTTTCCTTTACTTCAGTCTTCAGTAATCTAATATTAAACTTAAGTGGCGTAAAGTTAATATCACAGGCATGACTGAGGAATCGGTCAAAGTTATCATGCGTTATGTAGACTGGTGACGTCACCATAACATTTGTTCTACTGGCTTTACAGTAAATGTAATATTATGCATAGATGCAATTAGAGGTACAACAAAATCAGTACCGCTAACAGGGTAATCTCTCAATTGTTTAAATCATGTCTAATTTTGAGCAATCGCTGTTAAACGTTTATCTAGGCATTTACCGTAAGCGTTCACCAACGATACAATAGGCTAGAAACCAACACTACCCACTACAAAGCTTATTTGTGCAGAAGCAGCTCGTTCTAAATGTTTAATAATATATCGTATTCTACTACGCAAATTAAAGGTAAACCAGCGCAGTACACATTTTATGACTAATTTGAATATCAATTTGCAACAAATAATAAAATAGGAAACTATAATGTTGCAGCAACAAAAATCTAATTAAAAAAAGAACTCAAATATACTAAGAATGTAGAAGTTCATAATGGATACTCTAGTAATATCATAGAAAATATACTTAGGAAGATACAGCACCAAAAAACACTTTGCTTTACCAACTACTATAGAATATAAGTTTACTAAAATTCCTTCTAAACTTAGGCTTAACAAATCCTTATAACGCATCCTAAAACATTTTTAATTAAAATTGACTTGTCTTTAATACTATCAAAAATATTTTAGGAAACCCGAAGGATAAGGTAGATAAAAAAGTCAAAGTAGGCATTTAACAAATACAATATTAATGTTTGTAATCTTAAATATATTGAGCAAACCAGACGTTTCATAGGACTTAAACAGCATTTAGCTCATTTAAGGTTTGCGAGGTTTTATAAATCAAGTGTTGTCAACATATTAGACACATCACACCCTACAACTTGTAAGGACTTAAAAATTAGTTGAACAAATTTGTAAGAAAATGCTACTGGACGCATATGAAAGCAAGATTATTCAAAGAAATATAAAGATTCAGATTTAGGTACGATTCTGAGATCCGCGTTGTTTGCACTAATTAGATAAGGGATTCGCTCAAGCGTGAAGTTAAAATAGTATAAATGTTTTGCTAACCTAATTTCACTTCCGCTGAAGGTCTGGTGAGGAGAACATACCCTTCGGGTAATCTATCCAGACATTTAGGTTCATTGTGGTTGGAGTTTTTCATTATAGTTGAATTAGAAACCCCTCCTAGCTCTTATTTTATTTGGGATCATGTACCGTTTAAACTACACCCTCCAATCTAAAGAAAGTACTATACACCTTAATATACGTGAATTATAAAGAACGTAATTTAGCAACAGTGATTATCAAAACGAGAAGGTGTAGAGATTCAAAGCAGACAACACGAAAAAAGAAAAAATTTTGGCTCCAGTTAGAAACACGAAAATAAACAACCTTTACACATTAATGTCTTTTTTACTTGTCATCATTTGGTAATAATGTAAGTAGGTTACTCTAATTGGGCAGGACTGACGTAGCTTTTGACGATGTAGTTTCAGGATCTGTGCACCTCGTTAGCCATTACACTCTTTAAGCAAGAAACTCGAAGATATTTGTATGAAAAGGTACAGATGTTGAAATTTACTGTTTGACTTTTACCAAATGAACAGGTTAGCAATCGTGCATTATTCGTCAATAGGCCCTGTGGTGGAATGTATAATTCGTATTTGTTATACTCCAGTTGTTTACCTATATCATATGAATAACATAGCTCTCATCAATCCTATAGTTAGCAACTGCACGGATATTAAGTTGCATTATTCCAGAATTTTCTATCCTAAGTTTACTATTTCTTTACCTACTCACTATGTACTAATTCAAATGTATTTTCTCTTTCTGCAAATGTTATCTGCAGGAGTGTTGGGTAAGCTATTTAAATTTATTATCTATGCAGGAAGGAACGTTCTGGTGTGAATCCACTTTGGCCTTCATCATTATATTATAGTGACCCACCTCGGTTTTTAAATGATTTTTTCTCAGAGAACTGGTCACACTCAGATCCATTTAAAGATTAGGATCTCTCCTGTTTCTTTTTATGAATAATGGAGTAATGTGGCATACTTTCCAATCCCTTGGTATTTTTTTGTTCTGTGAGATAGAAGTTGAACAATTGCTTCAGTCTTTCTAGTAGCAGTTCGACATTTGTCGTTTCATTAATACACATTTGTTATTATTCTGTGCTTATAAGTGGAAATGCATCATAATGCTTTATAATCGACTGTTCTTCATCTATAAATTCGTTTCTCTGCTCTAATAGTAGTGATTTATATTATTCTCCCATATACTAAGGTCTGTTAGGGAAAATGACTAGACCCGGTTATTTGTTTTCATCAGGTAGATTACACTTTTGTTCTCAAAACAGATTTCTTTCATCTTTGATTCTTCCTCGCAATTCTGTTTTTGGCTTTATAGCCTTTATTATCTTCGTCTGACTTAAAAATATCTTGTACAGGGTGGTTCACTAAAGGTACGGAGTGACTGTATCTTGAAAACCACTCATGCTATTTTCTTTTATATAAAAACGTACAAGAGAAGTTCGCTAAAAAATTTTTGAAGTTTTTAAGTTTCCTGTTAGGGAGCGTTTTTGACATCAGGTTACAAAACAAACCCAAAATTTGTGGGAAATAGAACATTTAGAATCTGTTTAATTATCTAAAGGTCGCTTAACAACATTTTTGCTCTAGTTGCCATGGTACCGACAATACAAAGCCTCCAAATTTCTAGATGCTATATTCTTTAAACGCCCCAACCATATTTAGTGAACGAGGACTCATTTTAGAGGGAGTTTGAAGGGGATTAATGCTAATGGTAAATTGTTCCAAAATTGATTTCTGTAAATAGCAGTAGAGGACTCCATTTGGAAAACTGTCATACTCGATTAAAAAAAAAATAGGACGGTATATTTTTTTCATTTAGTTTTGCAGGCTATTACATACAAAAGAGAGTGGCGAAAACCGTGTGCGAGTATCATTTTTCGTTTTGAAGTTATTGTCAAAATAGTACACACAAGATATTGATGTTTATTTTGTGGAGTTCTTTTGAATTAACTATTCCCAGTGTATTTATTTGTAGGTTCTGGCTCCTGCTTGTATTAAATTACAGACACTTGTATTAATATTACGTTTCGAACTTTAATTTAGGTCTTTTTCAAATATTTTTATTTTATAATTGACAAACTGGTATGAAATAAATATAACATTTACAATTTTGATATTATAACATAAATAATCAATATGATGATAATAATAATTAAAAACATAGTTATTTCAATTAAGGCAAGACAGTTAAAATTTATGTAGATCTTTGAACAGTACACAAAATAACTTTTGGACCAACAAAGACGAGAGTGTCATTACTATCACGAGTACCTAAATATAATGACGAAAAGACAATTATCAACCTAATATATTACTGTATTTTGGTTTGAAAGCTTCCGTGGTTGTTGTCGATGACATAATATTACGTTTCGACCTTTAATTTAGGTCTTTTTCAAATATTTTTATTTTATAATTGACAAACTGGTATGAAATAAATATAACATTTACAATTTTGATATTATAACATAAATTGTACCTTTGAGATTGTTCCTTTGCTATTATTATGTAGATGAGTGGATGGTAAATGTGAAGGTGACAGGAGGGTGTGACTGTGTGTGTTTAATGTTGTAGAAATTACTTAGTCCTTGTATATCAGTCCTGTACTGTGTTTATATTTTTTATGTATATGTATCATTTCCAAAAATTGTCTTTTACGTTTATGTTGCTGTAGCAATAATTTTGGCGTTATTAAAGTTAAAAATGTGGTTAGCTTGTTCTTGATGTTGTTTTAAAGCTGTGTAGTCTTATTATTTTTATGTTGTTGTATTCTGTTTTAAGTATTGCCCTGTTCGTCCTATTGCTACACACTGCTTGTTACATTGTATGCTGTATATTGTGTGTGTTCTTATTTTGTTTTTAAGGGTGTGCAGAATTGTTTAAACCAATTAACACGATTAAACAATTCTACACACACTTAAAAACAAAAACACCAAATGAAACAAGAACTCACACAATTTAAATACAACATAAACGTGAAAGACAATTTTTGGAAATAATACATATACAAAAAATAAACATAAACATGTGTAAACGACAGGACTGACATACAAGGACTAAGTAATATATACAACACTAGCATTTAAACACACAATAATACCCTGCTATCACCATGACATACACTGTCACCTTCACATTTACCATCCACCCATCTACACAATAATAGCAAAGGGTCAAACTCAGAGGTACATTTTATGTTGTAATATCAAAATTGTAAATGACATATTCATTTCATTCCAATTTGTCAATTATAAAATAAAAATATTTGAAGAAGACCTAAATTAAAGGTCGAAACGCAATATTAATAAAAGTGTCTTTAATTTAATACAAGCAGGAGCCAGAACCTACAAATAAATACACTGGGAGTACACACAAGAACAAAAAAAGGTATTTTCTCCTTGATTTCTGAAGAAAAATAAAAAATAGGATGACGTGCTTTTCTCACTTTAAAACGAGAAAAGCTATCAACTTCGCGTTTTGACTATAGTTTTTCTTACACAGCAGCCTACAAATCATAGTGAAAGCGTTTGCTCACCTTTTTGTCAGAATTCAAGGAGAAAATTCCTTTTTTATATTGTGTCTTACATGTACTATTTTGGAAATAACTTCAAAAGGAGAATTTAATTTTTTTTGAGAAATCAAGGAAAGTACGACACTTTTGTAAATGGTGCCCTTTACTGCTGTTCAAAGAAATCATGTTTGGAACAGTTTACAATAAATCCTAATCTGTCTGAAAATCCGTGTACAATGAGTCCCTAATTCGTTCAATTCGGTTGAGCCTTTTGGAAGACCGAGCATTTAGAAGTTTCGGAGTTATGTTGCTTAACAGTGTTGTTACCAATGCAAACAGAGAAAAAAAATGTTATAACGAAACTTTTAGTAATTAGACAGAGACTGTACAAATTCTATGTCTCTCTTACATTTTATCGGCAAATTTATGTCAAATACGCGCCCCTAACGGGAATCTTAGGAATTGCAAAATATTTTTAGTGAATTTCTCTGGTAATAACGATTTTAACCAAAAATTAAGTCGCTTTCATATTTCACGAGCCAACATGTTTATTTATTATTGCGTGTGTCTCGTGTTTATTCACTAAAAGTTTCCGCTGCGATTTTGTGCATGAAGTAATTAATATTATCATAATTTATATTCATACATATTTGTTGCTGGAATAAACCATATCCACAAGATGTTGTATCATACCTACATTAAACAATACTCAACTGAAACTGAGAGATTGGGGTGCGTTTATTTGGCCACACCTGGCTGGGGGTGCGTTAAGCTGGCCCGGCAGTTTTTCATTTTTCAAAATATTTTTACACAACTCAAGAATGCTAGGCAAATTCTAGCGAATGCTGTCATTTATAAGAAAAATGCTAGGTAAATAAGGTAAAAAAAAATAATTTMATTTTCCGGGCCAACTTAACGACAGCCCGGACATATTAAATATTTACAAMAATTTTTTGCTACATATAGAATGCTAGCGAAATGCTAGCGAATGCTGGGGTTTATTTAAAAAATGCTACGTAAATAAGGCCGTACGGATAACTCAAAGTTGCCGGGCCAACTTAACGCCAGCCCGGACCTGGTTATTTTTTGCAGTTTTTGTCATCAGTCCATGAATGCTAGCGAAATGCTGGCGAATGCTGGGGTTTATTTCAAAAATGCTATGTAAATAAGGCCGTACGGATAACTTAAAGTTGCCGGGCCTAAATAACGCCAGCCCGGACCTGGTTATTTTTTTGCAGTTTTTGTCATCAGTCCGTGAATGCTAGCGAAATGCTGACGAATGCTGGGGTTTATTTCAAAAATGCTATGTAAATAAGGCCGTACGGATAACTTAAAGTTGCCCGGCCTAAATAACGCCAGCCCGGACCTGGTTATTATTTTAAGTTTTTGTCATCAGTCCATGAATGCTAGCGAAATGCTGGCGAATGCTGGGGTTTATTTCAAAAATGCCATGTAAATAAGGCCGTACGGATAACTTAAAGTTGCCCGGCCTAAATAACGCCAGCCCGGACCTGGTTATTATTTCAAGTTTTTGTCATCAGTCCATGAAAGCTAGCGAAATGCTGGCGAATGCTGGGGTTTATTTAAAAAATGCTATGTAAATAAGGCCATACGAATAACTTAAAGATGCTGGGCCTAAATAACGCCAGCCCGGACCTGTGTTAAATGTCAATTTTTGTATCTACGTTATTATTAAAATAAAAGGTGTTTTTGTGCGTTTATTAATTTCTTGCTATGTTTAGAATCGCTGTTAATAAGATAAATACTAAAATCGAAGCGAATGCGTATGCGTGCGATTAATTGTTTTGGAGAGAAATATCAGCGTCGCGAGGAGATGCAAAAGTAGGCAATGAGTATGGATGTGTCATTTTTGACAGAGAGAAATATTCTTGATTTTGGCTCAGTGAGAGCGAGGTCTTTGGCCATGTTGTGCCTCAGGCAGAGAGAGTAAGGTCTTTGGCCATGTTGTGCCTCAGGCAGAGAGAGTAAGGTCTTTGGCCATGATGTGCCTCAGGCAGTTTGAAACCCCTAGCGCAGAGTGCCCGGTTAACAGCCGTGGTTCCTTCGAGTGGAGGACTTGCATTCCGGGGGGTAATGCAGGATATCTCGAATGACATAGTTCTGGTGGAGAGGGTAGCCTTATTAGGTGCCCCCGATCCGGGCTATTGGAATGCGACCCTATAGGCCTTAGGGTGAGCGTTCGGGGAAGCCTCTACTATTTCAGGTTGACACTAGCTAGTTGTTGAAGAGAGAAAACTAACAAGGTATTCATAACCACCATTGATAAAGATGTAATCTCAGGGATGAAGCCATGGACAGGATAAGGATGAGGCCCTGGGGTGAAAACCCCTCTGTGAGTCTTAACTGTATCTGTTTGAGTTTAACGGATGAGTAACTTATGTTTTGTTTTTGCATCTCCCGCGCGTATGTGAAACCGCCTTGTCTGTCCACCGGAGTGACCGCATTGTTATGACCCACGGATGAAGGCGGCGATAATGTAAGTTTTTCTTGATTATTCCCGCATTAGTTTTTCTATGTTTTTCATTCAGGTGTGGGGTCAAACAATCGGTTCACAGATTCGGTGAGATGAATTCAAAAAGTTTAAGCACGTTTTATCGCAGCGCAGTGGTTTGACAAATTATAGTTTGTCGTAATTATAATTGGTGGTCAAACAATCGGTTCACTGATTCGATGAGATTAATAATAACGTATTCAACATTTTTAGCACGTTTTGTCGCAGCGCAGTGGTATGACAAGTTATCGTTTGTCGTAATTATAATTAGTGGTTAAGCGGCGGCTGACAGTTTTTGTGCAAAATACGTTTATTCAGCAAAGTTCTTGGCCTTAACAGGATCTCTTTTGTTTCGGCGTGATTATTGGTAGATCTAATACCTCTATCATACATGTTTTGCATATTCTTCATGTTCATACAAATATGGGTACCCATCATCAACATCATCATCATCATCATCACCATCATTTTCTTTCATTTCTTGATGTTTAATAACATCCTATGATAACATTATACAGGCAGTTGCCCAATCGTGTAATTATCAAGCCCCGAAGCGCTGTTGACCTTTCTGAAATCTTGCGATGAGAATCAACGAAGTACATTTCCTATTTCTTATTTAAAGATAAGGTAATGCACAGCGAGTAGACGTGATCCAGCGATGCTCCGGTTATTTGTGTTCAAAGTGCCCAGTTTATGTAATTCAAATTTGTGTTCTGAAGCCATAGATGACTGTCATCGGGTGGTAAGTTTGAATACTGGAAAAGATCGAACTAGAATCGTCAGATTCTGCTCAAGGAAGTATAGGCAGCTAATATTTTGCATATTTTACAAGAAGTTGTTGAGAGGAACCAATATTTCCATAAGATCATAAGATCTCACGAGGAAGCGCCTAGAATTACTAAAACTCTGTAGCTCTGAATTTGGTGCTTGTAACGTATGGACTTAACAGGGTTAAGTCAAAGTAATAGTAAATGGTCGTAAATACTCTATAAATTCTGTTGACGATGTAGTCAATATACAGAACAGTATTGGTAGCAGTTAATTGGCAACGTTATCCTCTTATTATGTGTGGCGCGGATTTGTTGCTAGCGTAAAATGAAATGCTTTTCCGGGAGCTACTGCCGATTGTTAAGTATTAATTTTGCTTTTCTTTAATTTAACAATTAAACAGATTTCAATACAATTTAGTTTAATTAAGTCAGGTTGTATTTGTTCTCATTTAGAGGTAATAGATATCCTGTATAAGTTTAGCTTATAATTATTATAAAGGTTGCACATCTTAATGTAAGATCGCTCTTAGCACATTTTCAAGATTTTATAATTTAGTTCAAAGTGCAAACCATGTTGTTGTTATGGTTAGCGAGACATGGTTGTCTAATAATGTAGATCTATCTATTTTAGCAATACCTGGTTACAATCTTCGTTATACGCATCGTGCTGAGGGTCGAAGTGGCGGCATATATCAAGTCGACTTTTTGTAACTCGTTAATAGAGTTCGCATCCGCGTAGGGACTGTAAATTATGCATTCGGCGTATGCTATCGTCCGCCTAACTCCAACTTGGGCAATTTTGTTGAAACCCTTGATAATATATTTGGTTTTGTTTGCGGTATGTATGATTAATTTGTCTGTCTAGGCGATTTCAACATTAATTTACTAAATATTTCTAACCCTGTGTGTGCATGTTTGGAGGCATACAACTTGGTGTAAGTCTTGGATGAACCGAATAGAGTGACTGGTAACTCAAGCTTACTGATTGATCCTTTATTCGTATCCCATTCTCTGAATGTTACAAGATACGGTACGAAGAACTGTGACGATATTTCTGACCACAGATTGGTTTATTGTGAATTTAGTTCACCTAAGATTAAAAGTGAGCCCAAATATGTTACTTATGTGTAGATCTTTCAGACGCTTTGATGTCAGTGAGTTTCGAAAAAGTTTGGAATCTATTGAATGGACTGATGTGATACGTGAAACCAATATTGATAAGAAACTTGAATATTTCAACACCTTAATTATTTCTCTCTTTGATCGGCACGCTCTGATGGTAACGTCTAGGGTACTAAAGTCCAATGCAATATTTATATATAATAATTGTGTCACAAACAACATCTCGCTGAAAATGTTGCGCTTACGTAGCCTCATTATTGATTTAAGCCTGTTACACATCTTCAGTTGTATTGAAAAACCTTATTTCTCTGCAATGTGGAAGAAAGTCATCGCAATACCTCTACTTAAAAAGTCTAACCCTGAAAACTTGTCGGATTTATGTCTGATTAGCATCTTACCTGCAACTTCAAATCTGTTTGAATCTCTAGTCTACGAACAAATATCTGACTTCGTCTTGTCTAGGAAAATGATTCCGATGCTCAGTGCGGATTCAAGCGCGGTCGAAGCACTCCTACTGCACCAGCTTCAGTCGTGGATGATCTCATTTCAGCTTATGATAAGGGTTTAGTCAGTGCTTTGGTTTTGCTCGATTTTTCAAAAGCGTTCGATACTATTAATCATGGTATGTTATGCGCCAAACTAAAGTCTTGCGGTTTCAGCAGTTTGTCGGTACAGTTTATTAGATCTTACTTGAGCGATAGAACCCAAGTGGTAAAATAAATATAGTGTCCCCTTTGAATTGTCAGTTAGATCTGGTGTTCTGCAAGGCTCCACATTAGGATCTCTGCTTTTCATAATATGTACGTCTGATATGGTGAACTTAGTTCTAGATTGTAAAGTAATAACTTACACCGACGATACACAGTTGTATTTTAGTTTCGGTAAGCATGATTTCGCAAGGGCTGGAAAAATTCTGAACGAAGAACTTAAAAATTAAGAAAATTGTCTGCTGAACATGGCCTTCAATTGAATTTGTCTAAGTCGTAGCTGATGGTCTTTGATTATAAAGGCAGTATAAAATTTCTTATACGGTCTTTTAATATTTATATAGATTGCTCAAGATTAAATTTTGTTGATCATACTTTGATCTCATTATAAACACTCAGATCTGGTTTGAGCTGCATGTAACTAAGTCAATACAAAAATCATTTTAACCTTAAGTTATTTTATGCTTGTAGACATTTTTTTACCGTTAATTTGAAAAGGCAATTATGTGATTTACTCGTTCTCGTCCTCTTTAATTATTGCAATTTTTTATATTACCCCTGTTTGGATTCGGTTGGTAGAAACAGGATTCAGATTGTTTAGAATGCATGGTGTCGCTTATTTTTTGGCTTGCAACGCCGGGACCACGTATCTTACAGGATTAACTCTTTGAACCGGCTACGCATGGATTCCCGCTGGAGTTTTCATTTGAGTTGTTTCGTCCAAGCTTTACTAAATTCTCCTCATGCATGTGATAACTTGAGGTCTAAGCTTGCTCCTCATTCAACTACGCACTCACGTGATACACGAAATAAAGCTAAGTATTCACATACAACGCTGTAAGGCGGTAAGGCTGTAAAGCTGTAAGGCTCACCCTTCGGAGCGAGTTTTAAAAAAAAAAACTAAATATTAACAAATTTAAATTTAAACTAAGACAGTTATTTTTCGATCGTCAGATTTCATGATGACCATGACTTACTTCGTTCGTTCGGACTCGATGAGGTTTCAAGCAATAGCTTACTATCCCCAAAGACCACACATGAAGGCTAACCTAAGGAGATAAGACACCTGTTGATAATAATAACTGAAGCGTAAGACGTATAATCAATTAACAATAGGGGTATTCATAAATTATACCATAATAAACATAGTTTAAGTTTCTTTTCGAAGGTTAAGTAGAATAGCTTCTGCTAGACTTTGCCTTTATTGATCATGTATTACTCTCAGTATCTGCTCTTGTTTTAATAAAATCTATTTATTATTATCAAATCCATTTATTACATCAGATACCATCGATGAGGACAGTGGCTCAGATGAAGTACCATTGACTAATTTATCCGAATCAAGTAGACATATCGAATAATTATGTCGCGAGGACACGACCCTGTTAGGTTGGCCGAATGTTAAATGTCAATTTTTGTATCTACGTTATTATTAAAATAAAAGGTGTTTTTGTGCGTTTATTAATTTCTTGCTATGTTTAGAATCGCTGTTAATAAGATAAATACTAAAATCGAAGCGAATGCGTATGCGTGCGATTAATTGTTTTGGAGAGAAATATCAGCGTCGCGAGGAGATGCAAAAGTAGGCAATGAGTATGGATGTGTCATTTTTGACAGAGAGAAATATTCTTGATTTTGGCTCAGTGAGAGCGAGGTCTTTGGCCATGTTGTGCCTCAGGCAGAGAGAGTAAGGTCTTTGGCCATGTTGTGCCTCAGGCAGAGAGAGTAAGGTCTTTGGCCATGATGTGCCTCAGGCAGTTTGAAACCCCTAGCGCAGAGTGCCCGGTTAACAGCCGTGGTTCCTTCGAGTGGAGGACTTGCATTCCGGGGGGTAATGCAGGATATCTCGAATGACATAGTTCTGGTGGAGAGGGTAGCCTTATTAGGTGCCCCCGATCCGGGCTATTGGAATGCGACCCTATAGGCCTTAGGGTGAGCGTTCGGGGAAGCCTCTACTATTTCAGGTTGACACTAGCTAGTTGTTGAAGAGAGAAAACTAACAAGGTATTCATAACCACCATTGATAAAGATGTAATCTCAGGGATGAAGCCATGGACAGGATAAGGATGAGGCCCTGGGGTGAAAACCCCTCTGTGAGTCTTAACTGTATCTGTTTGAGTTTAACGGATGAGTAACTTATGTTTTGTTTTTGCATCTCCCGCGCGTATGTGAAACCGCCTTGTCTGTCCACCGGAGTGACCGCATTGTTATGACCCACGGATGAAGGCGGCGATAATGTAAGTTTTTCTTGATTATTCCCGCATTAGTTTTTCTATGTTTTTCACCTGGTTATTTTTTTGCAGTTTTTGTCATCAGTCCGTGAATGCTAGCGAAATGCTGGCGAATGCTTGGGTTTATTTAAAAAATGCTATGCAAATAAGGCAATACGGATAACTTAAAGATGCTGGGCCTAAATAACGCCAGCCCGGACCTGGTTATTTTTTGCAGTTTTTGTCATCAGTCCGTGAATGCTAGCGAAATGCTGGCGAATGCTGGGGTTTATTTCAAAAATGCTATGTAAATAAGGCCATCCGAATAACTTAAAGATGCTGGGCCTAAATAACGCCAGCCCGGACCTGGTTATTTTTTTTGCAGTTTTTGTCATCAGTCCGTGAATGCTAGTGAAATGCTGGCGAATGCTGGGGTTTATTTCAAAAATGCTATGCAAATAAGGCCATACGGATAACTTAAAGATGCTGGGCCTAAATAACGCCAGCCCGGACCTGGTTATTTTTTGCAGTTTTTGTCATCAGTCCGTGAATGCTAGCGAAATGCTGGCGAATGCTGAGGTTTATTTCAAAAATGCTATGTAAATAAGGCCATACGGATAACTTAAAGATGCTGGACCTAAATAACGCCAGCCCGGACCTGGTTATTTTTTCCAGTTTTTGTCATCAGTCCGTGAATGCTAGCGAAATGCTGGCCAATGCTGGGGCTTATTTCAAAAATGCTATGTAAATAAGACCGTACGGATGAATTAATGTTGCCGGGCAGCTTAACGCCGGCCCCGACCAGGTTATTTTTAATAATGATAATGGCAATAACTTAGTTAATCTCAATAGGATAGATTACCATAAAAAGAAGTAAAATTTTATGGAAAGCAATAATTTTAATATCAGACAAGTTAAAACAACACTAAATTCAACTAATATCTCCAGAAGTAAACAAAAAATTTGCACCAGATAATACCACAATACCAAGAATGTATGGTTTATTAAAATTACAAAAAAGCACTATTCCTGATTTAATTCCTATTCAGCCAGTGGTATCTTATATAAAATCTCCTACATATGATGTACAAAATTTTTTAAATTCATATATAAAAGAAAATATTAATTTACAATTTCAGTTCGTTATTAAAAATTCTATTGATTTAATTAGTAATTTGAAAGAAATAAATCTCCCATTTAACGCAACATTTTTTTCGTTAGACATTAAAAATTTGTATACAAGAATCCCGATTAATGAAAGACTATCAATTCTAAATGAATTTTTTTATAATAGCAATTTATCAAGTGATACAGCTGATGATTTATTAAAATTACTTCGTATTTGTCTGGAAYAAAATTTTTTCAAATACATCAATGTAACTTACGCCCAAGAATCTTTACCAATGGGCAGTCCTTTGTCGCCCGTTCTAGCTGATATACGTATATGTCGACAGTTATAAAAGCAATTATATCATGAACGATTCAAATATTTACAGAAATAAAATTTTATTTTACAAATGATATGTGGGTGATATTTTAGGTATTTGGACAGATAATTTAGAAGAATGAAAAACATTTGTTAACCACCTGAATGCTACGAAATCTAATATTCAGTTTGATGTACAAATTGAATGTGAGAACAATTTAATTTTTTATATATTAGAGGTTAATTCTAAAATTGAATTTAATATATTTCGAAAACCAACTTCTACCGGAATATCTGTACACAGTAAGTCTGCGCCCATGGCAACACAAAATAGCTGTTTTAGATAGTAATTTAAATAGATTAATAAAAGTACCTTTAAATCACACCAAATTTAGTAATGAGCCAAATATAATAAAACAAATAGCAGAAATTAATGGCATAAAAACAAAAATAGTTAATAAATTATTAAATAAGAAATTATATAATAAATTAATATATGAATTTTTTCCAAAAATGAATGTTTTGCAATGTATTAAAAAATATTTCTTATGTCCGTAACATTAGCAGCAAAATTAAAGATATTTTAAATAAAGATAATATATTAATTATTTTTAAACCTGCCTTAATTTTGGAAAAAGCTATATTTAATAATAAAGATATAGTACCAATGATGGATAAATGTGAGGTGTACAAATTACGATGCGATGACTGTAACTGTGTATGTATAGGCAAGTTTACAATAGTGACACGACATCTGGCGGCAGATACATAAATTATTATAAACAGTACTTTAATGCTGGAAAAAGGCGGAATTATTGTGTAATATTGCTATTTTTGTTATATGGTATTAGCATTTTTAAATTGTGGGCAGTGAATATTATTAAGAAAAAGGGGATACATGTAAACACAAAAACCATGTGTGATATTATATTATAATAGTAATATGCGGTTATGTGATTAAGCGGTTATCACATAGGTTATTGCCACGAGTGTGTTTTGGTTACCATTCATTACCAGTTCCTTTCTAATAATTGTATTGAATATACTCGGTTGCGAACCCATCTGTGTTTCATTTTGAGATACAGACGGGTATATTATAATAGCAAGTACTGTTTATTTCCGCCATTTGCAAAGACACACTAGCGCCACCAACGGTCGATAAACTCTCCTATAGGTGGAACTTTAAAAAGATTGTAAAACAAGAATAAAAGAACATTTAAGATCAAGGCGATTAGCACAAAATTATTTGCTTTTAGATACTGATTTTGACATTTTACATATTGAGCAAAAGGGCCAATTACTAAATTCATTAGAAATTTTAGAAATAATAGGATCCGATAAATGTTCTGACGTAATAACATCAAAATTCTCAAGTAAATTTTGAACCTGCTTCACTAATTAACAGTCTCTTTCAGAAAAAGTTTAGCTTTCAGGTGGCAATGATATTTATGTTAAATTAATAACGTCAGAATGACAATGGTTTATTGTAAKCTAAATTGATTGTAAAATTTAAATGTATGTAGATCTATGCTTCTTTTTGTAACCGATGGTCCGAGGATGGGGTTGCATTAATTACTTCGAAACTGATTACTGTATTTAGAATAAAGGAATTTGGAGAAAAAGCATTTTTCTTAAAAATGACAGCATTCGCTAGCATTTGCCTAGCATTCTTCAGTTGTGTAAAAATATTTTGAAAAATGAAAAACTGCCGGGCCAGCTTAACGCACCCCCTGGCTGGCGGTTAGATTTGATGGAAAACGTTTTAGTGGCAGTTGACATGTGGTTGCCCTAAAAGCGCCACCAGGAAAAAAGCCCTCATAATTGATACGCAGCCTGCGTGCGTTGTGCGGACAGTATTTTAATCATTGCGGTCAGGTTAGGTTACGGCATGAGGTCAAATTAAACTGGACGTAACGCTGCGGAGCAGTCGGCAAATCATCCGCAAATGAAAATTAATAAACAATACCTGCGTTTGATTCCCCCATGCAAGTTTGAGCACAATCAGCGTTTAATTATAATCCGCTTTAAGTTACCGTACCAGCCAATTTGAATTTCACGTAACGCGTCACATACAGCGCGGGGGAATTCAATACCTGAACTATTTCGGGCTAGGGGAGACGGAGTTAACATAAATTATATTTTAAGCCTCGTCGACGTAATTGTTTCAGATATAACTAACACGAGGCATTCGCACAGTTACCGTTCGACGTATGTAGAAATGGTACAAATATATAGAAATATACCGACGTCGGTGATGGGCGCGTAGAATACTCCATGTAGATTACGCCATTATCTACGCGTAAACTATGTAATATTCTACTTTAAAAGTCTACTGTAGAAAATAACATTAAGTAGATAAACAGCAAACTAGTAATATTTAGTACTTTTAACAGCTCCAAATGCCTCAAATGACTTGAATTATTATTTTTGTTGCTTCCTAACTAAACAAAATACTACTTCGTTGTAATTAAAATAACTAGACACACGTTAAACAACAATAACTTGTTTCGGCATACAGTTGTTAGGGCCAGAAGGCACAAGCGTGCTTTGGAGCCCTCGATCGGTCAATGGGTTCTTAAAGGACTGTAAACTATGATTTTATTATCTTTCTTGTCTATAAGCGGAAGAAGACTGGCTATTTCATATGCTACCTATTATACCTAATATACTCGTAGAAGAAAAGACTTCGAAACGCATGTTTTGTCCCAAAGCAGTAAGAAAACTGTCTGGGTACTCTGATGAATTACTAAAACAAGTTATGCAAATTTGTAATATAAATATAAAAAAAAACTGCAGTGCTTTAAAAATTTTAAAGAATTGACCCATAAAACGGAAATTGGAACAAAATAATTTGCACAATACACTTAATATACAATAGCCATAATTCGTCTCATATTTTCTATTCAAAATCTACGCCAAAATGCTTTATCTACATTTTCTACGCGGGTAATGTAGAAAATTATAATTTACGCGTAAACAAGCCTCGAAGAGGGTTAGAGAGAGTTGTAATTGTAGGGTATCTCGGTAACTATTAATGCTAGAGGGTTGCGGTTTCGACATTACTGTATTAGTGTTTTGTTATGAGTTCAGCTGTACCACTGCCATTGCTGTTATAAAGCCATAGCATACTCGCTTGGACATGTAGATAAAATAAAATTGTAAAGATATTTTTGATAGATATTTTAATTTTTGAATCCAGAGGCGTACCCAGAAATTACGCGGGTAATATAGAAAATTATAATTTACGCGTAAACGCCCATCACTGACCGACGTACTTCAAAAATGCTTTAATATTCTTGACTGTTAAATTGGATGTGTACAGCAGTATAGACGAAGTATGGTTAGTGTTAGGGGCCAGACAGATACCCAGATTCGGCCCGGCATAGGTACTCCTAAGACAATTAATATTCTGGTCGTTTAAGCAGTTAATCAGGGAAAAGGAATACTCTTACTCTATAAGTTTGATACGAGGGTTATATCATAATTCCTGCACATATCAAGCTGGCGCAGAACTGGCGATGGTGTCAAATTATAAAAGTCTATCATTGGGACATCATTTAACTATATATGCGGGTAGCTCACTCAGTGTATGTGTTAAAAATTCTCAAATCTAGCTAGTATGATGCAATGGAACGCGTCGTTGTAGCGGATTAATGTGGGTATATCAAAATTCAAACACTGCGCGAAAAAACGGTTGCCGAAATTCATGGTGCGTTACAAGAAGTTTGCCAGGAGTCGTATGTGGTAGTTCAACAGTAACTTGATGAAGTAAGCGTTCCAGAGCGTTGGACTAGTGTTAAAGACAAACGCAGAAGTTAAAGACCTCATACCGCTAACGACAACACTTTTGCTGCTCTTGTGGCTACAATAATGAAAGAAGACCGCATGGACAAACAAGCAGTAATAGACAAATACCTAAAGACAAATGTATCTTGGTAGAAAATTTTAGTGCATAATTTCAAATGTGTAGAGATATGAAAGACAACTGTATAATCCTCTTGCACGATAACGCTTGATCGTACAAAGCAATGTCAGTCAAAGAAGTTTGCGAGAAGAACTGCTGTGAAATTCACCCACATCCCCCGTGCAGCTCTGGCAGTCCTTCAGATTTCATTCTGTTCCTCTAGTGGAATGGAGAATTTCGTGAAGCCCCATTTTTTGACTTAGAAGGATAAAAGCTCTGCAACAGCATATGTGTTCCAACTGCTGAAACATCTTGACAAAAATGGCGTATTTAACGGCGTTACATTACTGCCGAAGCGATGGCAACGTGTATTGGATATGCAAGGGGATTACGTTGAACGACTTCATTGCATTTTTTGTATACGTTTTATTTGCGAACTGTGTTTTTGTGTGCAGGAATTTTGACATGACCTTCGTAGATCCCCACAAAATTTAAAGTACTTACTCCCAAAGTATAAAAAATCTAACATTGTCTTCAAGAAGGAGGGAAAAAGTGCGTATCTTGGGTTTCTTGAAACCGAGAAAAACTCTAAGAGCTTATGGGCGCAAGTGGCAAGTATGAATATTAAAACCTCGTCACAACCTGGTGTTCCTGATGCCTTGTATGACACTGTTGCATGTCAGTATTCGATTCCGAACTTAACAGTCACGTTGTTTTTGATTCCCTTGAAACACATCGGTTTTGTGATGTAGTCGAGGAATTTGAATTTGTGCCTTTGGAACCTTCAATTGGGTGGTATTTATTTGCTGCTTACGAAGGTACGATTACATCTCATATAAGTAGTGTCCTATCTTGGTTAAAAATGCACAGATTAGTACAGTACCACCTCCTCATTTTGTCCACAACTCCGGTAATCCTTCCTATTTAACACATAAGCTTATTTTATATGTAACAGTTCATAGAACTTGGAACCTATTTGAACGATGTTTTACTTTTAATGGTGTTAAACATTATATTACTATTTGTGACGATTTGAAACTATTGCCGTTATATGTATTCCATTTGAAACTAAAGAAGTATCTGTTGAATTTGTGATATCCATCAACAATTTCTCCTGCATAACATCCTATAAACCTAAACCAGGAATTCAGGAACTTGCCAAGCCTATGGACGCTAAAAGCAATCATCCTCGTATACATATCAACATTGTTATTTWGTAATACMAGCTCCTCTAAAGTACAGCTTAGAATTCACTTTTTCACACCAGGAAACCTGGGGGGTGCAAAAGGCATGTCACATACAGCAACATGGTATACTGGATGGTACAAACACCTTTTAGACAGAATAATGAATTCTGGAAGTTCATTCAAATGTGATCTGTTGCAGGTTTATATTAATATTTAAATAAACTCATTTATTATATTCAACAAGGTTTGCTCAATATAAGTGAGTATCCCACAAATAAATATTAATAAATAAAGAAAGGTAATAATGTTCTGTGCTCCCAAATACTTATAGTGTTTATTTAAATTAAAGCTAAAGCAAAAATGCTAAACTAGTATATGCCCAGTAATGCTCTTCCTTGGTACTCCACGCAAAATAATGGAAGACCCTTCTAGCGCCCTTCAGCTCGATTAAAAAAATAAGTATGTAATCTTCTAAGAAGTACAAGTAAGAAATAGAAACACTAGAAATTGCTCAAATGTTCTGTGTGCACACTTATTAGTGTTATCAAAATTAAAAAAATATATATATTCTACAGTAACTATATTTACTTATCTTGAACGTTTCTAACAGTATTGAAACAACTTAATATACGTCTATATAAATAGAGATCAGTGCCTTTAGCCTTCGGGATCCCGTTACACCTTTATTCAATAAGATTGAAACCTACTAAGATACATGGAAATACAATATATTTGCGGGACAACCCTTCGAAGGACACCTGTGGAAAGTGTTAATATTTCAGTGGGTGCGGTTCAGCTTACGTCCAAAAAAACGTTGAGGAACGAACACGCGACATATGTCGGTATACATGTTTGCCTGAATATTTCACGAGCCCCAAGGGGATGCGGCGCATAGCATTTTCCCGCTAAATTAAAATCTACGGGTTGTTCCACCACCGGAGGAGCTCTTATCGACGCTTGTATATTAAGATGTCTCGGAATAATTTATCAGCGGATTTTAAAATTTCACTTGAAGGAAATGGACATTAAATTTGAAAACGGAAACTGCCGAGAAATGTAGCAAGATGCCTGGGAATAATTCAGCGTTTAATTTTGCGTCTTTCCTGGATTAAAAGGGGCAGGATATTTAAGGGAAGGAAATGTGATAGCAGAAACTCGTAACTGCACAAATTTGATTTTGATGATGCTGATTATAGTTGTCTCGAAAATTCATGTGTGTGTACAGTTATGCCTAAATACTAGTAAATCATTCCTTTTCAACCCATTTTAACACTACCAGTTGTAACGTTAACTAGAAACAGTAACAAAATGGAGTTTAATATTTKAAGTAAATTATACACCATTGCACTACAATTATTCACCCAATCTATTATAATAAAAAATATTAGTCCCTTCAGCTGCCACATACACAGACTGCTAGGGAACGCCGTTTTACTCTTTATTAGAAATATAAATAAATATAAACTAATCTGTTAAATGCGAAATATAAATAATGTTTCTAACAAAATATTTGAATTAAAATTATTGTTGTATAAAACTGGCGGTATATTTTAGATACTTGAATGTTTCTATGTCTGTACATTTACACAGATTATAACGCAAATTATATAGAGGACTTTTTATATTAACAAAATAAGGTTTAAATTGAACAAGTATTCATTTTTAGGTTTGTTAAATTTTTGTGATAGTTAAATTTTTGATCGTTCACATATCTCTCGTACAGAAATACAGGGCTTCTATAAGTGATTGATGCAACGCAGGCTGCGCTGGTTTTTGAATTCTTTTTGCCGCTTTTTTGTAAATGCCCGAAGTAGCAATAACCACAATATACTGTCAACTATTATATACTGTACTTAAGGTTTCGGTTGATTTTATAAAGGTAGCTAATAACAACAACTTGCTTGTACGAAACTACACAACATTAATATATCGCAAAAAGGTTTTCCGGGTTGGAGGCCGTTGTCGTAGAATTAACTCTTAACGTTTCGCCGATCATACTGTCGGCTTCTTCAGAAGGAATCTGACTGGTGAAATCATTCATTGTCGTGACTTATATAGTAGCGGTTCCGTTTGATTGGTTACCATTTGTCTATGCTCATCGGTTTTAGTCCGGTAATCAAGTCATACCCGATGATGTGTTGTTTGCTTCCTGCTATATGTTCGGCTATCGCAGATCTGTCTGTGTGTTCATACGCTGCATCTCGCTGGTGTTCCTTTATACGACATTGTATGTTGCCTCCAGTTTGCCCGATGTGGACTTTTCCGCACTAACATTGGAGCTGGTAGATTCCTTTGGTATTTACTTTTGGTATTTTGTCCTTGGCCGATGGTGTAATATGTCCTATCGTTTGCACTGCGTTGTATCTTACTGCGATCTTCTTTTCTTCAGTCTTCGTTTTGTAGTGCCTGTCTTTCTCTTTGTATGTTTCTTCTTGTTCTTAGAACTACCTTTTGACTTACAACCATTTTTCTGTAGGGCACTCCTGACAAGTTGAATCTTCTCGGTTCTTTCTACGTTGCTAATCTTTTCGGCTGTATTTAATAGATTTGTAAAGAGTGACTTCTTCTGGGATGGATGGATGTGATGTGGCGGTATCAAACCCGGAAGAACTTTTTACGATGGACAATGGCCGTGAAAGACTGCATTCTAACAATAATATACACAACATCTATCATAAGCCCAATTTGTTGCGGTTTATAAATTGCATTATTTTCAGCAAATTTTTTCCGTATTTTAATGTTTTTACTTCTTTTGTAACTTAGCATTGCACCACCACATACATATTTTAATTGTTACACCCGGTATACACTCATTAATTAATTAATTAGTTTAAGAAAAATAAGGAATAAAGTCACTTTGTGGAAGACAGCCTGTCATACAAAAAAAAATATCGGTTAAGTATTTTGGGCACCATAGTTAACGTGAAAGGTTCTGAATAATTTGTGGTGCGTTAATTCATTGAAGTAGTGCACTTACACAGTGTTTTAGCGGTTTTTTGTATATTTAAGTTTAAAATGAAATATTCTTATTAAAAGGATAAATTTTCGTACAATTACTGTTATTCTTTTTATGGTAAGAAGAACGGATATTTTTATGTAAAAATTTTGTAGCGCACTAACAGAAAAAGTTGCGCAAATGACGATTTTGTACAAAAGATCTGTATATCTACGATAACATGCTTAACAAGTTAATACTTAAACATATCGAATCCCTTAAAAAACGCATTCCATCTAAATAAGAAAGTTAAGAGCACTCGAAAAGTTCCAGCTTTAATTACCAGTGGTGAAACATTCTGTATAAATAAAAGTGGTGATATCATTAAGATTTGATTTTATTACCATTATTAACAAGTAAAATATGCAATTTTTATAGAAAGTTAAATAGACTGGTAATCTTGCGACACATTTAACACAAAAATATACGATCACTCTATTTTAAGTGGAGCATTGGAATAGCCATTATTAAAAACTTAGTTCTACACCTCCCTGAAAATACGAGTTTTGACTTGGTGTACCTCAAATTTCATTAGAGGCAATATGCTCCGACTTCTCAGTAACGATTCAACCTGTATATTCAAAAATAAGAGAAGAAACTATATAATTCACTTAACGCCCTGCTTATATACATCACCAGTAAGAAAACGACAAATATAACTCTAATCTTACAAAAAAGTTACTCAAGTAAAGTGGATATACCCAAACAAAGCTGCGACTTGTTGCTCGAAAATGTAATGATCGTAAAGAAAACTGAGCAAAAAGACACAAAAATAGACTTGCCAGCAGGCCCTGTAAACCCTATAACATATAAATGAAAACTTTAACACCATGCTTTGCGAGCTAAAAGTAGTCCAATTTCAAGTGAAATTCCTTCCGATTCAGCTAGTCACAGGGATTATGTCGGATATTCTCGAGCAAAGTGTTGGTAATTATTCAGATGTAGGGCAGTACACGTTCGCCCTTTGCGCATGAATAATTAAGCAGGTAGGTACCTACATCTGCAGAAATAAGTAGGTAACATTTATATTATTTGGCGTAGCGTGTGCTAAATGAGTATGTGATGCTTAATCAATGATTGCACTGAAAAAGCAGTGCACAGGATTACATAGTACAGGGAATGTGTAATGATGCAACATGTTTTCAGCTTTTATATCGAACCCAGCGCTTTTGAATAGAGAATGCGATATACATAGGTAATTTTATGCACAATATGTTTTCATTACGTTAAATGAAGGCAAAATAATCATTTCCTTGCTGCCTTAAAGTGTATGCGGAAAGGCAGGATACTTATTCACATATTTATGTCGCGCTATGAGACTATTACATTATTCCATTTTCTTCCTTATAAAATGACAGCAGATTATCCAGCCGAGATAACATAAATGCTCATGAAATACCAATTTGACTGATTGGACATAAAATTCCAAATATGTGCAATTTGAGAGTATGACAGTAAGACAATAGCGATTATTTAAATAATAGTTAATGTATTATCATTGGAGTATCGTAATATAACCAAAGCAAACGTGATTGAGACACTATTAATGAACCAGCGCATTTTGGTTCTTAATAACGTCCGTTGTTCGGGATCAATACCCTTGCGCAGTGACAATAACAGGTGAAGCTTAGAAAATCTGCATTATTATTATCACTTATGATCCTTTAATAAAATCGAAATTAGAGCCAGAAAAAATAATAAATTTGGTACGTTTAGTTATGCCCCGGCACATTTTTTAAGACGTTATATCAATTGATACTGGTTCACACGCTGTAAGATATTTCAGTATACATTGTTAATGAAACAATTTTTGTGTTTGTATGAACTTACACATAATAATTTATACATTTAAACCTGCTAGTTTTAAATGAGCATGCATAAATGTATTTTATTCTGCTTTGTCGTATGTGTTCCATTCAACATAAATTTGGAAAAGGACGTCTGCAATTAAAATTAAAATTGCACAACATACATATTACAGGTATTCCTGACCCATGACTACATGAAATAATGGCACTCCACCTTATTAGGATACAATACATGCAAAAATATAACACGAGCGTTGAAGCAAGTTGCTTTCTAGGAAAGGACGACGTGTAGACTATAGAGGATCCGAGGACAACTTGAGCCTCCACGGTAAAGTTACTTGCTTCGCTCATTTTTAAGTAAGGATAAAAACAATTTGTTTCACTAAATTTAAGTATAAACAACATAAATGTTTTGCACCATTTAATATTATGTCATTAAAGGCTATTTCAGAGGTCAGGAACTATTAATTCTGAACATTTTCTGTTAGTTCCTGAATGACAGATATGGCAGATTATAGTTCAATTCAATAATTATACATTAGAACAGTGGTTTCCAAGTTTATTTGGCCTACCGCCCCCTTTCTAGAAAAAATATCACTGAGCGCCCCCTTGAAATTATTTTTTTTATTTTAATAGCAATTAAACAGAAAGATATACATATGTATTGATGTTTCTACCTTTTTCGTAACATATAGTAAAGAAAGGTGTAAATTATAAACATTATGAAACTATTTATTAAACTCAAAAAAATGAAAGTAATACAAAAAAGTTAAAACATTCAAGAACATCTTAATGAGAAGGGTGAACCTGGTGTGCTGCTACCAATTTAGTAATCATCGGCTCTATTTTCATAAGCAGTAATTTTAAATCACGGCGATTGACTATTTGCAATTAGTTTCTTTCTTTGTTAATAGGTTAGTTACCGCACTGAATCCATGTTCCACCAAATATGTTGAAGGAAATGCAATTAAGAACTTTTCAATTGCAGCCCATATTTCAGGATAAGCCGATCTCCTTTTGCAGCCAAAATTGTTGATAGCCGTTTTTGAATTCATCATCCATCATATCATCCTGTAACTGCGGAGATTCTGCTGTGTTTACACTTGAAAAAAATCCCAAATCCAATCAGGTATGTACATTTTCAAAATATCATCATCCCGTTGATTAAAATTTGAATAGAAAGTATCCAAGTGCTCACAATAAGAAAGTATTTTGTTGGAAACTTGTCCAGAATTTCGTTTGTACAGCAGAAGTTTTGCCACAAATGCAAGATAGCTTTCATTAAATCTGGCTGTGAAGTAAGCGATTGAATTAAATTTGATCGTAAAGCGTCACATTTATCTTTCAAGAACTGCAGCACCGAATCAAACAGCTTATAAAATCTATCCAAAGAGGCATCCTTTGATAACCAACGAACTTCTGTAATAACAGTAAAACATTTGTTTATGACTTACTTCCAAACTCCTATTTTTGGGAAAGCAAAGTACCAGCATTTTAACTGCTAAGCGGCTTTCTTCGGGGCTTGGCAGTTGAAATGCTGGCTCTGCCAAAAATAAAAGTTTGGAAATAGGATCATAAACAACTGTTTTACTATTATTATTTAATAACTTCCAAAATAACTCTACTATTCATTATTGACGAACTTCTGTATGAAGCAGCAAACAATTACATTCCTCATCGTTTTCAATACAGAACGATGGATGCGTTCGGCATCTCCTTTTTTAAATATGCAAGAAACCCCCTGTAGCGCCCTACCATTGCTTGAGAACCATTTGTGGCTACTGATATATATTACTGAAAGGTATTTTTTTTTCTCATCCAATGCACGAAATATTGATTGTACTTTAGGATCAGTTTGTAAATATTTCTTCACTTCTTGGTAAAGTCAATGAATCTTCAACATCTTGAGCCATTTAATCAGTTCTTCTTTGCATTGTATTATTGCTTAACGAAATTTGCTTGATCATATCACATACTGGCTTGTGTAGCACTTTTCTTTCTTTTATGCTTCCGTCCCCTAACATATATTAATCGCCCCCAAATGCAACCGTGTCCATCCCCGCCTCCTGGATCGCTGCAGCGCCCACCAGGGGGCGGTAGCGTCTACTTTGGGAATCACTGCATACATAAAGTAAGAAATTTCTAATAATTTGCTAATGCTGTTTGACAAACATCGTAATATCAAGCGTCATTCAGCTTCATTGCACGCGTTCTTTTAATCCGCTTCTTTTCAGTATAGCCAATATACACTAGGCATCCCGTTCGGTGTATATGTGAACACTTGCATTTAGTTTTAAATTTTGATCGCATATGCGGAAAAACGACCATATACAATACAGCACCGCGTAAGACCTATGTAATTGCTAATTCTAAAAAATATGTCAAAAATACACATTAGAAAATCTAGAAAGTAATGTTTAAGTTCAAGTCCTTTTTGCACTTTTTCAGTGATATTAAACAGGCCCGTTTTCCAACTATTAAATGTATGAAAATATCCATAACAATATATTAGGTAACAAGGAAACTAAAATTTCATAATTTGGAATGTGGGGTCTTCGTCGTTTTTTCCAAACAAATGCAGCAAACATTATAACAGCACGTATATCACTTTCTGGTCGCGTATTGATAAGAAAACTTTTGATGGTACACTATAAACAAAAAAGAAACTTGTGGACTCAATATTCCATGTTAAAATATACTGTTTCTATATAATTCAACTAATATTTCTCTTTTTTTACTGTGTTTTTTAGTGACATGGACATCGACCAAAAAAGGCTAGTAGAAGATTTATTTAAAGCATTAGACGAAAAGTTTGTTGACCTCAAAGTAAACACACAATAAGGTGGGTTATACTCAATGGTGCCACTGAAGTTTTAAAAGTAACGAAAAAGAATGTTAACATCTACTGAGTTTGTAAGCAAAAATATTGATTGAGAAGTTGTATATGAAACATTTCCGATCAACTACTCAACTGGCTGTATGTAATAMAAATCAGTCATGATATACTTACTTGTTTTGAATCCAACTCTTTACAACGTACCATGATAGGATGATCGGTACCAACTCACCTGAMAATAAGATAATATAAATTATTATAACGAAATCTACAACAAAAACATTTTAATAACATAAAGCGTAACCACCTATTAGATGATTCACTGAAACTCCTTTGAATTGGTGGAATATGTGTAGATACGGCATAAAAGGGAAGCAGGTAGCCCATTATTTCAATAAAGTTAATAAATTTGATACAAACATCCGAAACATTTCACGAGACTTTCACCTCAAATAAATTTATTAACTTCATTGCGAACAAAGGCACATTAAACAGAAACGTGTTAAAGTCCCACGCTTTTAGAGTAGAAGTTATCAAAGTATTAGCCGACGTAAATGTGAATGCTGCTCACCCTGGACTCGAGGGACTTCAAATTTGTCGCTGTAAAACGAATTTGTCGGACTAAGAGCTCGACTGTTGTTGATGTATGAACAGACCTCGTGAACAGCCTTTTACGGAAAGGCAACGAGTATTGTGAGCACAACGAAATAATATATCTCGTGTCCAAATTTTATTTAGAATGTTTGTTAACTAGCTCGTAAATATTTTCAGCGTATAATGTAAGTAGTGTTCCATCAAAGCATTAGGTTGACGCAAAAGAAATGCAGCATTTATTATAACTTGTTGATAATGTGTTTCATATTATTTTAAAGCTTATTTTAGGCTATATATCATTATTTGCTATTTGAAACTTAATTTGGCTATTATTTTTAGATGTCGCAACGTGATACTGCATTATGGGGCGTAAATGAATGTACAATGGCAGCCGACAATCATCGATTCACCACGACCAATTGAAGACGTTACTTGCACCTCAACTACTGAAAACAACACAAAAATTGCCACAGAGCGCGCCGTCAACTGATCAACAGTTGTTCAGCATCTGAAGCAAATTGGAGAAGTCAAGAAACTCGACAAATGGGTTCTACATGAACTAAATGAACAAACATAATATTGGCAGAGTATGTCAACTGAAAGGCCTAAATACAGGAAACTAAACTCTCGACTATCCACTATATTCTCCGGAATGGGGTCGTCCCACAATTTTTTTTATTTTACATTTAAAATGTACATAAAAATTGAAGCACAAAGATTTTTTCCGGTTCTTCTTTGCCGATAAAAAAATGTGAAAGTATGGATTTTTCAATATCCGTTTCAAATGCCTCGATTTTCCGCCGCGGAGATGACGTAAATGGTTCGCATGCTGACGAAAGCGAGAAACGCCAATAATAGCCAGTGCTCTAGCGGCATTGCAAGTAATATTTGTTTACATTTTTTTTAGCTGCGTCGCTTTKCCAATGTGGGCMAATTTTCGCGATACCGTGAGGAATGTACTCGTAAACTGGCATTGTGACATTGATACCTAGGTCAACTTAAGGCGTATTTGTGAAAATAACTTAAATCATCCTTCAGTCAGTTTATTCTATAATGAACAGTTCAATATAATAAGCGCATTCACTGGCCATTTGCTGAAATACGAAAGCACTTTAACCACCGAACTTGCTTTAGAACTAATGTTTTTATTCTGAGGAATTAAACGACGCTTGAAGCTTGATAATGTTTAGTTTGTATACTTTCGTATGACAACGATATGATAAATTTTGAAACTGTCAGGACGATCTCTGACCGTCGTTAGGAAGAAAACGGTAAAGTACCGCTGACAACATTGCACGTTCGCACGTGCTGCACGTGTCACATGTTTAACGAATAACCCTAACAACTCTAGCCATGCGTTTTTGTTTACATAGTTTGGTCAAACTTTCGAGTTTCGTATTTGTCAGATTAACTGGTGAAGCAAGGTACTGTCGAAGTATTTAGGTAATCTGTTGTTGTTTTTAATGTCAGAATGGCTTACGTTAATAAGTGTTTTGGTGCGTGTTGTAAGAATACTACTGATGATGATGAACAGTTACAGGTTATTCCTATGTTTACATTTTAATATTGACGTTGACGGTTATACTTATACCTTCGCCCCTCTCTCTCACTCCCATTGATTTATTTGTATTTCTCTGGCTATTTATATAACTGGCAACAGTGAGCACCTAGTAACCTATGGAGCTGTATCAGTGCGCATGACGGAAATTAGGAACCTTTGGCGTAGTTGTTGGCGGATTTAAGAAAATGTTTGAAATAGGATAATTTTTCTACCGCCGTTTGTTACGAGTTGAATTAATCTGAAAGCAAAATAGATGCGTGGCACTAGTATTCATGATGTAAGCAATAAAAGGCATAGGTTAAAACTATCAAATTTTAATGTGCGGGACGACCCTATTCTTGTCCTATGTTACGGTTAAAGCTATTACTTTGCTATTATGCAAACCAGCCAGCTATTGGCTATACGAATCAAACGCCTCGCTATTTTTATGCAAATCGGGCAAGCAAGTACACTTTGGATGGTTTGCAAACAAGCAAACAATGTACAAAATATCCAAAAGTAACCAGCTCATATATGAACTGCATCGAGTGTTTACAAAATAACCGTGGCTTCTGAATAGTATGCAAACTAATAAAACACGGAGTGATATGTGTACGTTTTCTTGTGGTAACGTAAAATAGCGGTTATATAGTCTAACTTATAAACTTAATAAACTACCTGCCAAAGCTGGATATTGCAGAGTGATAATCTAAGATTATGTTTATGTGTTAGTGTTTCTGCAGTAGTGGGATGTCTCTTGTGATTATTTTACTTAAGTATTGCTAAGAAGAGTCATGCCTCATAACGCTAAGTTTACCGACATAGTTACTAGACTTTATAAGAAGAAAGCCGAAAATACAGTGGTGTGTGCTGTTGAAGGGTACATACAATAAATTAGTGGCAAAACTTAGGTTATTAAAGGAAATGGGACTGAGCAGTAGTGACAAATCCGATTACTAATTATTAATTAATTAAACTTTACGATCTACAAAGAATCGATTCTTTGTAAAAGATTATCAATAAAAAGACGAGAAAACCTAGGTGACATCGAAGAACTGTTTGATTGCATACGAACAGACAAATCACATTAAAGCTGCTCAAACAAAAATACAGCAACATTACTCAGAAGCTTATTACGACATTTATAGAAGGTTGTGAAAATTGTCGACTAAAGAGAAAACAAAAAGAGGTCTAAAGGAATTGTTGTAGTAGTAGTAGTTGATTGCGGGCGAGGACATCATAGAAATATCTTAGGTATAATTATCAGTGTGGAAGATGATGGTTTCTATTGACTAGGAACTGTACATTGTACTCTGAAATAATTTCTTATCTCTTATTTAAAAAAAGATACTGAAATCACATTAAGAAGTACTGTTGGAAAACATTCTGTCTGGTAACAGGCAGGGTTACGTCAGGTGTCAATGTACAAAACGCTGTATTAATACAATATGTAAATATGTTTCCATGGGATACTTGTGTAAGGGCTGATGCCATTAGTACCATCTAAGCGGAACACTGCGAAGTAGGCGGTCCATAATTGTGACATCGGCCTAGTGCAAGTTCCTGTCGATGGCATCGGAGAAGCTACTCCGTAAGCAGGATGCTGCCCTGGTCAATCAACTCTCACCCTACGACTGGTTTCGCCCTATTGGGGCTCATCAGGTAGGGGTAAGAGTTAATTGAGTAAAGCAGACCTGTTTCGCGGACACGTGATATTTAAATTAATTAACACCCTTCGATGGTGTACCGCGTGATTTTTTCATAAATTAAACACTTTCGGACCTACTAACCATATATTCACTTAATTCTTACGATACTTCTTAACTAAGTCTATTTTAACATAAACGTCTTACTCATTTTAGTTCTATACCTATAAGTATTTATATTAGCCTACCTCCAACCCCTTGAAAGAATCCCGTTACACGGTACAAAAGGACGGATCTTGGAAATTCCCAGTGTAAAATTATTATAACAACCGTCGCCCACCCCTTTGTGGTTAACAGATAGTGTAATAAAATTTTATTGCGGTTTACAAGGAAGGCCTAATCGTTTACCTAGTACCCCAATTTGGAATTTCCAACTATAACCCGGAGGATATTGCAATCTAAAAACAAGACCGTTGCCTTTAACAGCGGCGCTAGAACTAGTGTGTAAAAGAACTGATATTCCCTTAGTACCATCTAAGCGGAACACTGCGAGTTAAGGTGGTGGTACACCTTTTACTGAAACCTAAATTCCACCAGGAAGCGCTGATAGTTCTGTGAACGCAATATTTGGGAAGTAAACGCCCACTCAAGATAAGATCGGGTTAAAAGTGGGCTAGTACACCCTTCCGTGTTCAGGTACACTTGGCCCAAGTTAAAATGGAACGAGCAAATTACAGTTAGGGCCTTACCGACTCTTTTTTCTTAAAATAAAATCCCTGTCGTTAGAGGGCGCTACCACAGATGTGTTATTACGTCGAGACCCTCAAGMGCGAAGAGCTGTCCGGTATTTGTGTGGCCCATCTGTCACAAATTTTATGGGTACAAAGCAAATAAACCCTTGCAATTAGAATTTATTGCTTTTCTCCTTAGCGGATACATTTCTGGATACTATTTCTTACACTAGAGCCTGAGTGTTACTGCATGGCAAAGTGAATTACTTCCACATCCAACGGATGGGAAGTATTGCATCGCGAAAAAAAAATTTCAAAAAATGTTTATTTGCTCATTCGCTTTAAAATGGTCGAAAACGCAAAAAAACAAAATTTGAGCAAAAACAAATTTCTTGTTTGTGTCTGTGGTTTTGCTTGTGGACACAATAACTTTCGAAAGACTTAATATATGAACTTGAAATTTGGCAAACGTATAAATATGGGATAAGTAGGGTATCGGGAAGGGGGCAAAATTGGGGGGTAACTACCCTTTTTGCAAATTTTTATTTTTTTTTTCGTTTTAGTGTGTGATTATTAGTATAACTGCGAGTATTATTAGTTCCTATAAATTTTCGGTACAGCAAACTGTTTAGAAGATATTAGAAAACGGTTATATCTCCGAATATATTTAATATATTAAAAAAATGACCATACCATGAGATAGGAAATAAAATTTCTCACAAAAAGTGTTTAAGAAAATTTATCCAAAATTTTGACATTTTCGAAATATTTCAAAAAAACCTATTTTGGACCCTGCTCGTACGATTTTTTTTAAATTTTGGTATTATATAGATAATCAAATTTCTGATCAGAAAGCACTTCTGTAAATTTTTTGTTAAGTTAATAATTTCCGAGTTATTTGTAAAAAACCGATTTTAAAAATTTATATATTTTTGCTAATATCACCAGGACTGTTTGTATACACGTATATAGCGAATGCATTAGGATTATAGGATGCGCATAGGCTTTTATTTTTCTCTTTTCTACTGCCAGCAATGGCTTAAGAAGCTTATTAAGAGGATCGAAGCAATATTTCTACAGTTTTATTCAGCAAATTGGAACAGAATATACGAATAATTGTAACATCGTTGAAAATTAATCGTTATGCGCTGTTTCATAGGTGCTTAAGAAGACATGTATAGGGCCAGACGTTGCTCGTCTCTGGATGGAGGATTATTTGGAAATACTTGCATGGGAAATAGAAACATATATCTGGCAATCACAGTGTATGAGTCATATTGTCACACGCATTAAGGATTTGTTGTATTTCACTAAAAGTCATATTATTCCACTTATTAATTGGATTCTGTACATATAACACTATAGCTCTGTCACAAATATTTGATACTTTACATACCCCGTAAAAATAAGAGACGTGGGTAAAATTCTACACATCTAAGTTCAGTATAGTTTTGACGCTGTTTGAAAATTACCGTTAGGTCGAAGCGATCTTCAGAGCTACCTAATAAAAAGAGTGAAACTAAACACAATGAAACAATCGACTTGTTTACAACCTATTTAAATGATTCAAAATGGTTCCCAACAAGTGCACATTTTAAAGCATTCGACATATAATTGCTAGCCAGTACTCTGACATACATTTGCTTATCAATTTTTCATTAGTTTTACTCAGGTTGCCTAGTTTTGGAAGTATAATATGCAAAATAGCGTTTTTTTTTACTGTAAAAGATTGTACCACATGTTACTCATCAAATAGAACAGAATCGGAAAGAGTCAGAATATTTCAAAAACCGTTCGCATTTGAGGCGCATTATGTGTTCACAAGTTACACAATACAATCAATAAGCCACAAATACAAAATAAGATCATATAAAAAGTGTTTCGGTTAAATAATAGATAACCGGAATACTATTAAATTATTTGATAGAGCACTCCTGAAATCGGGCGGGCGCCAACTAACGTGAATGGCCAACTAATCACCTGTTATGAACGAACGACCGATGAATTCATCACTGGAGACATCACAACTAGTCACCGTTTTTCATCTCCTAATCTCCCTAAGATATCTACTGATTATTGCTAAGTATAAACAATTCTGCGATGCACCCCATTACATCCTTTTTTTCAAACTTCTAATTGAGAAATTGAAAAGCCTGATAAAATACAAAATATACAGGTAGTACAGTAATTGCTGAAAGAGAAAAATAAAATATACGTTAACGAAATTGCTATTAAGAAGCATCTGTTGAAATGACAGGAAAAATAAGCAGAATTAGTCAAATTGTCAACAGCGCCTGTTTTCGAAATGGGCAAGGTAGCACTTCACCTACACAATAATTTTTGTTATTGTCAGTCGACTGTATTATAACGTAGTTTAATTTTTCTACTGCAGAAAATGGTATATCTCTTGAACAGTTGATTTGAGACGAATATGCTAGTAACATTTTTTATTTAGTCCACATAAAAAAGTTAAGCACATTTTAATTTAAAAATTTAAAAGTTTGCAACAAAAACGTATATATCCGATGCGATTAAAGTAAGATTAAAGCATCAACTTTCAACAAAAAAAAAATATTTTCAAAATTTAACTATTTTAAATTCGAATAATAATGCTCTGGTCTCGTCACTGATATGATATATTTGGCAATGTTCTTCGTACTGTAAACATTATTGGCTATGGTAATAATGAAAGCATTTCAATTTGCTCATTTGCTCGCAGAGGCATAATACTTAACATGTAATTATATCTTGTGTAATATTTCTGTTCATAAAAGCTGTCGACAAATTTTTAGAAGAAGCAGCTTTAGAGCTATGCGGTAATGAGCGCCTATGTTAGGTGGATCAAACGGTAAATAAATATTAAAGTATTTAAATTAAAATTTGTAAATAAGTTGCATTGAAGAAAACCAGAATGTGTTAAGCAGGTAAGAAATCGCTGTAAACCATTCGACAAGCTCTCCCGCTGCTACTAGGGGTTGTGTATTTTATTGCGGTGTAATTTATGGCCTCTTTAACCACTAACGCATTTTAATAACTTACGGATCGGGTGAAAAGCGGGTGGCTATCGTCCACCTCTCTAGGCGTTTAAAACAAAATTCTGGTACAGCACCCTCTAGCGATAAGGAGAACTGAAGTAAGATAACGTGTCGGTAACAACTACTCGTTGCATAAAGTTTTTTGCCGAGTGTACCTACAGTATGGTACACAGACAATAAAACCCATTTTCGTTTTACTACCAAGCAGTGTTGAGAATTGCACTTTTACAACCGCAGAGCCCGAGTAGTTTACGGATAATCTGCACGAGATATGTTACATTTAACAGTATACAAATTTTAAATAATCACTTTATAATAACGGTGCTTATCTACACGTAACTTAAGCTGTCGGAATAGGAGATTATATTTAATTGTTTAATGATAAATATTATGACAAATGAAGCATTTTTATAGAATCTTGAACGCAAAGCAAAGCGAATTTCTCTTAATTTTCTCAACTGTTGAAGGCAATTTATTCTGGTGGCGTAATTATTGTGAGGGGAATGGATCGTATATATTATATATTACTAGTGTCCAGGAAGGTTTTAAAGACAGAAGCGTAATACAATAGGTATGACACCTACAATGTTGTGCACAAACAGATCGAAAACAAAGAACGAATAAAAAAAACAAAAGTGCAATGACATTTTATTAATTCGCGCACCTTCAAACCCCCAGGAATACGTTGATCTTTAATTTCAAGTAGCATGCAATTCTCGAGAAATGATATTAATTGTGATGAACATTTTCTTTCCAAAAGTATTCATAGAGACCCGGTCAAGCCAAGTCAGAAATAGACATGAAGTCGCAGTAGTCGCGTCCTGTTACATTCAATTGCTTACAGAGTTTGAATTACAAAGTATTTTTTAAGAGAACGTATTTACCATGATGCTATTTGTCACAGTTGGGTACTAATAGTTTTGTAAAAAAAAATAAAAAAATGTATTTTTCTATGCATGTTAAGTAACAGATATAACAATTACTAACTGTTCTTTTGATGTTTACTAAAATCGTCATTAGCTAAACTAAATTGTGTTTGACTGTTTTTATCTTGTTGTTTTTGTAAAATATTATTATGATTAATATCAGTTAAAAGAAACTAATGTAGCAAAGGTAGCTAGCTCAGGAGAAAGACCTTCGGTATTTTTTGAAATTAAAACCGATTTATCTACATACAGAGTAACTAAATCAACTGCAAAACATAGATATACGGACAATAGTATCTCATTTGTTACTATGATGGACAAAGATGTATGCATTATGCAATTATAGCCAGTTCCAAGCATCAACACATATTCAGCGCTAAGGACTGCACGCAGATATATCTCGTACAAGTGAATCAATCTTGCACGAATCTGGGCGAACTGGTTATACAAAAATATTACATAAAAAGAAATCATGTAAAAAAGCCATTCGCGAAAGTTATGTTTCAGTAAGAGTTCATGTCAATTTTTTTCTCATTTTTCTGGTAACAATTTGGCCGCGAGATGACACCGGAAAATGTTTCTTGTCTTTGAAAATGTATCATTAAATTTTAATAGTACGGTTTCACGTTAACGTATACCACAAGGCGTTACTTACTATTTTATAATCACGGACTTTCCCCCAAAATGAACAAAATATTTTCACGACAAATTGGTCCTATAAACATGATATTATAAATGTGCAATAAAAGCAATCGAAAAATATAAAAAGGGGCTATTATTATGTTTTATGTTAAACTTACCGTAACTTTATTTGCAAATTTTTTATATGCCGGGATCCTTTGCCAATTTTTCTTTGTCTTGAATATGGTGTACGGCTTTTTGCACTCATTGTAAATAACAGAATAACAGTTTACTACACCACTCACTTTCAATTCTAGATGACACTTACGCACATCCGTTCGCGAAATGAACTGAACCCAAAACCTCCAGAAATTCTTTATATTATGTCAGCTAACAACCTTCAGATACTCTTCAGGTACTCTACTTTTAATCCTATTATATAGTAAAATTAGGTATCGTGGCCGGTGACTAGGGTATTTGAAAACCCTTTTACGGCTTTATTGACTCATTTTGGTGCTTAATGCCTTCTTCCAAGAAAGTTCATGCATTAAAAGTTATTTAGTTGTACCTAAGCAAGATTTACATTTATTATTTTACCCCTAATTTCTAGCCATGCCATCTTACACAAATGTGGTAAAGGTACCGACCGTCCTCAAATTAGTAAAAGTATAGTGGTGTAAACAGTACAATCAGCGTGGAAATGTTATGTCGCTAATAGACAAAAAATGTACTTTTCGCAACAATTAATTAGTGTAATGCAATAAAATTGCTAACATTACTGGATTTTAAATATTTTAAATTAAATAAAGATTTTATTGGCAATATGCTTATTATTTTATTGTACCTTACACTTTTTTTTAATTTTATGTTTGTCTACTATTAGGACGTTATACGTTCCTGTTATTAACAATTTTCGAAAGAAGTTTGAACAAAATCTATAAAAATGTCAAGTACCTATCGCATTTGAAACAGTTTTATTCTAAAACTGTTATTACGCCGGAGAGCTAAGTAAAACTTCGCTGGTTTTATCTTGCTGTGATTATTCTACACTACTATAATTACAAGATGCAAATTAATGAACACCAACACCTAAAAGATAGAAAGATATGCTATCATTTTTCCGTAGTGTATTGGTAACATTTTAACTTTACTGTAAGAATGCTGACCAGTCGAATTTACATATCTTGCGTTAGGTAAGGGAACTTGTAAGCTAACTTGTGAGGGCGACTTATATCTGTACCTAGCATAATTGATTTAATTATTTCACAAGCATAGATATAAAGTGGAAAAATTCGTAACAATACTGCAATAAATGTAGTACGTAATCGGTAAATACCAGCACAAGCATCAACGGCAAAAACATTTTATAGTTGATAAATTGGGTGGATACCTTTGAAGACTTGTAATGACCAATGATAAACCGAGATAACAAAAGTTTATGGGCATTGTAAACCGTAAATACTTGTATTGGTTCTAAACCTCTACCCCCCAGGGAGAGGTAGGAGGTACTTGGTAAAGGGCGTGATTGTTATCTGTTTCAAATTTTGTTCATAAATTTTTAGGAAATAAAATACAAAATGTAATTTTTTTTGCACGAATCGAACTATAAACAGCTTCTTCTGGTGTCCCTGAGAACAAATCTCAAAAAAATTTTTTTTTCTAATTACTATGATGTTTTGAAATTAATGTATTTTTAAAGTCGTTTTTTTTTCTAAACTAAAATAAAAACAGTCAGATTTTTTAAACCGATCGATAGATTGAGCATTGAAGAATATGTTGTGGCAATTTGGAGCATGTCAAGCAAACGATGTTTGATTGACGCCTGAACAAAATTTCACTTTTTCTCAATTTCAAATCCATTTTTTTAGTACTAAGTAAATTAATTATCTTTCGTTTCATCTATTACTCGATTAAAAATATCAATATCTAATAGGTATATGTAGTCAACAGTGAAAAAACAGCCTAGATCAAATTCTTTGAAAACCTATACAACCACCTTAAGCGGTGTGCTATTAAATTGTATACATATACGTGCCCTGGCCCATGCACCCCAGAGGCAGACATAGTCACACCTTGAACCGGGGAGGCCAGCTAAATAAAAATATTTAATTATTATTCCAATGCGATATCCTACTCTTAATGGTTATATTTGTTGATATTTGAGAAAAATACTGTGAAAAAATACACATGGAATTGTAACAATAAATATGTATGAATGTAGCTTAAATTTTGAGTATTCTAATGTGTGTGCGTTCTGCATCAACCCAAGGTAGAAAATTCATCTAAGATAATTTCTTTCAGAATTTTCGTACCGGTAACGTCTAATTTAAATTTGTGGAAAACTGGTCTGTCATTGGTGATAGTAATTAATTAAGAGGAAATTTAGAAGGAAATCACTTATTAGTGTATGAGTCTTGTATTCGACAGAAGATTGGGCTTATATAACTTGAAGCGGTGCTTCACATGCTACACATAGTACTTAACAACAACATGATAAGTAGCGAATAATAATTTCAACAGTTAAAATAGAATACCTTTAAGTAAGCAATATTTTGTAAGTAGTGTCAAAAGGTTTTGTACATTACAGGTGTTAATTTGCAACTAATTTCTACAGTGTAAAACAAGAAGCTACATACGTCACCACTACCGCAAATAACCAATCCCAATACCAATGAAATACAAGTAAATATACTTTCTTTTTAAATCAGTCTTTTTGTTCGAATATGTGCCAGCGTAACGTAAAACATCAAGTAAATATCTATTGACCGTAGTTGGTACATTTAGCAGATTGGTCTGGAACAATGTACAGTGAATTTAAAACTTTAAATTGCTAAATTCAGCAGAATATTACAAGATCTTAACTTATGTATATATGAAATTTACTACTTATTACGTTTAAGGCAACCCATGATCTATAAAGGTATAATGTTGTCTGGCAAGAACTGCACTCAAAATGCAGTTGGTATCTCTACATGATATTCTCTCACAATGAAATTAACACTTTTTGGGTTCAGAACCTTATCTCCATCGCATGATGTCTCTAACGAGTTAATGAGTAATAGCCATTTTGTTAATTTCAGGTCAAGTCAAATCATTACCCTGCAACGAATACATTCATCTGAATATACCTAAATGGTACAACAGATTAAAAAAGGAGGAAGTCGCAGTTTATTGTGGAGTTCCTTTTAATTTATAGCGCTAAGTTTAGCTTGGACAGAAAACATTTATTAAAAAATTTTGATTGATGGGGGATTATCTATTTGGTCGATGTACCAAGTCTGAAATATAGTTTTGTCATATTGAATATTGGCAAGTTAACTTTGAACTAATCAAGTTTTACCCAGAAACGGTAAGTATGGGCATAAAAGGGGAATTATTACCCGTTTTTATACTATAAAACGTACAAATAGAACAAGCATAAGCTTTTATTTCGGAGATAACGTTCCTTAGAAAACATGCAATGGCGTTTTTAAAAAAAAGTAATATTTAGACCCACCTCGACTATCGACCTCCAAAACCTACCAAGCACAAATATCACGACATTTTGACAGCATCTTTCTTGTCCGCTCCGTCCGTCCTAATTTTTAAACGATCAGCAACTGTCCCGTTTCCCAGCATTCCACCATGTGTTTCACGAAGCAGGTGACGCGGAAAATATCAACCTGCTACGAAAAAAAAATAACCGAATATCATGTATGAATAACAAGGGTCAACATGTCCATGGCAACTAAATGTAATAAACACATCCACAGCTTTCCACAGTAGAAACGGAAACCTGAACAGATGCCGTTGCTAGGGCTGCGATTGAAATAGACTGCAAATTAAATTTTTGATTACCATGTCTGGAATCAAAGTTCATTTTAATGCCAGTGCAAAGGAAATACTTCATGAATTGCAAAGGAGCCTGGCAGAATGTTTAATAAAACAGGCAGACTAGTAGCCAGCATTTTGACTAGATATTCAGTTTCCGCGATAATATTGTAATTCAAAGAATAAAACGCCGTGAAATTGATAAAGTTAGTGCTAGTTATTACAGCATATTTTCGTCAGTACTTCAATTTCATAATAGAAGAGGTTGACACCCGTTTGTTAAGTCGAGTAAAATCTTTGAATGCTGTGACGGAGGATTTGTCGTTTTACCAATATATTTCTGGTAATCGATAGTTTCCTCTGGTTTAGGTACAATTAAAACACATTTAAAGTATAGGTACAAAATACAAATTCATGGCATTATAAATAAATAAATTTGCAAATAAACTATTTGGGTTCAAGGTGCTGCTGGTTTGGTGCCAAACGACGAATAATTATAATAATTTCATGGGTCTTTAACTGTAAGGTAATATCATTTATGTAAGGAATAACTAATATCGGCTCCATTATAGACGCCTGAGGCATGCCCTTTTCAACATTTCTCATAAATACTAAGTATGTTTTTCGCCCCTTGATCCATATTTTGAAGATCTATATATATATATATTTTTTGTTTTATAACGGTAGAAGTTTTTTGTGATCATCTTATACATTACTTTGCTCCTTTTGTTCACGCATCGTTATTCGTGTAAATCGAATTTAGTTTTGCAAGATTATCAAAAAAAGTTAAGTTTCTCAAAGAATCCAAATGGAAGTTACTAGATTAGTTACGTGCAAATGAATTGTCAAGTAGTTCTGAAACAAGGTAGAACTTTAAATCCTGCACCATCTTAACATTTCTGATTCATGGGCAGAACGTGATGAAAGGGTCTAATGAGGTTATTAGATTTCAGTGGCGGCTCCTCGGGGTAGGCAAACTAGGCACCGCCTACCTTGCAATTTCAATCAACAATGCCATAAAAAATAAATAATAATTAGCTAGAAATTTATAATTTTTTTAATGCAATTTGTTTTTATATTAGTATTTAATATTTCATCTTAAGTTTACCCATACCGCTCTAAAATTACGAACCGTGTTATTATGGCGAACGTTTAAATTGGGAATAGGCGCCACAACTTGACCAACTGAAATTCATTTGTATTTGTGCTCACGTCCTTCAGAATCTGCACCGTTAACGACCGCAGTTGATGGTTTACGTAGTAAAATCTTCGCGCATATAGATGCGTCTCAGGCGGAATGATCGGTCGCCTACGACAAACTTTGTATGGACTCCGGCTATTCGCATTGCGAAAGAAGGCGATAGAAGTTTTAAATGACACCGGTAGATGTCAGCCGCTTGCAAGTGTAAGATTTTTACATTTTTATCGTCTTACTCAAAATGAAACATCATGATAATCATGCAATAGGAAAACGTGACGTAGGAATATGTTATATAAACTTTCAATATGCTCTGAACAGTTACAACACGGATAAGATTAAGTGCTCTATTATTTAAATTAAGTACTGTTTCACAAGTTTCGTTTACTTTTTTAGCGTTTTTGAGCTTATTATAGTTTGAGTTTTGCTAAAGTTTTTGTTTGTTTGGAGAAATTTAAGGTTGCTTAGAGCAGAAAACGGATAAATGTGCGGTGGTATACGAATAAAAATAAATGATCATTAAAATTAAAATACACATATTCCAAGATCGAAAGCAATAATTAAAATTGCTTATACTATATACGAGTATAAGGGGTCGCCTACCCTACTTGGAAGGCCACGAGCCGCCACTGTTAGATTTTCAGAATCGGACATTACGATTAGAGAAGCTAAGAACTTGAAAACTGATTCTGCAATAGCAGAATTATATCTCTTTTAAAGACTTCAAAACTGTACAGAGCTAATGATATAAGTTTTTTAAAACAATATTAACAGAAGCCAAAGATTTATAAATACGTTCCCTTGTCGCAAAAAAACGGAAAATTTGATTAACTGTAAATCTTAAAAGACCCTTTTACGAAATTCTAGATCTAACATGATTACTAAAATTATTGAAATTCGTTTTGAAAATTTCAAAAGTTAAGTTTGTTATTTCGTTTATTTCCAAGCAATGTGACTATCATTGGTAATCGTCATTTCGTTGTCTTTTTGAAGATACTAAAAAGAATCCACTAATTTGGCTCTATGTGGAGACATAACGATTTTATTTTTATTACAAATACTTTCTGTCACAATACAACAATATAATAACAATAAAAACCTTAATAACTTGGTTAATACGGTCCCAACTTTTTTCACAATCACACGTACGCTATTAACATTGTGATAAATTAATTATGTACTCCGAAAGAATTCTTTTTATTAAACAACTGCAACCATTTGGCAATACACAATTGCCAATAAAGACTCGATGACTGTAAACTGCTGTTAAGTTACTGAATATATCTATTCTGTACTACACAATTACGGGTGAATCCAAGTAAAATATGCACTACCCCGCAATTCTTAATAAAGTAAGGGAATGATATTAAAATTCTGGCTTTACTGAGGTAAAGTGCGAACTACCCAAACACTGTCGCGTACAACCATTTTTAGACTAAATGACAATAGATTTAGTCTAAAAATGGTTGAACCTTAATATATATTGCAAGTTATTAAGGAGATTAAATCCTATTCAATGGGTCCTGATGGTTTTACATTACAAATGGTTAAACTGTGCTTTCCGGTAATCGGTATTTACCTACATCCTGCATATTATTAATTGTTGTAGGTACAGAAGCAGGTGTTTTCCCTACATCTTGGAGGAGGGCCTACATAGTTCCTCTTCCTAAATTCCCGAATGCTGTATGTTATAACGAACTTAGACCTATAAGTATTTTACTGGTACTGTCAAAGATCCCTGAAAAGGTTATTTACAAACAACTTTTTAACTTTCTCAATGAAAAAAACTTGCTACCCTTGCACCAGTCTTGATTTAGACGAAGATACAGTTGTGCTACAGCTTTGGCAGAAATGACGGATAACTTTCTCAAAGCATTGGACGAGGGACTTGCTGCCGTAGCAGTGTTGTTGGATTTTATCAAAGCATTTGATACCATTAACCACAAACTGTTAGTAGCAAAATGTAAATATTTCTGATTTGATAATCTTGCCTGCAGGTTTATTGAAAGCTATTTAGGCTGCAGATGTCAACTTGTACATCTAAATAATCAGCTCTCGACGGCAAAGTTAATACAGTCTGGAGTGCCGCGACAGGGTTCCGTACTTGAACCACTGTTATTTTTACTATATATTGGTGATATGCCTAACATTGTCACACACTCAAAGGTACAGAGCTTTGCTGACGACACACAAAAGTATAAGCATTTTTACCCGAGTGATCACAAAACAGCTATGAATAATATCAATGAAGATCTTGCACTCATCAATAAATATGTAGAAAATCATAGCTTACTCCTAAATCCAGATAAATCTAAGCTACTACTTGTTTGTCAGTAAAAGTATAAAGATTTTTTGAAGTCAAATCTGTCAATAATTGTAAATGGTAAAACAATTGCTTTCGCCCCCTTTGTCAAGATCATTGGCTTAATTGTTGATCAAAGTTTAAGGTTTACTGAACATGTTTCTGAGGTAAGTAAGCAATGTTTCCTTAAGCTGAAAGTGCTGTATGCAAACAAAAGAGTCTTAAATCATGCAATGAGGAAAACGTGTGAGAGTTTAATTATGTCTAGTCTCATAATGTGATTTAGTTTACTTTCCTTGTCTTCATATTCTTAACTGTGGTAGGCTTCAGAAAATTCATAACACTTGCTGCAGATTTATTAACAACTTAAGAAAGTACGATCACATATCGAGTTTTTTTTGTACAGTTATCATGGCTTAAATTGCAAGACTTGTTCAAGAACCATTTTCTTTTGTTCATAGCAAGCATAATAAGTTAATACCACGTAATGCAGTACATAATTTAGATATACGAGAGCCTATATATCTAAGCATAGGACGGCTTTATTTCAGTGCTCATTTTCGTTTAATGCTGCCAAGTTGTTTAATTCTTTGGATGACTCACTTAAAAAAAAACTATAATCAGGGTTGTTTTATAAAACGTTTAAAAATAGAAAAATCATCTAATACATGGTAATTTAGCTTATTGGCATGTATGTATACATGAGCATTTTTTCTTTTTTGTTACTTCCATTGTATCCACATTCGTATTTTTTTAGGTAATTCGAGTTAAGTTAAATGACAATTGTGCTAGACTTCGCCTTAAAAAAGACCTTATTATTATTATACCCGGATAAAGTACTAGTCTGTCAATTATTCCACAGATCTGGTTGCATTCTTGTGAGCATACGTATGATGTTAATTATTTTGTACGTCAGTACTAAAAATGCCAATGTTGCACAATGCTCATACCATAGTCGCAGATGTAGACAATTAAAGGCTAAACAAGCTAAGCTTTGTTTAAACAAGTAGTTTGCATTATATGTTAATACGTTAATTAATTAACACGGCTGTGTATTTTTCGCAAAATCAATAATAATTCAATTTTCCAGCAGGGTTTGGATAGACCGCGGATTGCCCGGGTAAACCTAGAAACATATACTTACCTTATTTTAACTTTACCCATAATAAATAATAAATCGCGTTTTACTCTAGGTTTGCCCAATTTCTTACTCTACCTGTAACATGCATATACTGGGTGGTCAGTTAAGGCTCGACAGCGGCTGTATCTTGAAATTTATCGTCTTAGAATCATGCGGCGAATATTTTTTAAACAAATGTGGCCGCACAGGTTTCATTAAAAATATTATGAAACACATAGCTTTTCTGCTAGAGGGCGCCTGCGCAGCCGTATCCTCTGTTAGAGTCAGATCGGTGTATTGCCAACAACAGCAAAAATCGTTGATAATGTTTCTAGTATGGTTATTCTGCTGTTTTGTACTACGTTATATTTTTATTGGCCGTTTTATATTTTTTTATATCTGATTTTTAATACATATAGTAATTTTTTAACGAAGATATAGTGCATTTGTATTGTAAATTACTAACTTACAGTTTTGTCATTAGCAACAGAAAGCAGTAAAATACTAAAACTTCCTTCCATTCCTATGTATAACGATATATTATATCGCACATAAGAACTTAATACATCAAGAACAGATCAGTGACACTCCGAGAATATTGGTTTATTAACTCCGTATGATCTGTCTACATGGGTACGGCAAACAAACGTGATATTAGTAGAAACAGTGTGTAATATAGGATGAGAGTTGTTATTCGATAAAGTTACAAATGACTAGGAACAGTCATGGGGTACTGATCTGCTTACCAATTAGGCATTCCAAACCACGTGACCCAATATGGCGGCTGCGGGCAAACTCTTTGTGGTAGAGCCATATCGTCTCTCTTAATTGCAGCAATCCATAGAACCCTACGCCTTTCCGATAATTCATTTTTGTACGTGACAAATTTGTGTTAAAACAGCAAGAACTGAATAAAACTTTACGTCATCTGTGACTTCGACTTCCACAGCCAACCACAAGGCACGTAACGCAGTTTTGTTTAAAAACCACTAATAATATGTTATAAAAAGAACTTCACAACTTTGCAAAAACACAAAGCGTGGCACATTATTTTATTTGAAGAAAAAAATATTCGAACCGAAGGGCGGGTTCAGAATTTGTTGCTACAACAAAGAAACGAAGAATCTGATGAGTCCCAATAGGGCGAAACTAGTCGTAGGGTCAGAATGGATTGATCTGGGCAGATGATTCATTTAAGCCGTGCTTGAGTTATGCCATTTTAAAGATTTGAAATTCGTATCCCCCTCTTGTCGTTGCCATATATATTAGATAAAAAGTTTTAACAAAATATATTAAAAAATAAACATAGATTATAATGAGTCTATTTTAAACCAACACTGCATTGCAACCTTCTGGAGAAAGAAATGAACTCTTGGTACGTCTAAAGCTACTGCATATATAAGTACCGCCAACTCCAGTCTCAGGCTTGATATGGGAACACAAAAGACATATTGATACTTTTCATATGGTGCAAGCGAGAGATAAGGTAGCAAATACTGCTGCATTTCAACTTCGCTTAGCAACCATCATTGTCAAATCCAGCAGCAACAGAGACGGAACTATCAGAAACAGTATTGAAGTTATAACATTGCAACCGTAGTCCCTATCTTTTAAGATACAGTGACCTTAGGTACGTCTTATGAAATGCGCCACCTAGCGGCAAAGCTACGTACTCCATGATATTTTAAATGAATTTTGTGTGGCCATATTTGTTTAAAAAAAATACGGTTAGATTCTAACATGTTGTTTTTCGGGCTTTTTTCCACGTTGGTTATTAGACCTTGACGTTTCGAAACTCATATCGGTGTCTTCCTCAGAAGTAGCTCTGAAACTGAAGTGTCCTAGCTTGCTCGGGTATTTATACTCGTCCGGGTCACTGAAGCGTGGGCGTTGTTACGCATGACCGGTTTCCAGATTCCAGGTAGGTCGATGCCCCGGTCTCGGTTGTAATTGTTCGGGTTCTTCTACGGTTAAATTCAATCACGATTAATTTCCAAGGCACAGCCACTGTCCAGCCTTAACTATTCAACACTTCTATTCATTTATGTATGTGCAAAAACACGGGGTAAATGCTAAGTATAAATATAGAATTCTTTTTTAAAGCATGTGTGGTTGCAACTCTAAAAATGCGTTCTATTTCCGCCATTAAGAATTATAGTAGGTACACAGAAGCAGAACTTTGGACACCGGATAATATGAGGGTGGTGATGAAGTCTATAAGAATATCTTCACAATCGAATAAAATGGAAGCTCTCTTTTTACAGACAGGCAAGATCTTGAATCATGTGTTGAATCATCTCTTCAGTTCTATCAACCCAGCAGTCTTTTTACAGAGCTCCAAAATGAATTGAACACATTCAACACGACATTAGCGTTGTTGAGAACTGTTTCGCGAACCAACTCGCATTACTTTTATTCATACCCAAGAGAGAACGTGGAAACTATTCCTTCCTATTCTGTTGCTATCCTCCGGGGATTCCTGCCCACTACGAATAATCTTATACAAAGAGCTTTGGTGAAAAATGCATTTTTAGAGATCCGTCAGTATTCGATTTATTCTCATTACCTAATTAACATAATATCACCTTATTTTCAAGCCCAATACCATTTTAAATACCACCCGGGACGAGAAATCTTCGCCTTTACCTTGCAATGGTAATTTTTAAGTAAAGTAACCATGAATTATGCACAAATGACCAGAAGTAATCAGGAGTCACGAGCAACCCTGTCGCAGACCTCGTTGAGCACCCAGGGGAAGACCTGATCCCTAAATCCCCCATTTACGAGAACAAAGAAGTGTCGGAATGCGGAACAAAAGACACGCCACCCTACGACAAAAAGCATGTAAGCGTACTAGCCCGAACACAAAGAAAAAAAGCAAGGAGGGATCGCGTAATACGCGTCACTAGTGCACACATAAATATCTTAGAAGGCGAACTCTGCTTCGTCTGTAATGAGGCTTTTTGTTTCAACCTCCGAGAAGTATTATTCTGAATACCTAAACGGTGAATAGGAGCTTTTGTTTAACTGAGCGTGTTAATTAGTTACTGCTCCGTTGATTAAGCTCCGGATTCAGCGCAAGTGCTGTTCTATGGAGCCCGCTCTTAAGTTTACAGCAACGCGAATTGCCGGAAACGTTCAAATGAAATTCCTGTACTTGATAGCCAACTTCACAGCTAATTTCTTAAGTTGTTCGCTTATTGTACTCATAAAAGTACTATACAAGGTGATTTAGTTTTATATATCGCAATATACGTTTTCCAGAAATAAAAATACGTAGAACGAGGTAAAAAGTTCTCATTACTTTACCAACTTTTGTTATATCTTTTTCTTTCATTCATTGGGAAGATATTTACACACACATACAAGTTTAAGTTTTTTCCTCGATCGATGTATATGCTGTTGCCCACTCAGCGTATATAGATTTCTCGAGGGCTTTGGATTGATTAATATCGAACTACTCATCCTCAAGCTAAGACAGCGATACAGTCAAATTAGACATAGAAATTCCAATTTTTCCACGTAACTGTTCAAATGTTTCAAATTACAATTTCTTCATTTTCAGTACTATTTATGTTTCTGAAGGTCTAGTTTATGGTTCTTCAACCCTTGAGGTTTCAGGGTCCCCAAAGTGACCTTCCTTTATCCAGGCGTGCACAAGATCTTGCCTTGGAGGGGGGGAGAGCAATATAAAAAAATATAAATATAAATAAATATATATTTAGAGAATTATTCATTAATAAATTTTTGCAGTGGCGACGGGCAATAAAAGGGGCAAGTTTTTCCTTTTGTTTTGTATATAAAATATAAATTGATCTCCCTGTGCAGTTTCTGGATACAATTTCTAATTAGCAACGAAAGCATAGCGTTTTGATTTCAAAGAAATTTGCTTGCAAGAGAGACAAAAGTACGTCGATATCCATATCCCAAAGCCTGGATTCCCCAAAGATCTTGTTGTGCGCACCAAGTGAGATGTAATATAAACGCTTTGCATACATTTTTTAATAAATGACAAAATATTGGTACATTTATGGAGATAGCTAGCACATGGCAGCGACGCCGTGTTGATGTGATTTTTTTTTAGGCTAAAATAAGTTCTGTTGAATATTCGAATGAATGCTGAGTATTTGATATTTAATAAGATAGCGTTTGCTCAACATAATAACAGAGAAAAAATTCTAGTAAGAAGTCATTTTCTGCAACAAAGGAAAAAAGGGGATTAAACTTGTCGAATGCTGCAAACGTAAGATGACTGCTTCTGAAAATGTTTTTTTCTGTTTTGAAGGCCATTTTACACAAAATTGTTCAACGTGGCTACGTGGCTTTTGTAAATAGTGTCATATTGATGAATGTACGAAACAGATCACACGTCTAATACAAATTAAACACGAGAGCAAGAGTTATAAAAAAAACTGATGGTGTCAAACACAAACAAGCAGAAATGAAAGGCGAAACCAACAATCAACGCGTTATCTGTGGTATTATGCCTATATTGTTTGCTGTAATGAATGCCGGGTGGGTCGTGTAATACGAACTGTGACGTCAACAAGAAATCAGACCATTTACTAATCTGTTAAAATCGTTTCAATTTTTATACTTTCTGTTGAAGAATACTGATGAAGGAGCATGGGCGAAAAAATCCGAAAAAATCGCCAAAAATTGAACATATCTTGGAAAGCACCCAAAAAGTGACAAAAGTAGATATATTAAAATGCATGTCTATGCTGTGCTGTCTACACCTCATATTATTTAACCTGCCTTGAAATAACTTTAGATAAAGAATGTAAGCGATACACCAATTACAAATTATTTATCAACACCCCCCACCCTTATCATTGGGGGTACGACAGAAAGTTAAGAACCAATGTAGACTGACAATTAGTTGAGATTTAGGATAGGATAATAATAATTTTAGAAAAAGAAAACATAGTTCTTTCCATTTGCAGAGCAATTACGCCGTTTTGCGACCATTTTAGAAACTTGCAAATATTTTTCAGCAATTTATTTTGGTCCCGTTATAGTAAACCATTTCTCCTCAAAGCTCTATTAACTATAGTTTCCGAGATATCCTAAATCTCCAACTTTAGTGTAACACCTTGTATATTTATAAGATAATATTTTGTCGGATAGATCGCTGTCTCTTGAAAAACACTGACAAAAAATTAATAGTCTGACGTTTCAATTAGACCTGTAATCTTTGTCAAAGACGAAGAACCTCAAAATTTGCTTGACACAAGTTCAAACAAAATTTTGAAAGTAAATAAACAAATCACCAAGGAAGCGAGACGTCATAGAAACAACGTGCCAACCTGATAAAAAAGGAACCTAACGATGAAAAAGGAACTACCTACCTACTAAATATACACGAACTACTTGATAAAAGATAACTACAAAATAGCCTTCCAAATGTCACCTAACTCATAATTTCCACAATCCCTATTAAAATTATTAGTATTCCTACAAATTTCTATAGCTTCTTTTATTAGACGTTTGTGATAATATTTTTCTCTATGTAAAATTTTTGTTTTATCAAAATCAATCATGTGTCTAGTCAAATATGAGTGTTCAGCTACGGAAGATTTATCTATCTGTTGCAACCTAGTAGCACGTATGTGTTCTTTCAAACGCGTACTTACTTTTCTTTTTGTTTGACCTATGTAACACTTTCCGCAAGAACAAGTATGTTACATAGGTCAAACAAAAAGAAAAGTAGGTACGCGTTTGAAAGAACACATGCGTGCTACTAGGTTGCAACAGATAGATAAATCTTCCGTAGCTGAACACTCATATTTGACTAGACACATGATTGATTTTGATAAAAAATTTTACATAGAGAAAAATATTATCACAAACGTCTAATAAAAGAAGTTATAGAAATTTGTAGGAATACTAATAATTTTAATAGGGATTGTGGAAATTATGAGTTAGGTGACATTTGGAAGGCTATTTTGTAGTTATCTTTTATCAAGTAGTTCGTGTATATCTAGTAGGTAGGTAGTTCCTTTTTCATCGTTAGGTTCCTTTTTTATCAGGTTGGCACGTTGTTTCTATGACGTCTCGCTTCCTTGGTGATTTGTTTATTTACTTTCAAAATTTTGTTTGAACTTGTGTCAAGCAAATTTTGAGGTTCTTCGTCTTTGACAAAGATTATATTTGTAATTGAAACGTCAGACTATTAATATTTTGTCAGTGTTTTTCAAGAGACAGCGATCTATCCGACAAAATATTATCTTATTAATATTATGGACGCTGAAAGCATTCACCCTCGTATACCTTGTATATTTAATATAATTTTAGGTAGTTGCATGTAAATTGGAATAAAATAAAATTATTTTTATTATTACTATATCAAGGAAAATTGTTTGCGTTCTTAACTTCTACCGAGGGGTAAACCGCAACCCAGATTTTGTACACCAGATTTCCTTTTTTCGTTGATTTCCCCACGATTTCCTTAAGATTTCCCTAGATTGCCCGTGATTGCCTCAAGATTTCCCCTGAATTCCCAGATTTCCTTAGGATTTCCCTTGATTTCCTTGTGATTTCCCTTGATTTCCCAAGACATCCGTAAACTGATTTCCCGTGATTTTCGCAATAGTTGAAGCTTATCTTAAATGTGTTGTTGTTTTGTAAAATTGCTAAGAGATAAGTGAACAAAACATTTATTTAAACAAAACATATAGTTACAAAAACAAAAATATATTCTATATAATATACCTACTTAAACAAAAACAGGAACTTCTCGGTGACAAGTAAGTAGGTACAAACAAACACAAACATTTTATAAAACCAAACAATAACTTGTGCTATAAAACAATGCTAAACTAAGGCACTGACTTTGGCACTGGCCAAGGCACTGGCCGTGCAATAATCGCATACGTAATCGTGTGGCGAATCCGCATCAGTGCACTGGCTATGCGCCCACTGCCCGCAAGAGGTACATCTGTACCAGGTTTCAGTCTTGCCATGCTCCTGACAAACAGCACAAGGCTCATCACAATTTTGCTGTTCGCTCACATGATCGTTTTTCTCCAGACAAACATCAACATCGTCCAGGCTGTCGTCGTCACATAAGTCATAGTCAGATGACGCTGTTTCCGATTCTGATAAACAATCTGATTCTATTTTTAGAGGCAATTGCTGTTTAATTCCCAATTTTCTGACAGACCGCTTCGTCCTCGGCTTTGTCTTTGACTTTTTCCGAGGACGAGTTTGATTTGAAACCTTCTTTGAAGCAGTCGATCTCGTTCTTGTATTGTTTTTGTTAACAGGGCGTGGTTTATCCTCGGGTTTATCTGTGGATGCAGATGTACTAGCCGATGTACACTTACTTTGAATAAAACGTCTAACCCGATCGCTGCTAACTCGACCGCCTTTTTCGTCTAAAAGCCAGCAAAGTGAAGACTTTTTAATTAAGTATTGCTTCTCGTTTACAATAACCTGTAAAAATCTATGGTCGGCGATGGTTTTCTTGCCAGAAAAATCCCTAATCTGTAAATGTTGCCCGAAAGAAACGCAGTTTGAAAGTTTAAGTAAATCTGCATGAATTTCATCAAGTGCATCGTTCCTTTCTTGAAAGTATTGGATTTCAATATCGTCCAGTATTCTAGCTTTTTTATTGTATAGGCTACCATTGTCATGCACATTCATCATTAGTGCATCGTCGATTTCGTTGTCCATCTCCTCACTGTCAGGATACTTTACTATATCCTCGGCCATATCCTTGTGTTTTAAAGGGATCGACAGAGTATGCACAGAATTCTTATCCACTGTGACTCCCATTGCTCCGGTATCCCTTATTGCGTCAGACATAGCGCGTTCAACGACTGCTTTTATCTCTTCGTCTGTAGTATACTGGAAATTGCTGTAAACATTTGCAGACTGAGGCAAGGAACGTTTCTTCTCTCGTGGAAATATAAAACCGCACCTGCTAACCCGTTCATCAACATCATCTCTACTACCCTCACTACTACCTGTTCGATCTGAGGTTAAATCGTTCATAATGTTGTTTATCATTTGAATGCGGTCAATTCGGTGTAAAATTTCTTTGATGCTAAAGTTAACTATCGTCGAGTAAGTTGACGTCATTGATCTTGTCACGCGAAATAGCTTTTCACAAGCTTGACTACTGAAAAGGTAAGGTGTAAACGATTCCGGCGATACATTTTGATCACGATAATGCCGAATAAGCCGTAAAAGTGAATGTCCATTCAGTTCAATACACAAGTAGCAGTTAGAAGACAAAAAATTGTCCGCAATCGTGTATGAGGGGTGTACCAAAATCCATTGCCTCCAGATTCTTAGACAGAAAATGGAATACCACAGATAATACAAACGAGTTGAAACGGACAAGTCCTTTTCTAAAAGAGCAGTGGTGGAAAAGTACATGATTTTCAGGAACATAACGGTCGCTTGACTGTCAGGTACGGTATCTATCAAGAGCTGGACGACTCTAGGTGAACACATTTTCTGGGCTGCGAGATAATTCATTTTGTCTTCCGACATAAGATCCGACGCTGTCAAAAGGTGTTGATCCTTCGAAACTGTGTCGATTAGACTTTGTAAATGGTTCACCGAAACGTAGTATTCTCCTATGGGTAGTTTGATATCGGGTTTAAGCAATCGAGTTCGCATTTTTGTTGCTATGTGGACACTGTCTTGTACATAGCTCACTTCGTGTTCGGCTTTGGAATCCTTAAAATCCATTAAATACCACGGCCAATTATTTAGCAATTTAGTGGAACTCATAGGCAACAACGAATTAAGACGCATTGCTTTTAATAGGCGCGTATCCCCGTCGGAAGAATATCCCATTACAGTAATTCCAAACTGCTGTGCCTTTTCTCCTATGTACTTCCATCTAGACTGAACATCTTTGAACGTAAATTTATTGTCAGTTCCGAACACCGCAAGACAAAATGAAGGAGCATTCTCACGTAGCGGTTGAGCCATGATGGCATAAGCATAATTCGATTTTGTGCTGTTCTGAAAATAACTCTGGATTTCCATCGCAGAGGTGGCCATAAATGAATTGGTTACAGGAATGCCATCCTTCAAGGGCAAAACAAACCCTAAAATTTTGTCTTCTTTGGAATCATACTCCACTTTGCCAGTTATTCGTGTGCCATCTTCACTAATCCAAATTTGCTTAGGTAGGTGGCGATCTTCCAAAAATTTATTAAGCTCTTCAAAGTAAAATACTCCTTCCGAATACTGGCTACTAGTCTCACGTGCGTATCGGTTTAAGCATGAAATCGATGGAAAAATACTAGTTAAATTGGCTTGAAGAGTTTCATATAGTAGTCGACCACCAGTGTAGGATATGTAAAGAGCAAATTTCTTAATAACATCGTCGTAAGTGTTGTGGTTAGGCGTCTTTAGTGCATTTTTGATAGAAATGTCGAGTAATACTTGTAAGAGATTGTTGGTAGTTTGTGCACTTTTATATTCTGTACCATCTGAGGTATCTTCGAGGTGTTGCGTTTCGCTGTTGTAATGTAAGAGGTTTTCTCCCAAAGACTCTCTAAATTGCTCTGCTATATTTGGATTACCTGCCATAAAATCTTCAATGCGTCGCAAATAAGGAAAATATTCCGTGATTTTCGATTGATATTCATCAGTTTGTTCCGAGGTCCGGTCTCTTAGCCGCTTTTTCCTTTGGTTTCTTGAATACTTCTCATCCGCCCATTTTGATACGAGCTTTGGCTTCGAAAATCCCGTGGCAGTGACTTGTGGTAGTTCATTATTATCCGAGTGATTATCGCTTGAATTTGTTAGATTCGATACAAAGTCATTATTACTGGATGTTCGATGATTTAGAATGGAACCAGGATGGATGACGTCGTCAGAAATGATGACTATTTTAGAAGATGATTCGGGAGGATTTTGCGAAATCTGAGACGAAATCTTGTAAACGCCTTTGGTACTGATTTGTTGATCCTCCATGGTGTTCGGAATTATCTTTTTCTGTGAATGGAAATCGAGCTGGAAATGAAAGATGTAGGTATCAGTACGTATACAGCGTTTTCGTGGGTAAAGTAACTACATACCTGCCAAGATGAACCTCCACCACAGACCATGCTGCAATCAGCCGCTTCAGAATGTGAGGATCTTACTTCAGAACGTATATCCTGTGGTTTATCCTCAACTATATCCAACACTCTTTCGTCTGCCCCCGAGTTTGCCTCTGGACTAGGAACATGACGCTTGTTAAAGGGTATAAAATACGACTGCATCGAACGAGGTATCGAAGTTTGTTTGTCTCCTACTCGTTTTTTCATTTCTTTCTTTGTTTCTTTAGTTTCGATAAAGTGCTTTTTGAAATGACGATGAAAATTCTAAAGAATCCAACGCTTCTGAAATTTTTCGTTTTTGGCAAGTTTGTACACTGCTATTTGCCCCGCCGAACAATAGCACGTGATGTGAGCTGAAACAGTAATTTAAAGTCAGTTAGGTAGGTATATCCTCTAGAAATGTAAAATGAAATGGCCAGTAAAATGATTAACAAAAGTAAGTACTCACCTGAAATGTTGCCATTCTTGTCGCACACAGGAGCTATGTCAATGCCGTTCATGTTTTCTTGAATTCGAGGCCACTTCTCTTCGGGGCATTTTCCTTCAATCCAATGAAATACTGATCTCATTAAGCTGTTTCTTTCCTCGGAGAGATCAGTTTTCTGAGCGACTGAAATTTTCGGCGTTTTATTTGGTTTTGTTAGTGTCTGTATCTTTGTATTATCTTCACAGGGACATGTAGACGTCACTAATTTGAAATCTATTTCGTAATAATTCGCGATTATCTGTAATACTTTCTTATGTCCATTCAGTATTTTAAATTGCTTCATATCGTTAGCAAAAATTCCGAAGTATTCATCACGTTGGAGTTTACATTTAAGTAATGTACTTAATGTTTCCTTTGCAAAATTTTCCATAGCTTTTATATCTTCTTCTGTTATTTGTGCAATTACTTTTAAGTCCTTGTACCCATTCACAAATAAGAGTCTTTTCAGCTGCATTGGAATTTCAACCTTAATCGATTTTTCGACATCTTGCAGAAAACCGCGAAGCAATTCATCCGTCGGTAAGGTACTCGGTGAGGTAACTTCATCCATGATTTCGTCCATGATGCTGAAAAGACGAGAAAAGATAGCGCCCTCCTATCGCGCTAAGTTGTGCAGCGGTTATGTTTTTGTGTTTGTTTGAGTTCACGGTTTAATTACTAGTGTTTGTTGAGTTACTTGTTTTTTATTGGGTTTACGATTAGTTGTAAAAGCAACAAAAATATCAGTGAACAGACACTCATGCTGTAGTAATAAAAGTACCGATATGTTCGTGTGCAAGCAATTTGTTTTTGATTTTACGTAAATAAAAGATTTCGACTTACCTACTATTAAACTTTCGACTGTGTCTACCTCGGCGTCCACTTTATGCTGGAACTCCTCTTGTAATTGGAATTTAGAACCACGACACTTCCGCACTTCACCTCACATCGCATCTTAAACATAACCTCACTCTCACTCTGCGCTGACAGGCAGCGCATGCACACTTATCATTGATTTCCCCTGATTTCCCCTTGATTTCCTTGTGATTGCCTGTGATTTCCCCTGATTTCCCCCGATTACCCCTGATTGCCCCTTGATTTCCTTCGATTGCCCCTTGATTCCCTKTGATTACCTCATGATTTCCACAGTTTTGTACACCAGATTTCCTCTGCGGTTTACCCCTCGACTTCTACTAACCTTTTGAATTACCATAAAAAATATTCGAAATGTATCATCAGATCAAATAGTAGGTTCTTGACTTCAGTTGAATAATACAGAACTCGCGGCGATAACCACGTAGGTCAAGAAGCTCCTTTCACAAACATTTCTTTAAAAATGTATAAGGAGCAGGTAAAGCGATTATCCACACCAAATCCCGTTCCTCCACTCCCAATGTATTTTCAAGGAATGGAAACCTCATTAAGTAAACTAAAAGTAGAAACACGGTATGAATATTGTATGTACAAGACAGAGAGTGAAAACAACTTTATCCAGCTTAATCATTCATTGTACCTTTGCATAAACTTCACAAACTTGGTTAAAAACACGTTTCGCAGAATCCTCCAAACAAATGAAGAACGCTTTCGTGAGACTTCCACGGCACGTTTTAAACAGGATTTAAACCGTCTGAGGCAATTCCCTCGGATCAATTTCAACTTGGCAGACGTGGTGCGGTGCCCAATTGTAATTTAGGAGCTGCTTGTATTCCCTAAAATAACAATATTAGGAAAAGCTACGTTCTGCAAGGCCTTTGCGTCGGCATACATTGCGATCCGTGTTTATTTTGGAGCGAACCTATTAACCTTCAGTTTGACTCAATAACAAACTTCGTCCGTCAATAATAGTGGCGACTAGTCGTGCGTTAAGTAGGGTAATGGCTATCTTTGATGATCATGAGACGATGTGGATGTGGCATGAATTATTAATTCAAGTACAAGTTGCGATCGAGTTAAATACTTAATATCTATTACGCAACCCCACGCCTTTTTCAAGAATACATGTGTAGACAGCTATCAGAAAAAGAATATCACGTCTGCCATATGCATTAATTCAAAATAAGGTTTATATGGCCCGTTACGTTTCATTTTATTACACAGTATGTGAAGGTATTAAATAACCATCAAGTTTTAAAAATTCATCATAATACCAAGAAGGTCATGTTACACTCTTACTATCTAAACGTTCGCGTTTCCAAAGTTAAAATCTGATAATTCCTCCTAAAATTGCGGGCGTGTCAACTTGAAAATTCTTACTTAACTTATTGATAGCTGCTCATACATTATACCAGAGTAAAAAAATAACATAAGGCTATATAAATTGCAAAAGCTGAGAACAGTCACAATCAAAATAATCCTCACAGGCTTACAAACAGCTACATACAAGAAAACTCTTGAATTCTCTTCAGTATATGGTTAGTGGCTTATTTCTGAAAACAAACAGTTAAAAAATCTAATGCAGATGTAGGTACATACCTTTTACCAGTATGAATTCTAGCTAATCTTAGGGACGCAGAAATAATATAGTCTAAGCAGTGATACACAAAAAGTGCTATGAAAGTTAATATTTTACTTTTGTTAAAGCTCTCTCAACAAGCACGACAGTGAGTCCAAATATCATTCAAATAACCCTTTGCAAAGCAAAAATTCTGCGACGATACGAGGAGTGACCCCAGACAAGAATACCGTAAGCCATTACTGACTGACACCAATCAAAATATGAAGATTTTAGATACTTAACAGACACGCATGTTGAAAGTTAACGCAATACGAAAAGATTTTTACAAATTTTGTCAACCAACGATTCCCCTTGAGCACTAAAAGTAATTTATTATCAACAGCTGTACCCAAATACTTAATACTCATTGCAAATTCATATGGTAAATTGCTATTTGTCAGAGTAAAAACTGGTAGTTTTTGTGTCGTTCATAGAGTGACCACCCGTCCTGATTTAGGCAGGGCAGTACTGATTTTATATAAAATAGCCTCCCTAATATTTGTATCACAGAACACTCAAAATGTCAGTTGTGTTTAATATTAATTCTCGCAACAACTTATCCTTAAAGGCGTGAAATTATGTCTTTACTAAATTGGCTTACTTTGGTCTATTGCTATCGTCCTATTTTGTTTATAAAATTGTGCTGCGATACATATATACTTGAAGTTTTATATCACTGTGACAACACTGCTTTGACTTCCTTCTTCCAGTTATCCAGTTAATCAAACTATGCTTGAGATTTTAATCTTGTTACCTATACATTATTACCTACTATTATTTTTGAACACTTTCGCCTAGACGAATGTGTCGCTCCCTCTTTGCGAGTAACCTTGTATTGATAGAAAAAAACCTTTAATTTTGAATTACTTATCACATATTATATTTTTGGTGTATATTTCTGTATACTTTATGTTACCTATAGTGAGGTTTTACCCTTTTTGGTAATAATAATAATTATAATTATTCATCATAATCATCATCGATGAATAAGAATCTTGATTTTGAAAGGCTATAAGGTGGTAACCCTAGTCGTTCAGGCTTAGTAAGTTAGAGCAGAATAACTCAAAAGCCTTCGACCTCGCATACCCATTTAAAAAATGGAACCCTGAGGAACATCACATTAGATAGCGAAAAAGCTGGAAGTCCCATCACTAAACTTAATTCGTTGTTCTCTATTCTTCAGGTAAGAAACAATTAGTACAGCTTTCAGGATGTAAATTATATGTATATAAAGTTTACGAAGGAGAATTGTATGAGAGGGTGCCATACAGGAACCTTGTTTTAATCCTTATTTGTTTACGTGAAATTCTGATGAATCTAGGTTTCTAACTTAATTCTCGTTTAAATTTCCTGATTAATTGGTTGATTGATTGATTGAACCAGCGTACGGTCAGCATTTCTGTCACTCCCGGATATACTGCCGGGCCGGCCGTCTACGCTGGGTTGGAGGGGTACATGCTGATTGCTAGTAGTGCGACTGCCTAGCGCAAAATATAAGGACTAAAGTGGGAATGTTATATAGGTACATTCATATTCTTTGAACGTTCTTGACATCATTGGTCCATTTCAGAGTCGCTTGATTAATTTCTTGTTCCTTGTCATTTCTAGCCATTATTCTTCGTTCTTCTCTGACTATTGGATTAACCTATCTATAGTTATTTTCCATGTAAAGCATGGTCTTCCTCTTTTTCGTTTGCGTCTGCTTAGCTCCCAGGTCTTCCTGGCTCTGCTCCTCTTAGACGTGTTCCCGTTATTTCATCACGTATGTCTCTATTCTTTTTATAATCTGCCATCCATGAATTCAGCTGTTGCTGCGTGGATGGTATGTATTTGATGTGTCTTCTTGTCCGTCCAATACTGAAGATATTACTGGTACAGAAACTGTCTCCMTTAAAGCCGCCTTGATCATCAGATTCATACATCTTATGTTCGACTCTATCTTGCCATATATGCGACCAATGGAGCTTAAGAAGGTGATTCCCCAGTAGCTTGTATATTGTGATCGGACACCTTTTTTAAGATAATATCAGCAATACCTTCCTTAATATGCGCTAGTTTTGTGCTGTCCAAAAAGACATAAGTTAAACAAGTTAGAGAGAAGCTCAAAAGGATTGTAGTTGCGGCTTTTGTCAGCCCCAAAACAACTTAGTACTCTGAAAGCGGGGATGGGTACTGACTACTGAAATTTAAGATCACTAATTCAGCACGTTTAAACGCGATAACGATCTTGCATTGGAGGAAGTAAAAACAGGACACGTCGTTATACAAAATATCGCGCAAGGTCGAAAAGAACTGCAATCATAGCTTTTAGCTAATGCTAGTTATCAAGTAAAATCTTCTTTTATCGCTCGACTGCCGCTTAAATGTTTAATTACAGCTCTCGCCGTGAAGGCAAGCCCATGATACTGCAGTGGTTTACAATTAAACCGGACTTGATTACAGCACATGATTCGCTTCTTTACATTCAGGTCAGTCCTTTCTATGCACCGTACTGTTTTGGTAGTGGACGACCTGTCGCTTGCCAGGATCGATGTGTTTATTATAGCCATAACGTATAACAGGCAAGTTTAAACGGTCCTCACGTTTTTTATATGGTTTTATTTCGCAATGGTACCGCCCGTCACTGAATTTAGTGCAAACGTAGGCTCCCAAGATACGAGATTTGGCAATGGATGGAATCCGTGCAATTTGCATTTCGTAATGTTCTTTTGAGCTCACTGGGTGATGGCGAGAAAGAAAGAGATGACATCAGCTTTGCTGCAGTTCAAAGCCTGCGTTAATAATAGAATTATTTTTCTCGAGGGGTTGTTATTGCAGAAACCCTTTCAGTTCCTTATGAAAGAAAAAGTATAAAGATTTATAGTCTTGAATGCATGCCGGTAAGACGTAATAAATTTGAGGCGTCGCCGTCGCATGCTAACTGTATTAAAAATTCATTGTTGACTTCTTGCAGCAGGTTCTTGCATTCTTTGAACTGCCCTGTTATCTTTAATCGTCAACGACTGCTTGTTGACTCCCCTAACAAAACATGAAAGTAAACAGATAATTAGGTTTACTAACGAAGGCAGGGGTAGCTAGAACTTATACCAACTTTACTAAATATATCTTCTTTATATTGAATTTTATCATAATGTCCGTTTGGGGACAAAAAATTTAAAGAAATAATAATTAGTACTGCATTAACTTTATTATTAAATTTTGACATACGTATTTAATATTACTTGTTCCATTCTAAGTAAAAGTAAGCTAATTTCCAAGTGTGTTTTACTTCCATCACATCAGATACAAGTGTTTTAGCTGCTAACAGATTTAGTCAACAATGAACTCAAATAAATAGGACCTTTATTTAAAATAAAAGTATTGGTATGTAGACGGGGATCTATTGCTTTGATGTGTAATTTAATTCTGCGTATATTAATTTGCAATTAGCCATCAGCGGCTGTTTAAAAATTATATGCAATTTTTTGGAAATGGAAATGCAAATGTAACATTAAATACAATTAAATTTTGATTGGTAGAATGCGATTGAAACAATGGAATCTATTTTAGTGAAGTAGGTACTGCTGCCAAAAGGTTTTTTTCAGTTATTATTGGCAGTTAGTGTTACGAGAACGTAACAAATCGAATCAAAATAATAAAAAAAATCAAGTACAGGTCTGAGGCATGCGTTATTATTATTAATTTTTTTCTCACTTTTATCATACTTTGGTCATATCATACATTGCCCCACTACATTCAAAGCAGAGGCGGAGTGATTTCACACATATTAGGTGTACAAATAAGTTTTGAGGGGTTTACGAAAAATGGCGTAACTAATATAAAATCGCCCCGCACCATCTTGTAACTATGTTCATTTTAAAGAATCATCATTTTCCTTTAATAATCAGTATGTGTCATTTCACTGAAGTGTAAACAACACGCATTCTTTGTGCTCCACATGTCAACTTTTGTGCCACCAAAACAACATTTGCGGGAAGCGCTGTTTTTTTGCTCTAACTTGAAGAAAAGTGCAGCTAAAACAACACATGAGTATTGGTTCCGGCGTTTTAAAAGTGGCGATTTTGACACCATTGACAAAGAACACGAAGGGAGGCCGGTAGTGTTTAAAAACGCTGAGTTAAAGGCATTATTGGACCAAGATTCATGCCGAACTTAAGAGGAGCTCGCTGAAACCTTGGGAGTGACTCAACTACTACTCCAGCCTAACGAAACCAACAGTTGATGCAAGTGAGCCGAGCATTGAAGCTTAAACGCCCCCAATATGCTCAAAAACATGATGAAGTGATGTTTCAGCATGACAACGGTCGGCCACAAGTTGCTAAGGTCATCAAGGAAACTTTGGAGGCACTTAACTGGGATGTCATATCTCACCCGCCGTATTCGCCGGACATTGCTCCTACCACATATTACGGTCAATGACGGATGGCCGGGCCGAGTAGCACTTCACTTCTTAGGAAGATGCCGAAAATTAGGTCAATTCTGGGATTCTCTCAAAAGATGAGAAATTTTTTGAACGCGGATTCAATATGCTGACTGAAAGATGTTCAAAAGTAGTAGGGAGCGATAGGCAATACTTTGAATAATATAAACTGTACCGATTTATCTCAATGAAGCTTCAAAAGTTAAAAAAGCCCTCAAAGCTTATTTGTACACCTGTGTAATAACCGTGAGTTTGGACACTCACACTTTTTGTTCACGAGAAAGTTTTATTGTTAAACAAAAAAAATACTGCAATCAATTTCAACATCCCGTAGCCCTATTGTGCCCGCACTTAATTTTCAAAACCGAACGAAATTAATATTTTATCCAATGGGTTCTCGAGATGAACATCGTTAATTAATTGGATACGCTAATTGCACTGAACATTGCACACAGCAGTTTTTCAATCGAACTTCGAACGTGCTGTACTTCAGGGTAAGCGCCCCTGGTCGCGTTTACGCATGGTTCAACGCAGTTATTACCTTTAGTCCCTTTATTTATCCAACCTAATTGCAACGTGCGTACGCCGAAGGAATAATAGCGCCTACCCGCAGCGGAATTAAATTTGCTGTGGTTAACAAGGGCACTGTAACAAATGGCGGTGATACTGAAAACATGAAAATAACATTATGCCGCTCTTTATGCAGGCGCGTGTCCGTATAATGAAACGAAACTTTTACAACGAACGTGTTATTTGCATTACTAAGCTAAATAAAACGGAAACAGTGTAAACCAAATATTTGGTTAAGTTTCGTTGTTAAGCATTCGTTATCTACCTGCAATAAACTTGACTTGCCGGCATTTAATTTAATGGTTTAAGAATTACTATAGGAGCATTAAATTGGTATTGGCTTAATAAAAAAATCGTAATTATAACCGATAAATTTGTAATACCCAGCAGTTGTATGTATGTCATGTTGCAAATTAATGAAGGTGTTAAATGATGGTGTAATTTTCACAAGTTTTTACTTCCGCCAAGGAACGTACACCACGACCGATTAAGTAAACGATTGATATCAAACATCAGTGTCTTGAAACATGATATTTTGCTTCTGTCGATTGAAATATTTTTAAACACCTCTGTTATTAAGAAAGAAGCAATAAATTTGCTTTTGCGATCAAACAAATAAGTAAGCTACACGTCTTTGAAACCATTGGAATAGGTCCAAAGTTTGCAGAAGTGAATAGTGTCAGTTTTGGGGTAATCTGTAAGGCAATGAAGTGAAATGTTGGGCACCGACATCTTAATCCTTTAAATTATGAATTGGTAAATCTACAATTTTTGTGTAGCACGACGGTTGTTTTCAGGGCAAAAGATGGTATATTTAGGTTACATTTTGGTGAAACTGTACATTTTGTTTCAATAAGATAATACGCCTAAAAGTTCCTGCGGACACCAGAAAGTTCACTAGACGTTTATGAACGCAAAAAAGTAGATCCTTGCGCAATGTCGTTTTGAGAAAGGATCAGCAAACACAGTTAATGTCTCTTTTGTATGCTATGAAGCGCATCTTTGCAAATTACGGATTAGCGCACGACTTCTTTAGTTTTATATGAAAATTTTCGCTGATTGGTTATCATTGGTTTTTCCTCGTATGAATTAGATAGATAAAGACTACTGCTCAACAGGTTTTTGTGTGTGGGATGTTTTTTCTCAAAGAATAAGCTTATTCGAAAGTCAAGGGCTCTAGTTACGGCGCGTTTTCTCTATCCCACATTTAGGGCAGATAGAAGTTATAGAACTGGGATTACTTTTGCTTACCTTTGCAAAGATTTTTGATATTGGATTATTAAGTATGTAAAACGGGAACGTGATCCTTTCGCGCCATTGATGGGAGATGGAGGTTCGCCAATCAACGTCTACCACAGAAAATCACTCATATAAATTGATAGTTTTTGAAAATCATATCGGGATGTAAAGTAATTAAAGTATGATTTGAAGAAGTTCGTTGAAAGCGCTTAGGGAAAAATTTGTTACAATTGTAAGCTAGCATAATCGTGTAGCATCCAAAATAGAGATGGGCGTATGCTAATCGTTATTGGTTAGTGTTAAATAATTTGATTATTATTCTTATATCACGTTCACGCCCTTTCTTACCACTACCCCACTCGAGCTCTGGGTGACGGACAAGGCTATCACGTTTAATTAGACCAGTCGGGCAGCCAATCAGAACCAACATGGAAATACAAATAAATCATTAGCATTAGCACACGTAGGCCGGCAACCTGTAACATATCATTAGCAGGGATTGCCACCCTTAGGCCCCAGTCTTTCAACCAGGCATTCCATACATTGGCCGAATGTATAGACTCACTAAGTCACCTAAAACCCCTGGTGGAATAACGGTATACAGAGGTTTCTGTTCCATCTGCGAGGAACTCCTGGCACTTACACTGGCCAGGTCACTGCCGCTAGCAGCAGGTCATGGACAGGATGGTCGAGACCACGCCGTCCTATAGCTATAGGGTGGAGGAACTGCCATAAACCTCAGCCACTTGCTGCTTAGACTCACTTGGTCTCGTGGCCACTGCTACCGGACTACTAATTAGTCCTGCGCCCAGCGGTGCCCACACAATTACAATAATGGCCAATACAAATAGTACCCCTTTCAATAAGCATATACCTCTATAAATACCTGCCACACACGTAATGCAACTTATCCACAATGCTCACGTGGACACACCACTACCATTGGGCACTACATCACACACACTTATATACAGAGCCATGCTCTCGTGCTAACTCCTAGAACACTCTATGCCCGACTGTCCCATTTCTTTTTACAGTTCGTCACATTTGCCCTAGCCCGAGCTGGCTTGCTGTTTTCTTTACATTCGAGTTAGACACACCTCCTATTTGGAATAATGGCCACGCTAAGTGACAGATTTACTTAGTTTCATCAAGCTAAATTTTTGGTTGCTACAATCATTTTGATATAGTTCACGTAAATTTCGGGCCACGCTTCCTTGTATTTCTGAAAATGTTTTTGTTAATCGGGTTAGTCTCGCGTTAGTTGATGTAGCACTGACGTTTCTAATGCTTTTATATAAAAAATAGTATAAACTGTTCATCATGAGTAAATTCTAAAAAACTAGCTTGGGTCGTTGTAATTCAAGAAAGGTGAGTAAGCAGTTTCTGCCAAGTTAGCCATGTGTGGTTCAAGTATGGGTCTAAAACATAATGCATCAGTTCAAACGTATTTTACCGCTTTTGTATGATGTATGATTTTCCTTATATTAGGAAAGGTAGGGATATGTAACAAAGCATTGATTCTGCTATATTAAAAGCAGGCTCCTAAAGGAGGGCTTCCAAAAAAATTAAATTCAATTAATATGTATCATGTATATATAACCAAGTCGCTTATTGACTTTTACTTTCCTTACTGGAACGAGCCATTCATATTTTTTTGCAAACTTAGACAACCAAGTTTATATGGGCGCAAGCTTTTACGCCCAATGGTTTTACACAATAGCTATATCTCGTTGTCATGGTTGTTGTACCATTCCACTCGAACTATTATTTGCTTACATATGAGCATTTTGGACTACTATGCGTTCACAGTCAGTGTTGCTGCATTATTAGATTAATATGACACAGATCACTCCTGGGATGCTAACGTCCAGCTCTCATACCACTTCTTCGGTGGTCTTTTGGTTATCCGGTCGTCAGCCATTCTATCGACTTGGGTCTCTCCATCTTCTGCCTCTAACCCATTTACCACACCTTGGATTATTACTTATGGTGTCCATCCTTTTTCCTTGTCTAAGCTGTAGTCTACTACGAATTAGTTTCCATGAAATTACTCGAAAATGCGATCTCGCTCAATTAGCAGGCACCTCCTAGTTGGTTAATGTTGGCCAACCTTAGTAATGTGAAAACGGACTTTAAAAATTACAGCTGAATATTAATAGATTCGTTCAATATTAACTTTCATTTACAAACAGACATGATAGAACTGTCACAGAAGTTATTGCAAAAAATTTTGTATATAGGAGCAACAGGAATTTTCACTCTGAGAATTCCTTGATATTGTGTAAGCTTTCGACAATACCAAAGACTATTAAGAAAACTGTACACAGCCATATAGTGGTAAAGAGGATTGACTCTCTACTTAGAAATAGGGATTCCCTAGGACATGCAATCAGAGAAACAATAATCAAGGGTTGTCGCAGCTACTATGGAGTGGATAATCTACTAGTGCTCAACCAGGCAGATATTTAAGCACAAGAATATTCAGATGACAGCAGAATTTTAATTTTTAACTATGCAAATGTTTTGTTACGGTAGTTGTTCCGTTTTTATGATCTATCAATAATAATTAACCCAAAACCGAAACATTGTTTTCATTTAAAAAAGTACTAAACTTACTTTCTAGTAAAACCAAAACCTACAGAACAAGCTACTTGCTTAATATCAAATAAGGAACAGCAGGCATTTAAAACCGTGAAGGCTATACAAGGGAAAGCAGTCAATCGTACAAAAACATCAGTGGCAGCTTTTTCCAGAGGAAGAAAGTTTGGAATGCCTTGAAATCACGAGGGCGATCAGCACAACAGCAACGAAAGTCACATCGTCATATTATCAGGTAGCCGCTATTTTATTCGTTGCTTTGTACTCAATGCTGTTGATAGCCTTTCCCCTTAAATATATATGTGGGTCGACAATAATACTTCATATTCAAAAAATTCCTACATTCCCATGAATTAAGGTAATAAGTACCTAGAAAAGTCATATTTGTTCTGTATATTAACATACAGATATAATTTTAATTATTATTAGTTATTGTTCGCAGAAGCAATAAAGTATGGCCATTTAATTGCTTTTGGCTTTCGTGATAGATTGTCACAACAAATTTACGCCTGACAACTAAGAAGTCTAAAATAATAAGTTATCATTGAAATCTAGGCCACCCAACCTGTAATGTACGTTCTGATCTACCTAAGAAGTGAAAAAAAGTTTGGTCGTATTTTCAACGACCGCGGTCGCGGTATAAGCAAATGTTGCTAAGTAATTAATGACAGCACAAAACGACTTAATTACCGCGACCAACCAGCTTGTATTTATCCGACAAATTGCATAAAAATCAGACCTCATTTCAAAATAATATATCGATGCTCTTTTGTCTGACATCATGCCACAAACGCGCAAAAGATGGATTGGCACTTGCAACTACAAATGTTAGATAAAAGAAAAGTTACAAGGGGCCCTTGAAGAAATTATAAATTACAAGGTATGCTTGTGTTTTTGAGATACAGCTCTCATAGATATACTCTTTGGTTGAAAATTAAGAAGAACCATGGGCAAGAAAAGCCGTTAGAAACATCTAAATTCCATATCTAGAATTGGATTTCCACTCACCGCCTGTGACCTTAAATGTGTAGTCGAGTTGTTTTAAACAAATCTTTTCCGATTATCCCAAAGATTTGCGAAAAATATGAATCAATTATGTATTAATATTAACAAGCTGGATATGTGGGAATGGTAGGGAAAATGAGTCCACATGCATTTAAATTACTTGCGAATTTCAAAAACTTTAGAATATTACCGTTCACATTCTAACAGAACAAATTCTGTATGTTTCGAATACCAAATCTTTGAAGGCTGGTTTGTAAATCTATTGCTTCCGCTTCTTAAACGTCAGTAATGGACTAAGTTCACATTTAAGTATGAGGGTTGGGAATAAGTGCGAACAGAACAGCATTCGCTTAATTGCCTTGTCACCAAATACCACCCGTTCTCCAGCCCTTAGGTATGGCTTATTTTAGAACCATGAAATGAATTTCCTCGTATCTTGAAGAGTTAATTGACAAATTAGATGTAAATGGTGTGGAAAACTTGAAGTATAGATTTGTAAAAAGTGAAATCTATCCCTTAAACAGCATAAGCAACCGCATCAGAACAAATGATGCATAAATAGCTTAGTTTCATTGAACATCTTATCAGTACACAATGTGAAGCCACACAGAAATGCAGATTAGATGAAAAAATCATCAAAAGCATTTAAAGGAGCCTACAATAAGAATCGGGATAATACGCTGACAGATGACTCACATTCATTTTAGTATAATGAAACCGTAAATCAGATCACAAGTATGGAAATACCAGACAAAAATGGACATAAGATAATAATTTAACAAAGTGGTAGCTTTCTTCGATTACTGTTCGGAATTCTTTAAGTGTTCATTTTAACAGCTTATCACGGTAGAAAATATATAACATAACCATCATTGCACACAAAACCCAAAAAATATGAGTAACATTTAAATAAATCGAGTACAAAAATGGAAAGCTAGAAAACTAAAATGAGATAAGTATAACTTGCAATTTTCAACAAAATTCGATAAAATTGACCTCTTGTTCCATTTAATAAGTTGGGATGCAACTGTCACATATTTTGTCTTAAAAATAAAATTTTATGTTACTAGCATGGATTATTTATGACATCCTATAAACGTCTACGTCACACGTCTAACCTCGACGCGAGGGATCGTTATCTAGCCTCTGCGTGGCAGGCAAAATTCATAATAGAATAATTTAAAATCCATTTCAAATTTTTTCATTCCATTTGCACAAGTAGACTTTTAAAACCAATATGAATACATCTGACACAAAATTAAAATCTCGTGAACAAGACCATTTTTGTAAACGTCCAATAAAGTCTGGACGTGCATACTAATATTATTTATAAGCATGAAATTTAGGTGCAAACTAGGAAATTCGATAGGCATGTATTCTACCATATGGCAACTAAATGAAGTTTTTGTATATAAGACACAAGTGCTGGTGTCTAAGTGTATACAAGAAGTTATATAATTGTGGTACAGAAACCGCCTAGACAGCACATTGGCTGATGAAACAGATATTGGGGGAACATTGTCTAGTAATAACACATAAACTAGAGGCAACACCGGAAAGAAGGAATCTAGAAACCAGGAAGCCATGGAAATAAGCCCACGGCCGTAAGTAATCTCTAATCTATAATATATAAAAAATGCACACATTCAAGAATAATCCCCTAGATCATCACCCTATCTAGAGCTCCAGCAAGCGATCGGACAAACAGATGAAATCACATAAGGAAATGTCAACATCATCATGAAAGAGAAACCTAAACAAGATACAGAAATCGAACAACTACWTAAAATTGTAAKAGTTTAATTTACATTGTGTCCTAGTGTTATGTACTTATGTTTGCGTTACTATTATCATTGTTACGGCCGCTCTAGTGATGTTCCATGTATATAGTTAAGTGTATACAAGAAGTTATACAATAGTGGTATATAAAATCCTGCAAGACGGAAACTACCCTCGAAGCTCAGAAGTAGATTGGAAAAAACTGTTCAAGAACTACAGACATCGTAAACTGAATGTAAAATGCTACAGAATATCAGCACTCTTAAACGACCTCCAACAGGAAGAACAATATAGCCGAGCCAAACCGACATCAAACACATCAAATACTAGGGACACATCTAAAGGAAAGAGGCAAACCACACGGAAGACTTGGGAGCTAAGCGGAGACCAACGAAAAAGAGTAAGGCCGTGCTTTACACGAAAAACAACTGTAGAGAGTATAATTCAGAAACCAGGGAAAAATGAAAAATAATGACTAGAACAGAGATCACAAGGTACAAGAAATTAATCAAGCGATTCTGAAATGGACCAATGATGTCAACAGCACCAAGAAATCATTCAAAGAAAATGAATGTTACCTATATAACCTTCCCATCCAGTCCTTATATTCCCTTAACATGCGCTAGGCAGTCGCACTACTAGCAATCAGCATGTACACCTCTTCCAACCCAGCGTGGACGGCCGGCGCGGCTGTATATCAGGGAGTGGCAGAAATGCTGACCGTACGCTGGTTTAATCATTCAATAAGACTCAAGTGCTGGTGTCTTTGAGTCGCCTTAACTCTGCTTAAAGTAACAGGTTAAATGTGACAGCAGATCTCGTAGAATTGACAAATCAGTTCAGCATGGTGTATGAGATCGTATTACTTACAAGTACACATTTGACATTTATTAGCTAGAACTGTACTGGACGCAAAAGACGTCTTTAGAGAAAAATGCATGTGATTGGATGAATAACATAATAGCAATGGTTAGGAGGTGTGCGTTTGTGAGCAAACTAATAATTTGGGAAAAATCAGATCTTCTAAGGCTCCGGTAAGTTAAACTAATACCATGGCTTGAGTGTGGTAGAAGTTGTGAATGACTGTAGACTGTGTTGAACGGCAGTTTATCAGTGAGTGAAAAAGATTATTAGAATAAACTCAAATAGACAAAACCCATTTCAGAAGAATATAAAGCTCATGCGCGTTTTTCTTTATAGCTTTTGAGGAGAGCGAACGAGGGAAAGTAATTCTTTATCCAGAGTGGATCGAGGGTCAATATCCGTATGGGATCCTGACGAGGAGGGTGGTCTTTAGCCACCACTGACCTACAGATTTAACAATTATACCTGAAAGTCCGCTTTAAAAATAGTTTCAATAAATATTAATGACTGGCCGATTCAGGAGTATAAACCCCACACCTGACGCAAAATAGAACAGTGTTTATGTTTCTTGTTTTGGGTTTGGGGTTTTACGTATTCGTTTTCTTTATGGTTTTAATTAATCTATGCTTTTACAAACGATATTATCAATCTTTTGAAACACAGCATCCACATACACTACGGTTGGGAGTAGGTTCACTTGATCTGATAACAGTTACACTAATTTCCACGTACAAGATCCAAGAAAGCGGCAAAGAAATACTTCTACAAAGCACCCTGCTGTTGCGTAAACGAAAACGAAACCTTTCATCCAAGACAGTTAATAACTACCACTTTTGTACGTGACAGTGCCCTCGTGAATCGAAATGCCGCCGCAAAGCCTAAACCATTTTCCTGCTTCCACAGGTCATGATTCATACCTGCCATCAAGGCCCTGCTTGATTGATTTCATGCACATGTCGCACCGGCACCATTCGCTTCTTGCGTGATGCCTAATCTAGATTCGCCGATTATTCGCCACTGCGGACGGTGGCCCTAATAAACGGTACAAATAGGCAAAATGCTAAATTGCCCATTATTTATCCGTTTGACAGCTTTATTGCCGCGTTCCGGAAAGAGAAAGCATTGCTCTTACGCAACGCCGGAGCTCGAGCTGTAATCTGATAAGACCTTGCGAATGACTGCGAAGAATGTTAGAGGTGCAAGGGTAAGCGATGATGAAAAGATTAACTGGGCACTGGAAAACAATACCCTTCGTGATTCTATTTCTATTATCGCTTATTCGGTATGACATGAGCAAATATATGGGGCGTAACAGCAGCGTAACAATTTCGTGACGCTTACTTGGTTAGCAAGACTTATTTGTCTTACATAAACATTGTTTTGTAGCTGAGAGTTCCTTTTAAAACGAAAGACCAACCACTGATTGTGTACATTCTTATTTACGAGTCATTACTATTAATTATTATTAGGAAGTTGCTCAGTTACGTATGAAGACACACAATACGCAAAATAACTATTCACTTTTTTATCTTTTATATACTATCAATGGATTTCTATTTACGCCATCTTCAACATGGTCTTGCTTAGCATGAAAATATAGATAAAATTGCGGAAAATTCGATCGTATTTATATTAGCGTCAGAAGCCGCCATAAACTTAAGAGAAACCAAAAGTCAGTGGATGCGGATCCGCGGAATAACTCTTTGTTCCTATTCATTATCTTCAGATTGACATATTGCACCTTAAAAAAAGTAGATACCACAAGGATTAAAAGTCAGAATGGGAGTGAACGTATAATCATACAAATGAAATAGAGCTTCACTTCAGGTAATTTTCTTTGATTCTTTAATTTATTTATTTTTATAACTTAATGAGTAATATTTAAATGTTTATTTCACTAATATATCCAAACTTATTTTGATTGTATACCCCCTTCAAACGGCAAAAATCTAACGGTATTGTCAAACTGTAAAGAAAATCAAACTATATTTTATTGAAATGCCTGACATTATTAAAGAAATTAAAAATGCTGAGATGATCTTTACATCAGTATAAACATAATAAAAAAAAATATCAATTTACTTAACAAAATTAATAAACGAGTGTATAAGAACATCGGTCTTCCCTACTTGTTTAAAAATTTCAAAGGTAATCCCATTGCTAAAAAAGGTGATGCAAACGAGGAAATAAACATTTCAATTGTTTCAACAATTAAAAAAAGATTTTTGAAAAAGTTTTGTTTAACCAATTAACTGTTTTTCCGAAAGATTCATTTTATCTGATAACCAGTTTGGTTTTAGACGTGGTAGTTAACTGTTCAAGCTATTCAGAAACTCGTTAACATTATTACACAGGGTATTGATGACAAAAAATACACTCGAGGTATTTTCTGCGACCTCTGATTGTATTTCCCCTGATTTATTAACACAAAAACTAGAACAATATGGTCTAAGTCACATGACGTTACAACTACCTAAGCAATAGATATCAAGTGACATACTTTGTTGGACAAAWATCAGAACATGAGAGGATATAGTACGGGGTTCCCTAAGGATCTATTTTTGGGCCATTACTCTTTATTCTGTTTATAAACGACATGCCGTACCATATGAACACCTGTGAATCGATAATGTACGCAGATGATAGTACTTTTTGCACTGCAAAGCACAATGTTCATGATTTGCTTAGAACAATGGGAGAGACACAGTCAAGAGCCGGGGAATGGTTCGGGTTAAATAAACTTAATTAAACAGAAATAAAACCGAAAATATAGTATTTACTACTCGCCCTTTAGATATCAACAACAATAATGTTAAACTTCTAGGCGTAACACTTGACCCTAAATTAACTTGGGAAGCGCATATGAAGGAAACATCTGCAAAACTTTTAAATGTTGTATTTCTCCTTAGAAGCCTTGCCAATGATGTATCCAATGAGGTGCTACTTACGGGCTATTTTGCACTTTCTCAGAGTATTGTGTCTTACGGAATTCTTTGTTGGGGACATCGTTGTCGCGTAAGTAGGTTATTGTTTAATGTATATTAAAAACATTCATCATTATAACCCTAGATCAAAATATCACAATCATCACATCAGAAATAGAAACAAGTTAAATAAATAGAATTTAATAGAATAAAAAAAACAGTAATTCTCAAAATTATTACGGGGCTAAGTTTTTCAATTCCACCACAACACCAGAGGTAATTGCTTTGCCTCAACTTTATTTAAAAAAAATAAAGATTTATTTCTTTTACAAAAAGCATAAATGACTTCATGTATATGTTGTACCTGACTAGCTCATCTCATGCTTGGGTTCAAATAAAATAACGCAGTTCAAAACAACAATACTTATTCAAATAAGGAACATACATCAAAATTATCTAAATTTAATAACTATATGCAAAAAGGAATAACGAAAACGCACGTAACTGATCTGTCTATGAAAATCAAATAATGTCAACACGAAAAATAAAATAACGAAAAAGAAAAACGTAAGCCACAAAATTTATTATTATTATTATTATTATTATTATTAATTTGAATATAGTTTAGATCTTTCCAAATTCAGTCTTTTAACTGGCGCTTGCATAATACGAAAGATTAAGTAGATCAACAGGCTTAAAGCTGAAATACCTTGAATGGTGTTTACGCACTGTTTTAGACGTCGACAAATGATACCGAATCCTAAAAGCATTACAAGAAGCTCTTGTTTAATTAGAAACTGGAGTAAAAAAGATTAAATTAAATATTCATTACCCAACTGTGGGCCAAGGATATAGCGTTTTGGCTCCATAACAGCCACTTTTACCAAATATTTCGGTGAGATCTACTTTTGCTCTTAATTCACACCAGAACGTAAAACGTTGTACGGATTGTGTAATTGGCTGATGTAACGTTCGTCGCTTGTGTGAATTCATTAATATTCGGGAGAAATTTGGCTTTCTTTTGCACAATAATTAAACCAAGGAGGCATATGTCTCGGAGACATTAATCCTTCTTGACGAGCACCTCCTGTATCAACAGAGAGCTTGTACAATGTCTAGTCAATACCAGAAATAGCACTGAAGATAATTATATGCAAACACATTCACAATATCACGGTTAATCCACTGTTACTCAAGCAAAACACAAACCCGCTATGTGTACATGACCTATCACAACGTAAGCGATTATGATAATGTGATGATACATCGATTTCACTGTCGTTAAAGCTTGAGGCGTATTATTGTTTCGTGCTGCAGAAGTGACAATAATCCGAACATCTTTGAACTGAATTTCAATCTTCTTGAATCATTACTTATGTATGCACATGCTAAAGCAGAGATAAAAGAACAACTATTACTAACAACGTCTTAACTGACGTTTACGAACAGCAGACCTGTGTATATGAAAACGTGCTGGACCGCAAAGAGGCTTAAGGGATTTCTGCGAAAAATCAATCGAAATGGTGGTAGTTATAAGTATTTTTTTCCACGGCTTCGTAAAGTACGTTAATCATATTATCACTGCAAATGGTTTACGTGTAACACGATTTATAAAAATGCCCCGTTGATACAGTTTTAACAAAAGATACACAATATTTGAATTCCAATACCGATAGAATGACCTTCTACTTATAAGGAAGCATAGCAGCACCCAATATTTTATCCTAGTGCACTGATCTTTCCTATACAGATACCTTAAAAAGGCGAGGTAGCCCATACCAATACCCAAACATTACTTTTCAGTTTGGCTTTATAATTTCTGGCAATCCCAACAGTATTTATTTCCGTATGAGATTCTTGGGCCAAAAGCATCCAACTATGCCTAAACAGAAAACAGGGTACTTGGACTTGCATCTACGATTACTTGCGTCCTTTAGGATCCGAATGTTTCTATAACTGCAAAATACCTTTTGAAATTCGTTCGTTGCAGATGCTTCGTTTTCTCCAGAGGCTCCTTCAATTTTTATTAACAGGTAATCAACTATGTAGTTGTATGAACTGTTTGACTCGTTTGACTTCAAACGCTTGACTTAAGCTAATGTCTTATGGATCACAAAATGCTCCAGAGAAGCACTATCCATTTCTTGGGATCAAATTGTTACGCGTGCAACTTCAATTTTTTATTTTAAGCTCATCTACTACTATGTCGTCTCCCGTAACACTATCCCCTGCTCGCCCGGATGAATTCCATCCATTCCAGATTTCCCTGGTAGTACATACATGATTCAAGTATACCACTATCATTCGTCGACATAATTTGATTATTTCTTCTTTAGGCGTCCTAGCTGACTCAAATTACAGATCCCTTGGCAACCTCATATTTTTGCAGGTGTATGACCCATAATCTAATGGATCTCTGTCGTTTACGGAAAACGGTTTGATGTCTTTCTACATCTTTAAAGAAATATATCCGGAAATACGCTTGACTCGAAAAATGTTGTTGAACCCTTTGGAAAAGACTTATTATCATTGCCTCGATTAAAATTCTATTATATTATTGGCAAAGAAGATGGCTTCACTTCTAATAATAGCCTTGTCATTTTTATTTCCTATAAGGTGCTAAAATATTTTACGAACAAGTTTATAGCTTTTGTATACTGCATTTATTATTTTACTGAGCTTTCACMCTTTTCAATAGTAAACTTCGGAGTTTTCCTAGAAGCGGGAAAACGCATATACTGTCTGACTTATACTAAATAGCCCGGAAGCATTCTATATCAGCAGAAATATCTAAAATGTTTTAAACACAGTTTTAAACATACGCAGTCGTCTTAGCAGATTACTGCATAGCTTTTAGTGAGAACTATTCGCAATTATCAGTTGAAATCTTACAGATCCAGATACAGCAAACATTAACACCAAAATGAGCCGGATTGCTGTCTTGTTGAAATCATACTTTACAGTTTGGCATTCCTCGCCAATCTTCTTAGGAAAATAAATAATATACGTCAGGTACAATATTATTACGAAGTAGATTCAGGTAGATGTAACACCAGATACATCTCCACTTATGAAGTACATATGGATCTATAACTCGTTCCCAATAGTACCAGCCCACACAGTTCCTGAGAATACTGTATATGCGTATTACGTATGCTGTTCCAATACAGTGATGATTTTTACGATCTTCAGTTAGCTCATGGAGAAGATATACTTTGTAGGTTTTGTATTTAATACTCTAACAATTGACAGTTTACTGAAATTATTGTTCAGAGCAAGTTGCGTGGTTGGCATAATTACCAGTAATTTACACGAATTAATATATAAGAACTTGATCTTCATTTTTAGCCGATTCGGACTTTCAGAACTAGTATTATTTATATGAGCAAAAATTAGTGTTAACGAATTTGGATACTGTAAATTGGGCAATAAGATATCTCGGCTGTACATTATCAATTAGATCGCAAACATCATGTATGAATATTGTTGATCTGCAGATCTGTTTCATTGGGTTTTAATGTGTATGCAAATTAAAATGAATCTGCTGTTATTAAATTAACCCCTTAACTTATTGATCTGTATTCCAATTTGGCATGAAAAAAAATAAAAAGGACAATGACGCTTTATGCGAGAATTAGAATATGGATAACATCATGCCATCTAGTGGCAATTAACGGAATTATCCACTCGTTTCTGTAGGGAGCCTATAATGGACATGGGATAAATGTAATTTTGTTGTTATTATTATGCTTCAGAACTGCACTATTGGCAGAAATCGTCGTTGGGGACCTCTATTGATTTTTAAACGCCTACAGCATAGTGAGCTACCGTTCAGATTATAGGTTCCCCACGAGAAGAGTGTATAATGCCGTTAATTACCATTAGATGGCAAGATGTTACTCACAGTCTAATTCACACATATACATCGTTTACCTTGTCGTATAATAAGGGAAGCCAGATCTATGCCGTGTTGTCTGCGTTGGGACTGTAGCTGTGCTGAGGAGGCTTTATAAGCCGAAACAGCTATCCACATATTGTTCTGAAGCACGCGACATGGCATAGACGAAATTTCGTTGCTAAAATATGTTTACTATGGACGTGGATAGAAAGAAAAGTATCGATACTTTGTATCGGTATCAAAATAAAATACCGATACCTACTTGAAGCAAAACAAAAAGTATCAATATCTTTAAATATCGACACCAATTAGCAAATACAAATACATTCTGCATATTACTGGTTGTGTTGGCTCCATTTTTTTGATACCCCCAGTTCAATCGTGCATAGTATATTTTGTTAGTTGCTTAGTTGTCCATATGTCTGTTCATTTTTCGGTCTGCTTTGAGAAAGAGAGGGAGAGAGAAAGAGAGCGAGAGAGAGAGAGAGCGGGTGAAGACAGACCATGAATTCTCCATTTCTATTATTTTTCCTATGAATATTTCTTACCAATTAACACAATAAAAACATCTAATCTGAAACAAATCAAAACCCGATACGATACCACTCCTTTAGTATCCATACTAATACAGTGTCGAAAAAAAATGTATCGATACCAAAAGTCCTTTTGTAGAATTATGATTTATTGAATAAAAATAATTCGTTATTAAACCATAAAACGTAAACACTTGGTCATTTCAAGGATAAAAAAGCAATACAAATCGAAATGATCGCCTGCTTGCCGTTAAAGAAACAACAAAAACGCTGCCACGGAAATGCACTGACGTACAAAAACAAAAAGTCTGCAAAGAAATTACATAGTAAAAAAACTTTTGTTAAGGACATTTTGATATAAAGTTAATACTTACACAAAGAAACCAGTTATTCCGCACTAACTCTATATAATGCAAGCAGAACTAGAGAGAACAAGAGAACAAAGCTAACATTTTAGTAATAAGAGAACAGCAGCAGTATTTCCGTCAATTTACTCCAGAAAGTTTGAAACCGATGAGAAGCGCATTCAAATATGAGCCAAATCAATTTGCTGTCAATTCTTACAATTTTATGTGAATATCGATGTCTTATATTAACGTTCCGGAAACACATTCCAGTGTTTATGGTGCAAAGACGAAAGGTTCCTGGGGCCATGGGTGTGATCCACGGGAGGTGCTAGGTCTTTCCTCATTCTGATGAGTTATTGAGACGCGTGTTGCAAAAATCCGTCTAATGCGGACGTATAAGCTCGAGCATGGTGCGTGTAAATGTCATCAGCGATCCGATACCCACTGTCGGTTTAGCAATACCCTACATACGAAATTAAAAGTTGCCTTCCCGGCTAATGGGMCTGGTTTATTGAATTAGTGCAATGCCTTGGTACACGCCCTCCTCAAAACTCATCTGTTTGACGGTATAAAAGCGAACTTATTCTCAAACAAGGCATCATTTGCATACCCGCAAAAGTAGTAACTTGACCATCATGTTTGCTAAGGTGAGTACATGTGCTGTTAGTGTGTTATGTAATGATCGTGAAACAATGTGCTTATTGTCTGTGGTGCGAAGATGTTTAGCGCGAGTTTTTTCGCGCTTTGCCCGTTAGCTTTCCTACAAGTACTAATTTTTGTATCTTGTAATCTTCAAATTCTTTTAAACGAACTTATCGTAAGTGAACTTATTTAATTATTTAAAAAATACCTTATAAAACGGTTTTCAATTTTTGAGTACTACAACCTGAAATTATTTTCAATTATGGCTTTGTTTATTTGAATTCAAAAGTTACATATTTTTGAGGGCTGTCTACTAATATTCAGATATTTGGATAAAAGTGCTCGGTTTTTGTGTAGATTCAAGTATTCAAGTAAAAGAAAGGTCATGTCTCTTTTAATTGAAATATATTTTGTCTTAGTGAACATAGAGAAAAAAATGTTAATACCGAATGTTACGCATTTTGAAGCCTTATCAGAAAAAAATGATCAATTCTGTAGGTTATCTGGTATRTGCTATGCCTATCATGAACTGTCGTTTTTTGCTAAGATTGGATAATATGCGMTGATGATATCAGATTCCTTTTTTGCAAARTACACAAAATAATTCTCTAACGTTGKTGATAGTTACATGTTTTTTAATAGAAATGTCGTTGATAMGAAACTTGGGCATATATTAATATCGCGAAGTGCGCAGTGACATTTCCAAAATTAGTTTTCGCTAAATAACTCGCTTGATAATATGAAAGGATGCCATGTGTGACATATCTTTGAAAACAAAAAMCAAAAGGCATWTAAAGATGTCACAAGTGCATATTATCTATTATACAATAAATACCAGCTAATATATAGTAATATACAATTTTTTTCAATTAATACTTGAAAATGCGTAATTCCGCTATAAGAAAAATATTTCAGTTAAATGAAACGCTACTTTTCGAGTTTTAGTATTTTAGTATTTAGTAGGCCGATCATTTTTACCCAAAAGTATCTGAACACCAATACATAACCTTCAAAAATATACAATGTTAATTCAAATCTGTTTCATACCTCCTCTAGTTTATCAGATATTTACAGTGGCCCGCATATGGCAGAAAATCCGTATTTTTATTCCTTATGAAATTTTTGTACACTTTATTAACCATACGTCAGTGTCTAAAATGCCACATGGAATTATTCAAAATTTTGCAAAAAATTACGTTCGCAATACCCGCGAAAATGATCAATACTCAATCTTTAAACTAAAATAGATGGCTGCATTGTTTGCTTACTATTGTAGAAAAAAACACTAAAATAACATTCCAAAAATGAAATTTTGTAATGCAAGTTAACTTGATTTTTTTAATAGATTTGTTTTAAATGTTTTACACTATCTGATGCGAAATTAAATATCCCCTCGTCTTCCACTGACCATTTTTCAGTTGTTTACAAAATACAATTTGTACAATTTTCAAAAAAATCACGGTAACGCCTCTAGCCGATTTTCTGTTGTTTCTTACAAAGCTGGCTGTATGAGTGTGTTTCTTTGCCTTTTTATAACGTTTTAGTTGTTTGCAAATCTGCTGCTGAATTATTAGTCGATTTGAATTATATTGTTGGGAATTCTAAAGAGTTGTTAGCTAACGAGATTATGTGAAGCAGTTCCCAGGTATAATGCATCCTCATTAACTATTTTTTTGGCAACTGCTGAAGTGCTGCTCCGGGAAGAGTGTAGTATATCAATGAACGGAATACTTCAGCGTCATTTCCAAAATAGGGTGTAGTGTTTAAAGTACAATGATTTTTCAAAAAAATACTGCTTTGGAACTGATTCCACCACATTGACGTCACGAACCGTCATAATTATTATTATTGAGATAGTGATAACCCCTTTCATTTTCAAATAACAGTTCACAACACCTATAGTGCCTTATCGTCTGAATTAGAGTATAATGTTCCCCAATGTGCAGGTATTTTTTAATTATTGAGAGAAGAAATGAACAAATCGTTATTTGATATTCCACTCACTATGTTCCATGTAGTTTCAATCCTAAATGTGTGATGTCAAAAATTGCCTTACTCCTGTGTTCGAAACAACACAAGAATTTTGAATAATTTATTCAAACACTGAGTTTTATTTTTCTTGTGCTAACTTTTTTCTGTCAAGCGACTTGCAAGTCTCATTTCTTGAAAGGTGGGCTCAATATTTTTATAAATCATTTTTTAAACATTCCAGTTTTACATTTTACTGCAAACACGGTATTTTATAAACTGTAAAACTCTGTAATTTTTTAAAATAACCCAAAAACGGTCATTTTAAACTATTAAAAATGGTACTTTAAATCAAAAGAATTGTTTTCAGATTTCACAATAGAAAGGCATTTGTTGCATTCCATTTGCGTTTAGATTTTGAAATATTAACTTCGAAAAACAATTTAACCACAAATATTCAGTTTTTGCTTAAAAAATAGCATGTTTATTAGCATGTCTTTTAATTTAAAAGTGATTTCTATCTTATTTAGGTATTGCATTCGCCATTCTTTTCCATATTTTCATAAAAAATATAAAAATATGATACAAAACTAGGGCGTTTCGTTAAAAAATGTAAGTTGCAACAAATAAAAATCCAAATGATCATTTTACAAAAGGTTTTCCGTATTCTCAACGATTATGAATTTGTGAAAGAAATACGATCGTTTGACCCACCAAATACAGATTGCAATAAAAACCTACAATTTACGTGAACTTATGCCTAAAACAGTTTTACGGGTATAACCTTTTCTTTTTGAAACTTTTTAATCGCCTCTTTTCAATTTTGTTTGATATTAATCAGTATCCTCATTCCATGAAAACTAGTCAACTAAATTCAAACTACAAAATACCTTTCCACCTAAATTAATATAATTTTTCAATTAGCAGCTTTAGACGTAAGTCACACGTCCCGAGGCAGAATTTAGTGATATAAACGATATTACCTTTCTCAGAACAGAACTTTGATGTTCGCATTCAAAGCCTTGGAACTGCGTTTACGGGTTTAAATTTAGCTCGCACTGTTAAAGCCTACCCAAAATTATTCAAGTGGGGAGGGCGCCTCTCCTAAGAGCTGCAATGGCATTCCAACGAGAAGTTGGCATAAATTTCCCAAGGGCTAAATATTTATATATTGAAACAAATTTCTTTGTGCGATTAAATGTAGCAAAATCGATAACCTTCAACACAAAATTCACTGTACTTTCTTGCATATTATACATAATCAGTCAAAAATATCATCTGAATGCATTTTTGTAATTAGAAAAAGCTTTTCTTACACGGATTCACAGCTGCCGTTAATGACGGTAACACACATCTTAGCAAACATCAAATTTTAAAGTATATATTTACCAAACTAACTTAAACTGACATTTGAAAATAGATTTTAGCTGAAAACCGTAATGTGAAAGAAAGATCACAAATTTTGAATTACATAACCTTTTGAAGTCTTAAAAACGCCAATGTGGCTACAAATTTTTAATAAATTGCCTTAAATTGATTGGAAATTATGATAAAAAGTATTAATAAAATTACTTTATAACCCTGAAAAACCTTGTATTATAATCAGTACCTACAGCAGACATTGATTACCTGGAAATTACAAAAACCGAATTGTATTAGTCTTGACTGTTTCTTAGAAAAATAAAAAATAATAAATCAGTACCTGTTACATGCTGTCATTAATTTGACAGAGAGTTTAGTTAGCTATTCGTAGTCAACAAATGAAGCAACTTAAATATGAAAAGTAAAACAACACTCAAAGAAGACGCTCTTTACAGCACTAACCCGCTAAGCATCTATAATTTATTGGTTCCATAAGAATTTATGTCTTTAAATTCCTTTAGAGCGGTAAAAATCGAAATCATTTTCTGGTGCAATGCAATTTTTATCCATGTTGTCTTTTTTCATTATTTGCCTCTCAATCTCCCAATGATATTTATACCGATTTAAAACTACATAAATTTTAACATTCATTTGTTGCCCTGAATTCACTTACGATTTACGAACATACAAACTTTTATATCAGCTTTATTTACCTGTGCTCCCGCTGCCTCCTAAAGGTATTCTTTTTTTAAGACCAAAAATTTTCCATCTGCACATTGCTTAATAGTCTGCATTCTTTAAAATAAAACATCTAGATGCTAGCATTCCTTTTACATACACTTAATCGTATTGCATGTCTTGATTAAAAGTACTTTTAATTATTAACACTTTTATTTATTCAATAATTTTATTGCCTGAACATATCCAATCTAATTTGAGGTACATAACACAACAGAGTTCAATCAAGTCGTCAATGAGAAAAGCAATAGTTACAAACGGTTTACAACGTTATAGTTAACTCTTGTGTACAAGTCTCTTTTAAATTATTTCGTAGTTCTTACACTTATTCCTTTCGTTTCTTACCCCGATTAAAATACAAGTTTGCAATCCCAAAAATTTCGGATTTTGGAAAGATGCTTAAACAGCTCAATAATTTTAACTTGACTTGGTTTCAAAATTATTTCTGAATTTCTCCAACGTCCAACGCCACCCCTTCAAGAAAATTAAATAGCGAAAGATTATATGTTATAACTAAAAATATCATCTACATTTTTTTTAATTGATCACATAAATTATTGACGTTGTCTTGAAAGTAAAAACCCGTAATTGTAAAATGGTTTTAGTACAGAACAAAGAAGAGGACTAGTAAAACTCTTCAACCAAAAACATGTTGAATAACAAATTAGTCATAATCATGCAACTAGTTTAATTGCGAAATTTGAGGAGACGGGTTTTCCTACAAAACAAAAAACACGACCGTAAGCATAGGATGCTAAATAACGCTCTTGAAATAGCTGCTATTGGTCTTCTTTCAATGAATAACAGGCAATGTGTGAGGAAAATTACTCAAAAATCTGGTATTTCAAAAGGCAGTGTTCATACCATAAATTTTGTCCACACGAGAATTATTTCCAAGAATTAAACGAAAAATTTTACTAAGCGTTTGAGTTGTAACCCAGGTGTACTTTACAACACTTATTTATCTTATAAACGTGCGTGTATGTAAAACACTGATATAATAAACAGGTATAATTGTGGGTACTGAGGTGATACTAACAGTTTCATTCTGGACGACCTTATTATCGAGCCACAAATTTTAATGTAATTTGACTGATGATAGTTCTCTACAATTATTATAAGGCCTTATTGACCCCCACAAGCACCAAAAGAAGACGCAAGTCTCCAAGTAAACCCACTTTTTTCACAGCATTGGACGCCCCCTCATTATCACGTGCGAGTACACGGTTTGCAGATGCTTTCATTGAATGCCCATCTAGGTCGCCTGATTTCATACTGTGATTTTTTTATGCAGCCGCTTACAATCCAAGGTTTAAACTACACCTAATTCATTTCAAGAATCGTTGCAGAAATGTTGTAAATCGTTAGACAACTTTTGAAGTTAAGTGAAGGATAGCTCCAAGAGCTATAGGGATGTGGAATAACTTTAAAATCAAGATAAAACCTGGTCCACCTTCACGTTAAAATTGAACTGATTCAATACTTCTGCGAAGTTGGATAACGTATGAGATTTTGGGGGATGCAGATTTTAGTTGAAATGCCCTGAATAAGTTCCACATCACTGTAAGAACCATATCCTCATGCGGCTAATTCGTACATTTTTATAATGTAGCTCCAAATGAAAGTAATTAGATTATAATAAATAAAAATATCTGCCTTGCTCAAATTATTCGGATCCTAAGACTAATCACAGCCTTAACCGCAGCGTGCGGAACTGATGTTTATACAGCTAATGTCCTCAGCGCCACCTACACGGAGCTTTGCACACTAGGCGGGTTACGACTGTGGTAACCACTGACGACCTAGAGCAGCTTGTTATCGATAGCACCCAGAAGCTTCGCTGTGAGCGATGAATAGTTCGAATATGCTTTAAAATGAAAATCAGGGTCTTCCCCGTAGATAGATCCTGGATTCATAGTATTAGTTGATCACAGCTTGTACCTGCCATAATCCTTTCAAATTATTTTCACAGTTAATTTAGATATTTTTTATTGTTTCAGTCCATCGTCCTCTGCGTAGTCCTTGCCCTGAGCGAAGCCGGTTTCATCGGCTCATCAGCTCCAGCCATATCGTACGCCGCAGCACCAGCAGTCTCCTACTCAGCACCAGCCCTTTCCTACTCCGCTCCAGCCATCTCCTACTCAGCTCCCGCCATCTCATCCTACTCATCCTACTCAGCTCCATCTTTCGCCTACAGTGCAGCTCCAGCCATCAGCTACTCCGCTCCATTGGCCATCAAAGCAGCTCCAGCGATCAGCTATGCGGCTCCCGCGGTATCCTACAGCGCCCCGTTGATCGCCAAGGCAGCACCCGCAATCTCCTACTCTGCACCCATCTCTTACGCCTCGTTTGCTCCTAAAGTGGCAGTGGCAGCGCCGGCTATTTCTTACGCCGCCCCAGCGCCAGCCATTTCTTACGCCGCACCGGCGCCGGTGGCCTACAGCGCCGCTCCCGCTATTTCTTCCGCGTACATATCTAAGGTGGCGGCGCCGGCCATTTCTTACGCAGCTCCGGCCTTGCCTTTGGCGAAGGCTGCACCTGCTCTTTCGTACTCGGCTGGATACGCCTCTGGTTACGGCTGGTAAGAGGATGATGTGACGATCTTTTATTTATGTTGTAGTTGTATAGAATTTTGTATATTATTTTTGTACAAAGCTCGAACGTTTATAATTTAATGCAATAAAATGTAAATTCTCATAATGAACTATATTTCTTTACCATACTCTACCACATGTACATGCCTCATACGACTATACACTAACTTGTGAATGAGTGTCCCAAATTTCCGTTCTCACCGCCACTTCCGGATATACCGCGGGCCGGCTACGCTGGGTTAGAGGGGTACATGTTTGATTGGTAGTAAAGTGTCTGCCTAGCGCATGATGAAAGGGAAGGTTGCACTAATCTCTAGCAGGGCTGGCTACAGAAGGTTGCTTCGATAATATCACCAATGCCTTTTTTCCGTTCGAAAGCGTGGATCAGCGTAGTGGGAGCTCGGCTAAGTTCAGGAAGGCGATGTGCAGTTCCCAAAGGAAACGATAAATGGGAGCCAGGTTGATGCTACACTCTTAAAATTCTAATACCTTTACCAGCAACAGGCACMAAATGCCACCTCATTCARCAAATATRGGTGGTCCCACAATAAAAGTCATGATTTCCCAAAAACACTAGAATATAATAATAGGCAAACCTTCATATTACAAATTCATTGTGAAATAATGCAAATATAAATAACAAGCCAGCAAGTTGTGAACACAAAAATAAAGTATGAAGTTACTATCTCGTCAAATAATCAAATGAGTTCAACAGAGATACATACAAGAAAACAAATTATTGAAGCAAATTAATGTTCACCTGGAAGCGATCGATGCTTGATTTGAATGAATTTAACTTAAGAATAAAAAACAAGTTAAATTGAAATAAGTATAAATAAATGAGTATAAATAAATAAGTATAATACCAATCAGCATTCAAAAGTGTTTATGCTATAAGTGCTCGAAATTTTATTCTTATAATGCTTTGTTGTATTCAAGGATTGTCCTTTATTTGTATAATAGCAGCCTGAAGATCGGGTTGAAAGTTTTGTTCGTTTAGACTCTCTTCCCGTAACCCCATACATGAAAAATCGAAGGTGTTGATGTCCGGTGAAAAGGCGAGTGTACAATTCCTCCTGTTACAATTATTCAAAAACTTTGGGCACAGTACGGAGCGCCGTCTCAGTAATTGAAGCTTTTCTTATATTTTTTATATTTTTACTTTCGTTGAGGGTATATACTGGTTGATTGCCGCGGTAGGTCATGACGTTTGTTGTATTTGCGGATTTCCGCAAGGTCAAGGAGTTCCTTTGTTAATAACTTCTTCTTAACAATATTTTTATGGATATACACTAACATTCCAGCCAGTCCATTTTTTGTGTTCGAAAGTTCGGGAAAGTTCAACGATAGAGGAGGAGGTGGCATTGGACTATTCTGCAAATTTTGTCGGTCGGTGGAAAAGCCACCCAAACGACCCAAGTGTTATAAAGTGTTCTAGTGCTATATGAATTTAGAATATTTTGGTACTTGAGCATTAAATTTATGCTTCCTTCAATTAATAAAGGAAGTTAAATTAAAAATCTGCATTTTCAAATCTAAAATACCAAATTATGTACCAATTGAGAAAAAAACTGTGCTGCCATAAAACACAATGCAAACCACAGAAGGCGGAGGATAGAACGATATTGTACCTACATTATATAGCATTGTTCAATAATTTAAATTTCGCGCCGCAATTAATCATTCTGCTACTCTATTACCGACTGGGATATACGTCATTTACGTGAGAAGTTGTTCATGTTCATGCACTCTTTATTTAAGAACCTGGTAAAAAAAAGTTTACTGAAGGTGTTTATTTTTAAAACAATTTATATTAATAGACGAATACGACGCAGACCCCTTACTATAAACAAATATTTTTCTTACATCTAACACCGTCCAGTGTTAAATACTTACCACATTAATATACCCGCCAAACTTGGTAATTGTGATATTCCATTTTCTTCCAACTAATGTGAAATAAGAATATAAGTTAAAATTTAACGTGCGTCATACACAAAATGAGAGTTAGTTAGATCCATATTTCATTTATGTATTGTTTATAGACTACAAATGGTACTTCAAATTTACATTGAGAATGAATATAGCCACTCATCCCTGTTTATGATAGCAATATTTATGTATCACATTGATTCTTCTTCGTCATTTAAAGTTGTTGTATGTAAAATTACAAGCAGGGCCAATTCGATGTAAAACACTAGAGTTCGTAATTTGTGGCCCTTGATCGCAGACGTAAAAAAACTACCTGCAAAATGCACTTAATCTAAACTGCGTTAAAAGTTTCAAGTTATTAATCGATTTACAATTGAAACTCCATCTCGTTCCGCTATAGTATTCGCTTGAACAGTAGTGCCTCTAAAGAACTAAATATAGGTATGATATACAGGTATGAACTAGAGAAATACATATAATCCACCGTATGATTCAAGTATAAAATGCAGTAAAGTTTTGACTGAAAGTTCTTGCTTTTGTCAATACAACCAGTAATATAATATATAAATTTAGAATATTATGACCTGCAACATAAATATCCAAATTTATTTATTTATTTATTTATATACAGAAGCACAAACAGGACGAACCTAAAACAGTGCTTACAACTTATTCAAAAATGAAATTAACATAGTATAGAATAAACCACACCGCAAAACAGAAATTATTAAAACGTAAAATTAATACCTAATTAACACCTAATTTACGATTATAACATTATATAAGAAGTAAACTATCAAAATACGAAAGGAAACGGAAAAATTTATTAGTGAAGCACTTTAAAAATTTTTCTCCGAAATGAGTATACAGAATCACTAAATATATCAACTTCAAGCGATGGATTAGTTAGCCTGCTTAATGAATTGTAGGACTTCACACATCTAAGAAGTGGCGAGTTTGCAAATGCATTAGTGAAATGTACTGGTACATAAAACACATTATGAGACCTAGTGTTATACACAGAAAGCACCGAAATATTGAACATACTCAAAATAACTGTCGAGTCCACTGCACTACTGCAAATGCTGTGTAGATAACGGAGATCTGCAAAACTTCGTCGCTGCTCCTGAGGCAGCATGCGAAAGTGTTCACGTGTAAGATCAGTACTCTGCAGATCTATACGAAGTTTATAAGCAACATATCTAACGAATTTATTCTGAATCCTTTCAAGGCTATTAATGTACACAATATACTGGGGATTCCAAATAACTGAAGCATAGTTCAGAATACTATTAACGTAAGCCATGAACAAAGAATTAAAAAATTTCCATTTTCTAAGTTCAGAACAAACTCTAAAAATAAATCCTAGACTATTATTTGCCTTCCTTACAATATAGGAAATATGCTTACTAAATAGCATCTTTGAATCAAATATAACACCCAAATCTCTCATTGAATTTACCCTATTCAACAAGCTACTGTTTATACTTTAATTAAATTTTATAATGCTCTTATTCCTGGTAAATGATATCGTGCAACATTAATCAATGTTAAAAAAAGGCTATTACTTTGGCAGTACAATTTCAACCTTTCAATATCCTCCTGGAGAAGCTTGCAGTTGTCTATAGATGAAACACAACGATAGATTTTTAAATCATTGGCATACATTTAAAATTTTGAATGTTTGAAACAATTGGAAATGTCATTTATATAGATATTAAAGAACAAAGGACCTAGATGTAATCCTTGAGGAACACCCGAAGTTATTTCCACTTGATCAGACCTAACCCTACCAATCTTCACAAACTGACTCCTATCAAACAAATATGATTCAAACCACGCAAGAAGAGAATCACACACACCAATGTCTTCCAATTTATTAAGCATTATAAAATGATCAATTTTGTCAAACGCTTTGCTGAAGTCAGTGTAAATGCTATCAACCTGTTGTTGATTGTCCATTTGTTGTAATAAAAATTCTGTGTACACAAACAAGTTAGAAACCACTGGGCGTCCACTCATGAATCCGTGTTGGGAAGGACAAATCAGAAATTTTACGTGGAAGAGGACATGATCGTATATGATTGATCAAAAATTTTAGCAAAAATACACAGCTTTGATACTGGTCGGTAACTAGCAACAAAACTCCGATTGCCTGATTTAAAGATAGGTGAAACCGCAGCAGTTTTCCAGATTCTAGGAAAGACACCTTCTCCTGATGATTTATTAAAAATTATCTGAAGAGGAGTCAACAGATTATCCATGCATTCCTTTATGAAAATGACTGGTATCATATCAGGGCCTATTCCCTGTTTTGAAAGAGCTTGTACTTTTTTCTTAATATTGTCCGCAGTTATTGAGGGAGCACATACATAATTATTTGTAGCCAATCGAGATGAACTCTTGCGATAAACGGGATTCGAGTCAACAGATACGGATGAAAAGTACCTCGAAAAACACTTACATATATCAAAATAACTAAATGCTGCACCATTACAATCATTAATAACAGTAGGAATGCCGATACATGCTTTTCGTTTATTACACGCTAACAACTAGAATGGGGTATAAGACAACTATTGAAACTGAACAAGACAATCACTTACAATGTTTCTATTTTGCTCTACTATCCTAATACAACCATCAGTTATTTAAAAAAATTACATACGAATAGTTTATAACAATTACAAATCTGAAGGGTCCGTTCGTCCTGGTTTCAATGACTTGCCGAATTCCCGCTTCTTTCCAGCCAGTCGTATTCAGTCTGTTGCACACTTGGCATCATTGTATGTCCTTGCCAAGTTTATTTACATGATCATATTTTTATGTAAACATAACCTAAACTAATGGGTACTTTAGAGTTGTAGAAAACTGGGTGTATTAATACCATTTCTCAGTTTGTAGGCAAAATATCATCAGGAAGCATAAAGACTGATTCGAGCAGCTTATCGCGTATTGATCACAACATCAAATAACAAATAGCAAAATCTGCGAGTACTATACATAACCAAACACAAACTCGTGCACTTTCGTCTTTCACTGTCATGCTGTCATTTGTCATTGGTTACGGCATGTCCGTCAGCTGATTGCCTTTCTCTGTTGTCAAACGTTCGACCAGTACATACGTCATGATGACGTATGTACTGGCCGCGTTTAAAAAGGGGCGTTGTCTCCCGCCAATTTACAATAATTTTTTTAGGGCATTAAAACTCCACAGACGAAAGAAATATTTTGGAATTAGCATTAGCATACCTTTAGCTTCACAAAACATATTTTTCCAGAAAAGTGTCTTATACCCCATTGTTTTGGCTCCACGCCAATTTTTCTTTCAACATAATAATTCCTATAGTCACTGTTAATGAGTTTAAAAGTTAAGTAGTCCATCTTATTACCATATCTTTTCCAAAGACTGTGGTATTTCTTCTTTTCTTTAAGTATTCTAATTGTTATTTTTGAGAACCGGCTCGGATAACAGCAGGATTTTCTAACGCTCCGCGGTACATATTTATCAAATAAACTATACAGTACAGAATAAAGTTTCTGAAGTCACTTATTTGTGTCCAAGGTTTGGAACTCACTATGCCAATCTATTTCGTTCATGTTATCATTAATAGCATTATAATCAACAAACTTAAAGTTAAATGATGGGCTATAGGTTTTGCGCATAAAAATCGTTGCATTTATTTTAGATAAAACCATAACACCATAAAATAATGTTCGTAAATCTATTCAATAACACGTTAAAATGTCGAACAGAAAGAGAGTATTAAAATTATTCAAAGAACCCCAAGTAACCTTTCAATTTAGGTACCTTTTATAAAGTACGCAACCTTCACCTCTCCCGTTATTTAACCCTCTTTCAACGGGAACAATTGTTTCCATGTACACCTACGGCATTGCCGCAGGCATAGTTCCAGCATCCATCCATCCAACAGAGGTAATGGAATTCGGATTGAACCACGGTGGCAATTTGCTAAATAATCTTCTCGACAGCCTAATTAATCTGTGGTATTGGTTTCCGTTCATTTTCGATAGCCACCTATACCACGCCTGGTTTAATGTTATTAACGAAGGAATAGCAATCTATTTGAACGTTGTACCTCAAAAATTTGTAATTCGCCCCAATACAAATAGTCCGATCAGAAACAAGTGGCCAGGGTCTAGTTCGATTGAACCCTAAATTTCCAACCGGTTGGCTGAAACTATCCATGTTATTACATATTACGGAAGGATCTGGCCGCCGAGTTACGTGGGAATTCGTCTTACAGCTGCGGGCCGGTGATAAATCAATTCTCGACAAGAACAGCCCATGTTGATATAGGTTAAAGTTCAATGTGATTAGTAATTATACGGAGCGGCTTGTTCCGAATTCGACACAAATCTGCCCTTGGCACACCCGAAATCTGTGTCTATGTGATGCAGCACTGGCGTAATCGGTGTTGACTAGTTGAAGAACAACTGCATCGAAGATGGAAGGGCTAGTACATCCAATGATGGTTAATGATGTCTTCAAAAATGCGTAGTTAAGTTACAATTAGGGATAACTCTAGTAAGGATAACGATCGTTGTCGTATTGCATGCTACAAAMGCGGTTCCCTTTAGGCAGAAGTTTCAAACACGACCGGCAGGTGGCAGCAGCTTACGGGTTCCTCATTATAACAACTTGATGCAATCTATGTACTGAAAATATCACAATGATATTTATGTGGTTAAACAGGTAAACAATGAAACGGGACGTGCTTTCCAGTAGGTAAAATTATAAATTAATACTAATTTCATATGGCTTTTGTTTTTCTTTTGTCATCTTATTCACAGTGAAACACGTAATTATGACGTAGGCGTATTTAATATAAGCCGTTAATGTTCTCTGAGCAAGTTCGAACACGAAATAGATTTGGAGCTCTATTTTATGTATCTTTTAATACTTTATGAACTTAWCTTAGTTTKAGTTTTGTTAAATTCATTGCTTCACGTATGATTAGACAAAATTAAGTTTCGCGTAGAGCGGCAAAGAAATAAAGTGTTTATTTGCCTTAATAAACCCGATTAAATACGTCTTATAAATAATAATATAAATAATGTTGATATACTATAATTTCGGTTGTAATAGGGTCGTCCCGCACACAAGGGCGGATCCAGGGGGGGGGTCATGTGGGTCATGACCCCCCCTGGGTCTGGGCTAGGTATAGTTTGACCACTAATAATTTTTCTAATGTAATTGTATTTCATACAATAATTACTTTCAATAATGGCGAGCGCATACATGCATGAACAACACTATTAACTGTTTTTAATTAAAAAAACACAACATCGCAATTTATTCCCAGCAACATAGTTTTGGGGGGAAACTGAATTGGATTGGATGTCAACCCTCAGTGCCTTACCTGTGACGATTTAATTAATTAATCATTGATTGTTTTCACCATTACTCAACGAATTCATTTCTTTAATGAGATAAAAACAACATGTTATTGTTAGTTTCATTTGTGCATTCAATGAATTCCTGAGTTTTTGAACTGGACTGCGCCTTCAGAGAAACATAGCGACTGAAGTTGATTGAAGTTACAATTCGTTTCGCAAGAAGATAAAAAACGAAAAAATTATTTTGCTATTTGATTAAAATTATTTCAACTTATAACAATAAAATGCTATTTCTTTTTCAATTAGATTATTTTAATAAATTGTAGCCCGTCCTGACTAGGTGACCCCCCCCCCTGATCTGAAAGCTGGATCCGCCCTTGCCCGCACATTAAAACTTGATAGTTTTAACCCATGCCTTTTATTGCTTACATCATGAATTCTAGTGCCACGCATCTATTTTGCTTTCACATTAATTGAACTCGTAACAAACGGCGGTAGAAAAATTACCCTGTTTCAAACATTTTCTTAAATCCGCCAACAACTACGCAAAAGGTTCCTAATTTCCGTCATGCGCACTGTTACAGCTCCCTAGGTAACTAGGTGCTCACTGTTTTATGTGTCAGAAGGGCGAAGGTATAAGTATAACCGTCAACGTCAATATTATAATGTAAACACAGGAAGAACCTGTAACTGTTCATCAGCAGTAGTATTTTTACAACACCGAACAAAACACTTCTTAACGTAAGCCATTCTGACATTAAAAAAACAACAGATTACCCAAATACTTCGACAACATCTTGCTCCACCACTTAATCTGTCAAATACGAAACTCAAAAGTTTGACCAAATTATGTAAACAAAAACGCATGGCTAGCGTTGTTAGGGTTATTCGTTACACATGTGACATATGCACACGTGCGAACGTGCGATGCTGTCAGCGGTACTTTACCGTTTTCTTCCTAACGACGGCCAGAGATCGTCCTGACAGTTTCAAAATTTATCATATCGTTGTCATACGAAAGTATACAAACTAATCATTATTAAGCTTCAAGCTTCGTTTAATTCCTCATAATAATAATAATCATAATTAGTTCTAAAGCAAGTTCGATGGTTAAAGTGCTTTCATATTTTAGCAAAAGGCCAATGATTGCGCTTATTATATTGCACTGTTCATTATAGAATAAACTGACTGAAGGATGATTTAAGTTATTTTCACAAATACGCCTTAAGTTGACCTAGGTATCAATGTCACAATGCCAGTTTACGAGTACATTCCTCACGGTATCGCGAAAATTTGCCCACATTGGCAAAGCGACGCAGCTAAAAAAATGTAAACAAATATTACTTGCAATGCCGCTAGAGCACTGGCTATATTGGTGTTTCTCGCTTTCGTCAGCATGCGAACCTTTTACGTCATCTCCATGGCGGAATATCGAGGCATTTGAAATGGATATTGAAAAATCCATACTTTCACAATTTTCTTTCTCGGCAAAGAAGAACCGGAAAAAATCGCAAAAAATATACTTGTGCTTCAATTTTAATGTACGTCTTAAATGTAAAATAAAAAAAATTCTGGGACGACCCTATTAGCTACTGCTCGCCAGAATCTGGCCACCGTAACAGAAGTCTGCTCTGAAGCTCGCAAATAACGAGCGACAAATAACTCAGCTACAAAAGCGCCAGATGGAATTCAGTAACATTACATATTATAAATTTTGACATACGTATGCCAGTTCTACCTGAAATTTGAATAGAGCTTTGATGGTGTGGTGTGGTGTGGTGGCAGAAATAGTAAAAAAATTTCGAATTGTTGTAGGGAATATAACGACCTAGGTAGAATGGACTTGACCCATTAAGAATTCAAGCTCCCAAGTGTTAAGGGCATACTGAAAATTATAAGATAAGATAAAAAGAATAAGTATCGTGATCTAACAATACATTATGGAATTACTCCAATGCGGTAAAGATTATTAACGGGAAAACGATAGATAACATTTGAAGAAAAGATGTAGGAGTATAAGGATCACTTCAAATCCACGTAGACAATTACTCTATGTTAGGCTAACAAGTAAATTTCTTGCAAACATTGATATCACATGCTAAAACGTTTTCACTTCTCTTGCTTCACTGCACTAACCGTAATTTTGTCTAATTGCATTCATCCATTGTTATACATGTATGCTCGAATTATTATATTTTCTGAAAGGGAAGCTGTCACTACTCAAACAATCACAAAAATTATCAATCTGACATTTCATTACTTCTGTAATCACAAGCCGCAAGCTGGCTTCGTTGATCCAGTAAGCAGCGCATCTGGCTGTTCATCCTAAGGTTGCGGGTTCAAGTCCCGCTTAGGGGATTGTTGCGTTTCTCCTAAATATGCAATTTACTTGCATAAAAACAATAACATAATTGTAATCAGGCACGGCCAATGAATAGGAAAATATAATAATTATTACACGTGGTAATGTTTCAGTTTTTATTGAGTTTAACCTCTTACATTTTTCGGCTTATTAGGCCTTTCTCAAAGAGTTTACAAAACGAAACTGTTGCTTAAAGTTAGATGCAGATCCCACGAGCCTCTATACCTACGAGCGCCGTCAAACTAGTCAATTGAAGAATAGGAAAATAACTCAAAGATGTCTAACGCTAAGTTTGTAGGATACATAACTAAGGACTTGTAACCAAAAACGAATGGCCGCCATTGTAACGGTTTCTAACAATACTTGTGAACCACGACAGATTTTTCCTGACCATTCTGCAATATTAAAAGGTTTTTACCAAATAAAAGTAGCGATGGGACATGGTTTTCTGTACGTGGAAGTATTCAATTTAGAGTAAAGAAATCAGCTTCCATGAGAAATAACAAAATTCAATTCACGGCATGCATCCAGTGGTCAATACGCCTTATTTTTGGTATCTACTTGCCCTAGATAGTGCGCCACTGATGACTGGTGTCAGTTGGTAACATATGACTTATTCGTAAGGTGTCCGTTCATCTTTTTTCCTTATCTAAGGAAATAAGAAAAGGTAAATAAAGAAATCACCAAGACAACAGGCCGTCATAGAAACACCGTGTCAACCTGATGAAATCTACATCGATCGATATACAGGAAATTTTTATATTCCGATTCTTTTATTAATTGATTGTAACAGCATTTTTTCTCGTAAAATACTCTGTTTGTCAAAAATATTCATATACTCTTTCTAACTACCCTAATTTTTCTTTGGTCTTACCAGTGTAACATTTGCTGCAAGAATAAGTAATACACGAGTATTATATCAACGACGAAAATATCATGAGTTCTAAATATCCTCCTTAATTTTTACCTTGTTGGTGAAATGCAAGCAAATATTTTTTGCTATTCCATTACCATATTATATGCTATATATGCTCATTTAAGATGATAAATTTCTTACTTTTATGTATTAACCTCTAATAATTATTATAGAATATTCTTTGGAATGGGAGGATGACGAGATGTGCCTTGTCTGTGTATTACGTTTTATGTAGACTTTGTGTCTTAACTATTCAGATAATATAAACCTGCCTAATTCTAGCATATTATGGGCCCAAATATAAGTATAATGTGAGTACTATTACTTGCACTTCTTCGATGTTTTTTATACAGAAATTACAATTACATATTACAATTTTTGTCAGTGTTTCAATAAGTAAAAGCACATTTTATTTTAATAATTTCTTATTATACCCGCTGAAAGCGCATATTAGTAGGTCTCCTAAATTATGTTGCTTGTAGAGAAATAATTAAATTAATTAGAGAAATGATATTCTTTTATATAAAGCTAGTAGCTAGCTTATTGTCTTATAATAGGAGAACATTCAAACTCAATATCCAAATTGGAGTTCGTCTCTTAACCATACTTGATCGTATACAACCTTCGTGGATTCGTATTCCAAAGCCGCCTCCTCTAAAAAAAATCACCTTACTTCGCGCGAGCTGTAACCATTTCCGAGGCCAAGATCGATTGCACATCCGTTCCCAATTGTTAAAGAGCCTTTTATTAAAAAGGCAATTTCCTTCTGGTATTTCAACGCCAGAACTACTTTTGCACTCGAATGTTTTTTTATCGAGCAACAGTTCGCGACAATTCAACAAAATGGGCCGAATCGTCAAATCAATAGGTGATGACAAAAGAAACAAATTGAATATCAAAAATGAAGAAGTACTTCGAAAATATACTATGTGAACAGAATAAAATGCTAGCAGTTCAAATAAAAATTGACATTTCTAATATTTTCGTGGACATTAATTGAACAACATTCGCGTCATAGATCCTTAGTAATAATAGTGCAATTTTATCGCCCTAGCCACGATTAGAAGATATAGTTAACACTCAGAACTATATGTTCATCATAATAATCTGTGGCCAGGTAAGTACCTATGTTTTATATCTACAACTACATGTATACGAGGTGTGGCTATAAAATAACGGGACCGATGCTGCAGTGGAACGAGTGCGCATGCGCCAACCAACAATGACCAACAGCTGTTTAGTTTGAGACTTCCTCTTCAGAATGCAGTTAGTCTCGTTTCTGTAAACAACATCGTTGAGTCATAACCCTCATTTACGTTAGTGTTGTTATTTGTTTTGCCGGAAAAATGGTTAGCGTAATAATAGAACAACGAATTATTATTAAATTTCACTTTAAACTTGGAAAAAGCGCTACCGAAACCTATAATTTACTAAAAGAAATGTATGGCAGTAAAAGTTTATCGCTAACTCGTGTTTTTGAATGGTTTAAGCGTTTTCAAGATGGTCGACAAGACGTTGAAGATGATTCCCGGCCAGGTCGTCCTTCAACATCAAAAACGGATGACAATGTCGAAAAAGTTGCTATATAATTTGATTCGGTCTGACCGTCGATTAAGTATTCGTGCAGTTGCTGAATCTGTAGGCATTGATAAAGAATGTGTGTGGCAAATTTTACGTGAAAATTTGAACATGCGAAAAGTGTGTGAAAAATGGTACCAAAAATTCTCACGATTGAACAACAAGCAGCTCGCAAAAATGTTTGTACTGACACTTTGAATGCCATTGAAAATGACCCAAATTTTATGGAAAGGATAATAACATGTGATGAATCGTGGTTTTTTACTTACGATCCGGAAACGAAACGCCAATCCATGCATTGGAAGAGCCCGACTTCACCGAGAGCCAAAAAAGCAAGAATGAGCAAGTCAAAATTTAAAGCAATGATGATTGTTTTTTTCGATATTCATTGTGTGCCTTCACTGGGTTCCTGAAGGTCAAACAATTAATCAGCATTACCACCTTGAGGAACTTGATAAACTTCGTGAAAGGGTAAGAAAAAACGACCCGAAATGTGGAAGGACAAATCATGGGTTTTGCACCAAGACAATGCGCCAGCTCATTCCGCGTTATCTGTTAAGCGGTTTCTGACCAAGTACAGCATCCCAGTGTTAGAACATCGACCTTACTCGCCAGACCTAGCACCAAGTGACTTTTATCTTTTCCCTAAGGTGAAATCTGCATTGGAAGGTACGAGATTTGAATCCGTAGAAGCTGTTCAAGAAAAAGCGGCAAGAGTCCTGAAAGAGTTGACAGAAGATGACTTCCAACACTGTTTCCAACAATGGAAAGCGTTGCAGGGATAAAGAAGGGGTGTATATTGATGGTGATAATAAGTAATTATGTATAAAATGAAAATGAAATTTTTTACAACATCAGTCCCGTTATTTTATAGCCACACATGGTATGTTGCTGTTGCAGATGATAATACTGAAAATTTCTTAATGGGAATTCGATTTGAAAATAAAAAACTGTTGAATAAAATGTGTTACGGTTGCGTTGTTAGAATTTTTTCCTAACTCTCGTCAAGCTATTAGAATATGGCTCTCCTGGTTCACTTTCTTTTAGGGCTCCAATGATAAGAAGTATGTACAATAAAGCGACAGCAAGCATACGTATTTTCGTTAACGATAATATAGTTTACTGTAGACCAGCGGTGTTATTGTGTTAATAACATTTTTTTAAGTTCTCTTAGTTGTGGGTTTTGCAATTTTTCAGAGGAATGTTTGCTGGAACAAAGGCTTTACGCATATCCCGATCAAAGGCTTGCGTTTTAATTGTTTTTCTTCGCAGTTTTTACATAACACTCTAAAACACTGCTGAACTGGTCCGGTTCCAGTTTTTGTATTCGTGGCTTCATGGATTTTCGTTTTAAAATGTCAATCCTCTTGAAATATTCAAATGAAAAAGGGTATTTTGCATGTACCGCAACTATATAAGTAAAAAAAGTAAAAATCCGTTTGTGCGGTTTGACCGTAATAATGCAATAATCAAAATTTGATAATTATTCGAACTAAACTTCAAGAGAAAGCAAATATTGAAATAGGAAATGGCAAATATTTCGGGTATGGCTTAAGCGATATAATTAAGCAAGGTTTTATTTTCCAGGGTTTGTGTCCTTCTGTAAACTGCAATGTTAAATGCTAGTAATACGTATTTTGTGTACTTAGCGCAAGGGGCATTTTCTCTAGATTTATCCAAATGTAGACTTTTCTAAACATAGTGCGACTTTTATCAATTTAATCTACATTCAAATCTGATGAGATAAAAGTCTCACAACATTTTGGTCAATCGACATTTAGGTAAAACGTTCACAAAGCACCCCCTTGCGCTCAGTATGAACTACACATGGATAAAAGCTCTTAAATATCTTGCCCATTTGAATCCAATTTCAATATTCACCCGGCCCCCTCCTTTATTAAACATTTTCTACAGAATGATAGCGTTTAGTTCAAAGAATCTTATACTATGAATTCCAGTATACTTTTATTACAGAAAGTACGCCACTTTTGGAAATTTGGAGATACAAAAATTTCCAGCAGTTTTTCTTGACCACTTCAGTTAAATGATTTTTTTTTTCTCAAAGTTGATTGGTACATGAGATAAAGCTAATCACCTCCCTTATTCGCTCAACCTGCGTTTACAAAAACTTGACCGCACAATTTCTGCGGCCATAAAACGAGTGATAGCTAAACCTGATTATGTATCTAGTATGTTGGAAAAGGCATTCACTACAGCATAGTTCCTAAAATTTTTGAATCTCTGTATTACTATGATGTTAGTAGTACAGGGTGAGCAAATAAGAGAGGTGGTCGGTCATATCTCATAAACCAGTAGCCCTAGAGCATTGAGATAAAAAATTTCTTAATCAAAGTGACCAAGAAAAATGCTGGAAAATATTTTCGAGTTTGTAAAATGACCGCTAGAGGGCGGTGTGGCACATCCAAGTTACAAAATTAATGTTTGTATCATTTTTAGCGTAATAAATGTTTGCGGTATTAAATATATTACGATTGTTTGGACTAAAATTTATCATTTTTAATTAGAACATTTTTTTGTTAAATGTCAAAGAAGTGGGGGCCGTAAATATTACTATAGAGAATCGCTAATATTTCAGGCTTGGCTTGATCGATTTCAACCAGCGAGGTGTCACTTTCAAGAGCTTATGTGCCTTTATAAAAAGCAATTTTAAAGTCAGAATATAGTTTGTGTGTTGACCGCAAGAGAGCGGTTTCTGAAGTTATTACCTAGGTATCGATTTTTCTTCAAATTTTTAAATGCAAAGATATAAGGCTATTTACTTTATTAAAAGAACAATTGAATATAGACTAAAATGGTGAAAACCGCACCTTCATATGTTGTTTTAATCTAAAGATATTAAAGATTGAATAGCAGAATTCAGTGATTTTATACAGTATAACTTTTGAAAATTAAAGTTGGCTTGGAACAATAAATTTAACCAACAGATCAACATTTAATTATTACACTAATAATAAAAACATCAATGTTGCCATAAATATATAGAAAATAGCGGAACAGTTACTCAAGACAAAAGCCATTTGCACTAAAATTCGTTAACCATAAACTCAACTAATTCTACTTTTAATTATTAATACTCAAGTGAAGAGTAGCTAAAAATACAAAGTACCGCAACAAACATAATTAAAAAAAAAGAACCTGTTTTAATATGTTTACACCTATCGTTTTGGAATTGTGAATTAAACGTGTAGAATGTTGAATATACATATCCAACTGTTTTATGTTGTTTCCCAAGTATTGTATACGACAAACCATATACGTAAAATTTAATGCATTATTTACGGCTCCAGCATATGGCCACCAATACGAGAGATACCAGCGATTGTAATTCAGCGAGGGTAATTTGAAACGCTCTGTGCGATTTCGATTTAAACGCAGTGCGGGACTATTAGCGAAACTCGTTTGCGGAAAACACAAAATCGTACCAGTTTATCCTTTACTGGAAATGCACGTTAAGCTAATTCGTACACCTTATAACGTTGTTCGCTACACTGGAGGATAGAAATAACTACCACATCTATCAATGGATAACAAAAAATATCATTAACAACAAAATACCGGTTCCACTTACTTGTGTTGTATAAGATAGGTACGACGTACGATATAGGGGTTACCACTGGTACTCACCTGAAAAAAAGAGATAATATTAGGATTGATAAAAAATGGTTGTTGTCGGCTATTGCATAGCGTTAGAATTGGTTTGTGCAAAATAAAGGTTTATTATTTAATTACCGATAGCGAAAATGATAATTTTTGCAATAACATATTTTGCTTTATACGTTATTACCTTATAGGTAAAGATAAAATCCATTTACAGGGCAAAACTACAAAAAAGATATTAAACTATAGCTAGTTAGTGGAGCAGTAAAAAAACCAAATCAGACAGAAGTTTACAAACTATAATGTAAATTTTGACATAAAATAAATTGATTCATATAATCTGCGTACGTGAATGCCTCATGTGAGGAAGATCAGCACATTATACAGAAAAGTATCCAAGATGGATTCCTGGGGAACTCCAGGCCTTAACACAAACTAACCCAATGTTTAACGGGATCTGTCACCATATATGATACATTGCACAGGTAAAAATTAAAGAACATTAATTTATTGCTGCTTAATAACAATGCCATTCGGTTAAAAAGTAATACTAGCTATATCACTATTGAATCCACAGGGAGAGGGGTAGAAGGGACTTCCCCTAAAAGTGGAATTTTAGAATATGTCAACAGAAGAAAGATTTTCATCACCTTTGCCCATTACATTTAATTTTTACTATCGCACTTCACTTTCTTGATATTAAACGCATTAATAGAAACCTCTAGTGTTTGTGTACAATGTTGGCTTTAATGCGATTGTAACAAATAGAATTTGTATTAATTAGCCATTTAAATTCAACATAAATAAATTTTTTGTTGGTCAAGAACGATACAAAAGCAAAGCATGGGCCTATAGCTGTATACTTATTTTACAAAATGTGTTATCACAAGGATTACACTATTACGTGGTCCATATAAAGTAACTTTATTTTTGTAAACGTAACTATAGATTGCTCTAATACACGTCAAATAACATTCTGGAATAAGCAAAGCTGTATTATCGTCGCATCAAAATATCTCGCAACCCACCCGTGTTCCTTATCAAAGCCATTAATTCTCGACAAGCAGCAGACAGGATAAATAAGGTTTACAGGATTTAAACTTATTGTGTTCAATTTCTTGGTACTTGCGAGACATTTTGTGAATTTTCCATGACATGAATAAGCTCTCGTAAAAGGAAGCTTTAAACCTGATAAACATGAATTTTACGAGTATATAAACTATACTTGCATGTATAGTATGTCAATAAAATGATATCTTGATAAAATACACATATGTAAGAAACTTAATTGTAAGCTGCTTGTTCAGCGGGTATCATGATAAACGACATAGAATTAAATATTTTATATTACACAACAAGCGTGATTCATTGGCTTTAAATATTGAATACATAAAATATATAGCACATCTTAATTTTATATGTTTCGCCGACTAAACTTCAGATAAAATTATTTTAATTGACTACATAATTAATAAAAACTATGATATAGGACATAACATATAAGAATAGATTATTATGCAAAAAGTGAAATAATCAAATGCAGATAGTTATGGCATTTGTGTTATACCTAATAATAAATACATGAAATATGTTTTTCGTTTTAATACACCGTTGCAATGCCCGCATTATATTCCCAGCCATTAGAGTGCTGAAACAGATTCTTGAATTCTTGCAAGCTCGTCAGTGAATTATGGACTGTAAAGGTCTACCCTATATTCTATTTGATTAAAATACCGTGGGAAAGGTTCTGACAAAAGTTTAAAACCAATGACTATTTCATTAATTCTAACATAGATTGCACATACCTTGATTTGGTCAAGATATTTGCAGCGTTTAACGCCATGAACCTGTCAAATGTGTTATACTTTTTAACCTATTCCACCATTTAGACACTCATAAATTTTACGCAAGGTATGCAGCTTCTTGTATTTTTTTACATATAGTGCTACTTACTTTTTACATACATGATTGTTTATTTAAATAAATTAGAAGTACCCACTGTAACTGCCACCTGTTTTAGTTTAATATAACAATTAAAATAGGAAAAAGTAAATACAATAATTTAGTATTGTCTAACCCATATCTTCTTAAAGACATGTTGTACACGTTTAATACTAATTAATTTTTCTCCTTCCGGGTTGTTATTCTATTCTCCTCTTTACATACGTTTCACTGCTTCTCGCTGGCAGCATCTTCAGTGGTGTTTGTCACCAATGAGCAGTGAAATGAAAAAGAAAAAACATTAGACCACGGTATAATGCCCTGGAAAAAAATTTAATCAGATCTAACGCCAGCTGTGGCAACTTAAAGAACACGTTTAAAACTGTCAGCATGTGTGAGGTTAGTACATGTATTTCACGGTTTTGGTTACAATCACTCCTGGGGCATATTCTCCTTAATTATACCGTCAGACCCTCTAACCTCTAATTCCCTATCTCTCTATTTAGTTACTGTGGGAGTTATTAATCTATTTTAGGAGCTTAACGAAGTCCACTTGCGTGCCAAAATTAAACAACAACCCCAACGCTACATACACGCGGTAGACAAACAATATTAACAAAACTTCTATGTGGCTTTCTTACGTAATTTCAGGCGGGTACACTTCCGACGTGGATTACATAAATTTACATTTCAATTAATGGCTAAGCGGATTATATAGCATTTGAATTTAATCAGTGCAGCAAGTTTGTGCAGCATCACGTCACCTTTGAGAAGAGGGCAGCTCTGAATCTTTGATTTATATCCAGCTTAGGTATACGTATTCAGAAATTGCTTAAATGGGAATAAATATATAACAGGGATGTCACATCCTGCCGAATCTGAAGTCCATACGGTTGCACAGGCAACGAGTTGTAAAACAAAATGATCAACAGATCATTTTTATTGTAATAGTAAAATAAAACCAGTCAGTATGAAAACTTTACAGTGTCGATAAATTATATAAAGGTTACTTAAGATTTAAAAAGAGCAGAAAAAAGAATATGGGCTTGTAATTGTTTTAACGTGTGTGTTTAAAGGAGTCAGATCTGGTGAACACTCTACAACTTTCCTGCGACCTATCCATTTATTGAAAAAACCATTTTTAAGAAAGCGACTTACCGCTACACCAAAATGCGCAGGTACACATCTTGCTGGAAGCAGACGTTTTCTCTTGTCCAGCTCACTCGGAAATACATCAGGTATGCAGGTACCAAATCATCTAAATACCTATCAGCCGTAAGATTATCTTTAAAAATCTAAGGCGGATACTACGTTGACCAATGATGCCAGCCCAAACATTAAGCTTCTAAGATTCTAAGAATGTTTCTTGTGTAATTCAGGAACCCAGTGGATTTTCTCGTGCCCTATAGTGGCAATTGTTACGATTGACTGCATCTATCGGATTTTATAAGGATATAATTTTTCCTTTTGATAAACTATACCCACTGTTGAGTGGTGTACGTCGATGTCGTATTTTACGAAGTCGGCTTTTAGTTGCAATGTTGTATGTTTCAGCACAAAAAATTAAAATGCTTATCTATACAATGCTGTCTATACCACAACCGACTGCAAATAAATTTATTTTGCTATTATTATAGCTCATCAGTGCAGTTTAGGTCTAGCGCAGACAACATAGCCTAGAACTGGTTTTGCCTAAGTACCAAAACCTTGGTAATGCCAGCTAGTAGCTTTGTCATAGTGTTAATGAAATGCTGACAGATGTCATTGCCATCCAACTTAGTTCCAAAAAATAGCAAAAACGCAATGATCAATAGACAAAAAGTTATCATCTGTAGTTCTGAATTCTTTCAATTGCACTGGAAACCACTAATGATAAATTTTTGGCTATTAATACTAGACGACGTTTCTGATATTTTTGGAACTATCTTCGTTAATTCAAGATATACAACAAGTGTTTACCGCAGTTGGAAGGAATATACTAACAGGTTTAACCCATGTTAATCCCTCAAACAATTTTTTTGATGTGTCATATAAATCGATTGGGTGTGTCAAATTGTATGTTGACTGGTCACACTTTGAACATTTACTTGCCTATTTCTCTATGTGATTCTTTGAATGCCATTTTATGCACGCTTTAAATATTAAATAAACATTTTCCAATTGTGTCCATTTGATTGTTTTTTCTTTGTGAAATGACATCGATATAAGTACAATTTTGTGTGACCCCAAGTCCTTTCTACAAATCACTTTAACATAGACGAACCTGCTATGTTTATATGGTTATTACAATATGTTAACATAAACACACCTTTATTGGGGATATTATTACTAGAAAACTCCAACTGATGTAATTTAAAGCACATGCAATTACGATTAGCTCTAGTATCCAACTTGAAATGGCAATAACCCCGTTATTAATAGAAACGACAGATATACAAACATCATTATGAATCGATCGTCAAATGTCTCTTCACTGGCTTCTGGTAATCTTTAAATCCGTGCATAACTACAATAGTTTCAGAAATTCCCTATAGGTATCTTCTTCAACTATGCAGCGTAATGCAAAAGTTTGGAACAAAATTCGTAACTCGCTTATATTTAATGTACCTCGAGCAAGTTAATTTTGTTTCGTCAAAAGATGTTTTGACGTGCTATATGTTATTACTACATAACTGGTCTCCTAGCAACATCATCACTATTTTGTCATTGACAACCCCATGTTTCACGTTTTACAACAGCATTTAACTTAAATGCTTAGTGTCATCTAACAAACATCTGACTGAGCGAAACGGGTGTAAACACTTATTACGCTATATTGTTATATCGGGAGACCGCGGCGGGCACTCAATTGATCCTCGCCGTCCTATCCATCTTGAGGAAATATTCTGATGAGGTATTTCGCCATCTGCATTATCAGGAGCAATGACTGCCAACACTGCCAAAACTCCGAATGTATTAAATTTCAAAAACGGACGGCAGTCAAATTTCTTTAAAAAAAATAAAGCCCTAAAAGGCACCACTCCATAACTCCCAGTTACACATTTCATTTTCTCTGGCGATGTACTGATTGAAAAGAAATATTTTGGCCACATAGTAACATTAATCCTTCACAAAATTGCAATCGACGGCCTAGATCATCTCATTTAGCTCTTGTAACAGTTGCACTTTGTATGAATGTCACTTTTCTTTTTTTTATTCATCGTACACTAGGGTATTGATTAATGTTGTGTTTTGGAACAAGCTGACCAATGAAAGTGCGGTAATTTTCTTAAGCTTTAAGTAACACATTTAAAACCTTAAGATCTTTCGTTTATTTGGGGTCGCTCTTGGCAACCCCAAATTCTTTTAATTTGGCAATTTTGTCTTACTTTTTGTAGATCTTGTAGTAGGAGGCCGATCTGAGTATATCTACTTGGTTGAATAACTTCTGCATCCGCAGCGTATAGCCATGTCCAATCGTCAATAAAATTTATATTCCTTCTAATTGCGATAAACGTGCTATTTTACTTTAACTTTGGAAAAATAGTGTCCTAAACTTTAAACATCTAAATATTCCGTATTGATTTGTTTTACTTTAAATAAAAACTATAAATTCTTTGAAATCTTCAAGAAAAATGCTTTCATCTGAATTTACAGATCAGAACAATACAGAATTGAAATCAATATCATGGTGCTTGAGTTTTAAATATTTACTACCGAAGTTTCAACATAAAACTGACATTTTTTTTAATAGTTATGCAAGGTAGCATTTTTTTACATTATCATTTAGATTTTAAACGATGCAAAGAAGTATCAAAAACAGAATTAAAAAAAAAACAGCTTTGCCATAAAAAATGTTGACGTGGTTGCTTGAGAAACACTGACATCATAGTAGTAGTGCAGAATGACACGTCAAAAGATGACATTTTAAGAAACGAAATTGACTTGTCACAGGATTTCTTCAAAACATTTAATAAAGCAGTTTTTGCATGTCGCTACCTAAATGTAAATACAAGTGCAATTTCTTATCGTCATCCTCTCTAGCACACTCTGTTGCTTTTTAGTAAATTTTTAAATCTCACAAGAAATATTTTAAATTTTTATACACATTGCGATCAAACACGGTACTATAAGATAGTTTCAAACACAGTACAAGTACAAATATCTTGTACTGTGGTTTGAAGATATTTTCCATTTTAGTGTTTTTAGTTACAGCCCAACAGATTAATGACAAAATTTGTCTAAAAAGAAAACTTCAAATTCTAAATAATATTATTCATAAATGGAGCGTATTTTGGATGTTTTAGATGGCCCCTTGTTAAAAACTTCATTTTCATAGCCCTGACGAAGATTTGAAATGAAAATCGAAAGCTTGGCAAAGAAAGAAGAGTAAACATTATTTTAAGTTTAAAATTTTAGAAATTTTAAGGAATTTGAAACCTGAAAATGAATAAAAACAAAATCGTTTCCGTTTAGTTTTGGCCTGAGAATAATACAATTTACCCATAATATACTCGTCTTATATTTACTGCTCAAAATTTACAATAAAGTGCTTAATCTACAATTTCTAGGCATATAAAATAGAATATTATAATTTACCCGTAGATGCTCATAACTAGAACTAGCATTCGTTACATATTTCAAGTACCCACTTGACCTTACAGCATTAGCTATCGGTCAGTGATGTCTAAGAAATTTTTGTCTCTTGAATTTGCGTTAGCATTACCTTTAATCACAGAAACCATTACTTCAGAGTATAAAAAAAAACTATTTAAACTGTACAAGCAACCCTACGGCTCCGTTTCAGCACGCAGGACCCCCTCTGGCTTTTGCTACTATATCGGTTACAAAATCCATAAGGGAAGCACTCCTGTAATTTAAAAATCACTCACATTTTCTACAGTCATATTTTCGGAAGTAGCGGCTCGATGTGTACAGCGCACACTAAGCCCGCGTTATAACAGATTGATTATTAATTTACGGAGTCTACTAAAGACTAATTTCAACCGTATGAGAACCTGCATAATTTACGGCCCAATAACTTACTCGGCACTGGATTAAATAGACGTATTCACAGGGGGTTGGATTTGGGGATATTCATTCGCTATTTGCGTCTACACGTGCCATTCAGGTCGATTTGATGTTGCTAATTTTAATACTGCGGCTAATGCACGTTCTATAAGCATTCATTAGGATGTGATGGATGTTCACGACTTTAATAGGATCGATGGGAGTCAATGTTGCTAACAACAAGAAGTACATGTCTGGATAACGTGCAGCGCAAACCAGTGGCGGCTAGCCAAGTGAAGCAACATAATTCCGCGTTTCGTTGTGTATCTATGTAAAAGTATCAAGCAACGATCTATGAGACTCATTATACGAACAGCCGATTACCGCTCACAATGGTTTACAGGTATTACCTGAAGCTGTCCTAAATAACAGACGGGTTGGGCACGTTCCACTGTTTTGCAGCGGAGTGGACCGAATCCAAAAATTGTGGTTAGGTTTTTTTAGATTTTTTTCCATACACATAAATCAGTTAGCATTATTTGGTATTATTATTTGAACTACAAATATTCTTTATCTATTCTCATGTATTCTTTCCTAATTTAATGAGTAGTATCTATTTTTATAACCATCAATGGTATACATTCCAGTTTCAATGCGGCAGCCCATACTTTCTAATTTTTGATCGCTGTGTGCAATCGTCCATTGCCCTGTTTCTTTACAGGTTAAAATTTTTTTTTAATCCGGAGGGTCATAAACGTAGTCTCTACCTGTATAATCAGAACTATTCTACTCCTACTATAAACGGTATCGAAAGCATATGTGTTTACTTATATTTTAAAGTTTTACAGCATATAAGCGTACCAAGTATATTTTTTACTTATTCAGTCATACCTACATGAGCACATATATGCTTATATTTTGTCACTTATTGAGACACGTTTGTGACAAATACATTTCGTAGGGCAACTGGTCACACAGATTTAAAATTAACATTCTCGCTTCTGAATGTGGACACACCATTCTACGATTACCCCCACTAAAGTGATATGGGGGCAGTTGAAACAAAGAAATACAACGAGGGAACACCGGTGGGAAATTTAGCAATAAAATACTGCTAAAAATTAGACACAAAGTTGAAACAACAAGTGTCGATGCATGGAGAAATTCAATGCGGCATGTACTGGACATCGAAAATTGGTACAGAGCGAATCATGTACAAAAATTAATAATAGAAGTTAATCGTGATTTTAGCAGTGAAAGTGATAGTGAGAATTATTTTAGTTTGTGACTCTTGGAATGTGCTTATTAACAAGCTGTAATGAACATAATCGATACCGTGTATAAATTTTATTGTGCACTATTGTATATTTTTTCTGACAAATGTAAATAATTTTCTACTTACTAATTTGTATGTTTTTATATTAAATTTGAATAAATTCGTTATGACATGCAAAGGCTTTTATTTTATACATCGAAAAATTTTAAGGCAATGAAGTATCACATAAAAATAGATCGCGGGTCGCGACAGTTAGCATCAGGTCTGCATTAAATAAAATTTGTTATAAAAGCTTCTATGTTTTATTGATTGCAAAATTATCACAACTAACAAATTTCAAAAATTTATAGTAGAAAAGTTGAAATTTTAGCCAACAAGATTTTTTTAATACGGCCCATTTAGGAACTTTGAAGGGGGCCACTAATCCCAATAGTTTAGAACGGCCGACCATAGGGTTGTAAACACCCTCATCTACAATACAATAGTTTACGACGGCCGACCATCAAGCCGTAAAACCCTCTGCATAAGTCATTCTCATAGATCGTTGATTGATACTATACTGTAGCTCAATACAGTAAAACGCATATTTGTTCAAAAATACCCCGGATGTATTAGGAAACGAATAAACGATTATTAGTGTTCGTTTTATTCGGAAATTAACAAACGAGCATTTGTATCTGTTTCATTCGGAAACGGGTAAACGAACCCGCTTGTAGCGAACTTTCTATTTATATCGAACCAATTTAAAATGTACGAACAGAAATATTATTAAACCTGGGTTAGATTTTTTAAGAAGAAAGAACCCGTTTATAACGAACGTTCGGATAAAACTAACCTAAATTTTTTGTATAAACGCAAAAGTTTTCGGTTATAATGAACTTAAAATTGAATTTTATCGAGCAAGCAGGGGATTCCCTAAAATCTACGGATGTGTCATATAAGGTTGAGCAAGTGGTGTCGCAGGCGATTGCTGCGCTATGTTTGTGTTGTTACTAAGGTTCCCAATGTGCGTATGTAAAAAAATGTACATTACAAGAAGCTGCGTGCAAAAATGTTATGCATGTAAACGCGTGCAATTCAGTGGTGGGACTAAAATAGCAAACGTATTATTAGAAATCACTAATTTCTATATTTTTCACAAAAAAAAAGTCCTTTTGATTCTTCAACACTATTCCTTGGTGCCGCATCGTGCGTTGTGCGCGACGCCATTTGCATTATACAATGTGTCAGAACTGAGAACGTAACTGCCTGCAACACCACTTGATGACTTTTACAACTTTGGATGGAGTTCTATCTTTAGATACATCTTTGTGCTGAAAGCATGCAGTGAGTTACGCAATTTCAGAAAAAATTATTTACTATAGCATCCTATCCACTATCGAGCTGAGTTTGATGTACATACCTCTAGAAAATGACCTCTTGAACTCGAATCTGAAATCAATTTCCTGCTGCCACGTCTAATTCTTGAGAAGTACGGGTTTCAATTTGAAACCCCTTTACGACGCAGTGTTTTTCTTTCTGCTACACTCTGTTGCATACTTCTTAACGTATGGTTGTCCTAGACGAGCGTGTAGGCAGATAGGTGTCTTCCTTTAGCCCAGCAATTTTTGACGCGTTTAAGTTGGGCTGTTTGTTCGTTTGAATGACCTCGAGAGATTTTTGCGAATAAATTGAAAAATAAAAGATTGTTTAATAAGATTCTTAAATTTGTTTTAAATATGAATATATGTACCAATAATATTTTTTTGGATAATAGTATTTATCGTTTATTACGAACTTCGCTTATAGCGAACCGTTTTCGTAGGTACCTTGAGGTTCGTTATAAGCGGATACCACTGTAATAGTATTCGTTTTATGTGGAAATTAATACTAATGTATTTAATTTTATTCGGTTTTGAATGTTAATCTTTTTCGCATTTTTTCGTTTTCGATCCGTCTTGAACAAACAATTTTGAATGCGAAAAAAGAATTATATGTAGGTAATTTGGAGTTTGAAGTTTGGACATGTATTTTCCCGGCAGTTACTTTCATTCGCAACCGCAGGTAACCAAAAGGCAACAGCAAACGCAAGTTTAAACCTACATTCATTTTTCCAGGCATAGGAACAGACAGACGAAGCAGCTACATAAATTTTGTTCATGCACTGTCCAGCGTATAAGCTTAGATATCCTATATTTTTGCAGTAGGTATCTATTTCTTTTTAAATCGAATAGTATGCACTAGATATTACATGCAGTAAGGTCTATCAAATGATATACAAATATTTAACCAATTATTTTGCTTTATTAATATTGTTTATCTTCCTCCTTCCACAATACGTAATGCTCTCTCTCCATTCATCTACAACAAATTCTCTTCCGATGTTTCTCGTAATTTCATTATTTTTTATTATCTTTTGTTGCTCCGGAATAATATAATGAATAAAAACATTTTCAGAAATTAATAAACATTTTTTTTATATTTTGTACCTTCCAGCCTCTACGGTACAGGGACTAATAAGGACGTAGCTGGTAAGGCAAACATTATAAACCATACACTTCGTATGTCTAATTTTCAATTATTTTAACTTGTTAGATTTTTAATTTAAATTTATTATAAGTAATATCCGTTTTCTATTTTCTAAACAATATTGAATATATAGTTATGTCTTGTACAGTAGAACTGTATGTGAGATGCACACATCAATAAAGTTTTTCATTATAATTCTATATCTAGAAATGATAAAATTTATGCTGTACGAAAATGAAGTAAAAATCAACACTTAAAAGATATTGTTTTCTCGAAAAGATCGCTGTCTCTTGAAAAAACCGACAAAAAGTTATTAGTCTGACGTTTCGATTACACCTGTAATCCTCGCCAAAGACGAAGAACCTCAAAATTTGTCTGACACAAGTTCAAACAAAATTTTGAAAGTAAATAAACAAATCACTAAGGAAGCGAGACGTCATAGAAACATCGTGCCAACCTGATAAAAAAGATCCTAACGACGAAAAAGGGACTACCTACCTACTAGATATACACGAACTACTTGGTAAAAGATAACTATAAAATAGCCTTCCAAATGTCACCTAACTTATAATTTCCACAATCCCTATTAAAATTATTAGTATTCCTACAAATTTTTATAGCTCCTTTTATTAGACGTTTGTAATAATATTTTTTTTTATCAAAGTCAATCATGTGTTTAGTCAAATATGAGTGTTCAGATACGGAAGATTTATCTATCTGTTGCAGCAGCACGTATGTGTTCTTTGAAACGTGTAACTACTTTTCTTTTAGTTTGACCTATCTAACACTTGCCGCAAGAACAAGTAATTTTGTAAACACTTTCACTCTCTAAATGTACTTTATCTTTAGTAGAACTTAAAATTTTATCTAAAGTATTATATGGACTATCGACAACTAAAATATCGTGTTTTCTAAGCATCCTCTTTAATTTTTCCGGAAGGCTTTGTACATAAGGCAAACTCAACATCAATTTATTTTGTCCTGGCTCCTCAGCAGCTAATTAATTAAAACTACATACAAATACGTTTTAAAAACGATAAACAAATGCGTTTGACTAAACAAAAATAGTTTTGCACATTTGATGAAATTTTTTCATTGTTGTTTCTAGTCGGCTTTTGTAATTTTTTGTTAATTTTCCTTGTTCTTGACGTTATTAATTAAAGATACAGTTCCTTAAAACGTATGAATTTGTAACATTAAATATACAATAACTTTCCATAGTCTGCGCCATCGGTACATGACTAGCTGATAAATGAGTATTTTCAGAAAACTCTTGATTCTGCCAAAACTTCTTGTTTTAGTTAAAGACTACCTTAGCCAATTCCGAATTATATTTTCTATAGAACAGTAGAAATAAAAAAAATATGTTTGAAATAAAGAAATTAAAAGTTTATAAAATTACGCAATAATTATAACACCCTGTTTATATTATGACAAAAATTGTAACATTTTGGAAAGTCTTGCACATTTCCAAGTTAGCTACATAAGTCCGAATTTTCTTTAAATTTCACCAGCATTTTTATATACCCCGTTAACGAATGCATTTGGCTTCCATATCAACTTTTATGCTTGCCCCTAACAAATATTTATTCTGAGAAGCAGAGTGTAATCTGAACTGAACCAGATTTGAACCAAATTTTACAGAACAGTAAACGTCAGTATTACACTCCATCATACATTCGCTTTCAGCCCTGAGGGTGTTAGCTACGACAATAATCTTCCTAAATTACACCCTGGCAAGATGTGCGTTCCATCTAAACAATAGAAATGCCCGGAGCCACATGTGCCTGATTGTTCAAAGCTGCAGGTTATGGCTTCCAAAGCAAAGTACAAGAGGGAGGAGCGACCGGGAAATAGAAAATCTTTATAAATAACACAGAGGACACCTGAATGACGTAACTTGTATTTGATGACTACTAGTTAAGATCTGAAAGATGCCTTATTCTAACAGATAACAATACTCATTACAAGCATTTTTTAATTATTGCATTACACCAAATTTCAGTATAAGTCAAAAAAGACAGAAAAGGACAAAAATCAGTAGTGGGTGTATATTATGAGCTAAAACTGAATGAAAGATAGGCGCACTAGTGCACTTGCTTGAACTTCAAAAATAACATTGGCGAATTATTAACAACTCGTAAACCTTTGTGTAATTATTAAATTGCATTTGAATGAACAGCAAGACTGAAAAGATTGGGAAACTGTTCCTCACTTAATCGAAACGTTTATCTAATTAGTGATTAGTGGATATACTTATACATAAACGCTGAGCCCCACATTTCCAGTTAGTATTACGTTTTTGTTATTTTTAATATATTTTACCTGAAGTATATGCGTCGTCCTTATAATAAACTGAATTACGAGCCTCAATATAAAGGTTAAACCAGTAATTTAAAATATCATCTGTACATTAGGGAATAATAGCTTCCTGTCAGATATAGCTTTTTTCTTGTTCATAGTTTCTGTTACTTGTAACAACATTTTGTTTTTATGTTTATGTAAAATGAGCCTGTAGCCCCCATCTTTTTATTGCAGAATATGAAAAAATAATGTGTCTTTTTATTTTTCACAAAGCGCTTAGTTAATGCTTAAAAAATTCTTTATGTTTAAAGTTTGAATCTCTGACGTCACCGCTCCCCGGCCCGCCTACTGCGGTATAATTGTGGAATGTTGCCACGCGCATTTTGTGATCCTTGCATACCAGTCAGTGCGGTCGATCGAGATGAGGTTTCTAAAACCGAAGTTGCAGCAGCGTTGCCATTTTATTTCCCAAACTCGCAACCGTAATATAGGTAAGTAATATTAACTTGTAGAATTCAGTTTATGGTAGCCGCAGTGATATTAAAACTGGAACAACTATTTATTAAGTAAACTCGTTTAAACCTGAGTTACAGTGTATATAGCTGTCATTGCATCATTTTGTCAAGTCACAAACTTTAAAAAGTAAAGTCACCTAATTTGCGTGAAATCGAACAATCTGGCCAGTTTCCTTTGCATGCTTGATTGCTTGTTTTGTCAACTGTCAACGTCATATATCGTAAATAATATAACTGTTCTTGTTCTGGATATTTTTTGTTAAAAGTGTGTGTTCTTGTTTTTACAGTTGATAATATCTACTGAAAAAATGTTTTATTTAAATACCAATGAAATAAAAACAAAACTTCAATGCGTCCCAAAACCAACACGTAAACAAAGGTTAAGCCCGTTCAAGAGCGACAAAGGCGTCAAGCATGCAACAGGGCATTCAGCGCATCGGCGCAATAGCGGAGTGCGTCTCCGTGAATGGTGACGTATCACGCAATATTTGAAATTGGCGGAAAACCATTAAAGGTAATATAAGGCACTAAAATATTACTATTTTTTCTATTGCCAGCTTCTAACTGTCAAAATACATTCTGTAAGACTACAGATTGAAGAAGCAAGACCTTGCGCTTGCGTATTTTTCAATTAGTGCCGCAAATAAAGCAAACCTGCTAAATAGGATTCAGGAGTCCCCATAATACAGGTGTTTCATTAGTATATGAAGTAACTAAAAATACTGCCAAAAACAGAAAATATTTCTCAATACTACCACACTGAGAATTACTCCACAATAATGCAAAAAAAATATTTAAGCGATCTTAGTGCCCGTTTCGCTTAATCTGAAATACATATTAATGGTGCTACGCTGAGAAAAAATTAAATATCTAAATTCACTAGAAACGATACCTTTTAAGGAATGCCGAAAAGATGTCATTAAATTCTATAATTAGAACAACTAAAAATAAAATCAAAAGCTAGCCATTATGTTTAATTCATTGATGTAGGTGGGCGGGAGAATACGATTAGGCCAAGGGCGTAGTAAATGAGGTAGCAGTAATTCAATTAAAAGACGTTGTAGAAATATTTCCGTACGGGGAATTTCTCAATATATTTTATATTAGGGACAGTACTAAAATAACTCTTGTGACACGTTAAATTTAGATATAATGGTGAAAACACAGCACTGATGGATCAGTTTTATCCTTACACAACCTACGTTATATTATTATTATATTATTAGCAACCCCCATTCTGGTGCTTTTTTGACAACTATTCCAAGTGAGCGTAAGTAGCTTGACAGCACGGACGTGAGGGTCTTTGATCATGTTTTCCAGTTTTTTAAAGTGTTTGTGCTGTGTAATACGTATTTTTCATGAAGTTATAGTTAATTTCGTGAATGTTACTAATACAATGGAATTCCATATAAAAAAGAGCAAATCAAAGTGTTTTGCTCTCGACATTGCAGGAATAATTGTAATTAGAGCTGTTTAAAACAAACTATTGCAAAGCAGCATCGCATTTCAGTTCCTTCCAAGCGATTGAGAATTCTTGCGGATTTGCTGACAGTCCCGACGTCTGTAAGCATAATAACACCAAACACTGTCACTACAGTATCACTTTTTTTCTACGTCGCATTGATTAAATGATTGGCATTTTAAATCATTTCATCGTTTCTTACTTTGTAAATTCATTTTTCACCCGTTCAAGGAAGTGATGCACTAGTAGTAATAAGTAAAAGCCTAAGCGCTCAGGAAATCAATTATGTATAAACGCCCATACCCTAGTCTTAACAACTAGAACGATGCACTAACTAACAAATGCAAGGCTCGGCTTTTATACGTCCTTCCAGTAAAAAGAAAAGAAAAAATAAGAAAAAGAATGCCCTACAGCTACAAAAACTCAGCGAAATCAAAGGAGCAGTAGACAAAGTACGTTTAGGGAAAAAACAACCGCTTAAAATGATATTATACGCCTATGACCTAAGATGAGCGTCGCGTTATACAACCATACTAAATTCTAGAATTTTCGTTAATGTGTTCTAGTGTTGCAGCTGTTATTGTCGTCGTCGTTAAAGTGAAGTACCTAGTTCCGTGTATCCAGCCAAGTGTATACAAAAAGTTACACAGTTGTGGTACAGAAACCGTCTATGAAGCACAACAGCTCACGAAACAAGATATATGGCAAGAACGTTGTCCAGCAATAACATATAAATCGGGCAAGAAAAATATAAGAAAATCTGTAAACAACACGAGACAAAACATGTGGAAGTTCGGAACCAGCTTGGAAGAAACTGTTCAATGTCTACGGCCAAAATACAACCCAAAGAATCCCGTCACTCATAAACGACTTGGGACAAAAAGGCTTGAGTTGGAGAGAAGAAATCTTAGCGGCAACAACAGTAACAATTATGATAGTGCGACAATCTTGTCTAGAGACCAAGAAGCCATGAAAATAAGCCCAAAGCCGTCAAGAATCTCTAAAAATGCACACAGACAAGAATGATCCCGTAGAGTTCCAGCAACAGAAATCACACAAGAAAACATCAACGTCATTATGACAGAGCAACCTAAACAAGATACAGAAATCGAACAACTACATAAAATTCTAAGGGTTTTTTAATTCACAATGTGTCCTAGTGTTGTGTATTTATGTTGCCTTTATTATTGTTGCTGTCGCTATAGTGAAGTAGTTTCGTGTATCTAATTAAATGTATACAAGAAGTTACACAATAGTTGTACATAAAATCCTGGAAGACGGGAACAGTATGCATTGTAGGTATACATGTGCCAACTGACAGAGGAGCGAACGTAGTGCTTAGGCATATAACTCAAGAAATAACAAAATAACAAAATGACAATCTAAGGCAAAAATATCCTTGAACCAAATCCGTGCAGCTACAGCGGAACTCTTGGATAGCAAAACGATCATAAAAAGAATATAGACATACGTGATGAAAGAGTAGGGACACATCTAAATGAAAGAGGCGCAGACTATATATTAAGAAAGAACTGGGAACTAGCGGAGACCAACGAAGAAGAGGACCGTTCTTTACATGGATAACAACTATACAGAGAATAATTCAGAAGTCAGAGAAGAACGAAGAATAATGGCTAGAAATGGCAAGGAACATTAATCAAGCGACTCTGAAATGGACCAATGATCTCAACAGCAGCAAGAAAACATTCAAGAAATATGAATCTACCTCTATAACCTTCCCGTTCCAGTGCTTATATTTCCGTAACATGCGATAGGCAGTCGCACTACCAGCAATCAGCATGGCTGGCCCGGCGGTATATCCGAAAGTGGCATAAATGCTGACCGTACGCTGGTTTAATTACTCAATCAATCAACAGAAGCGATCAAGTTTATAACATACTGTGCACTTGTATGAAAATAAGATTAGTTTACAGGAATAAATTACAATTCACAATTATACTGCATTTTTGTTAGGATTATCTGACGCAGGCGCGTATTTAAGGGAGGGGTAATGGTGGTAATTACCCCCCCCCAAGACGGTGATGTGTAACAAACGCTTCGCCTAGTCACGCGCGACGAAGTCATGTTTATGGGATGTGAAGATAGATGTTTTCCATATTATAGATAGATTTACATTTAAAAATCGTAGAAGGCTAGACTTTGTTTTGTGATTTTCTTTTGTATTAAAAATTCTTGTTTCAAACTAACAGGTTTTTTTGTGTTACCTAAATAAAAATCAAAAGTAGGTATTTTTGTTTGAACCTAATCATTACCCCTTCCAAACAAAATTTCTAGATACGTTACTGGCTCTGACGATGTCTTAAAAGAGCACTGCAGGTTGTCTATCCCAAGGAAGGGTGACAATACTCAACGTTTCCCATTTTTTTGCCCTACAGACCTGCACACAAATTAAAAATTTGTTTCTCTTTATCAATTGACTATAGAAAGCTTGAGAAACACACGTTACAGTGACAAATACGTTACTCGTGCAGGGCGTAGAATACATTTTTTATTGCTGATTTAAGTAGTATATGCAACAAAAGAGAACTAAAAGCTTAAGAGGTTTTAAATATCTAGATTGAATTAAACAATTAATTGCAATTAAATGTCCTAATTTTTATAATTACGATAATGACGATTACCTTGTTTTAATTAAGTGTCGTAATGAACAATCCACAAAGCATATCAAATGCACGACCGCTACTGTTAACTACACACAGATTGGAATTTGCGGGAAACAGTGGAAAGGTAATCGGAAAATCCCATGTTTAATTATTAAATATGTTCGGCAGGATACAACTGACCAAGTGAGGGGTAAAATATAGGTAAAAGTTTGTAAGTATCGTCAAACGCATTTACAACAATCGAATGCAAGTAGCTCAAAATATAAATTAAAAAATGTGTATTATCATGGTTTCACATTATGAATGTGCTTCCCGGTGCGCTGATTTGCCCTAACCTTGGAAGCTGAAAATATTAAAGCATAAATAAGCAAATCACGTCTCACTTGACGCTTCGAACGTAAAAAGAACTTTTACGAGTACGAATTCAATTTAGGAGATCCATCAAATGAAAAGCTTTTATACCTATTCGTGGCAAAGAAGACAACTGAAGATATTGTAATCTTGTATTCTCAAACTGTAGACAATGCTTTCGTAAAACTAATCAATTAAAAAACGACAATCTTATTTGCTAATGAACTGGTAGAGTACTAATAATACTTAGTGGGGAGTTTTTGCAGCTGTTAATTTGAGAGCGTTTTGTTCGGAGAAGCTTCTAAAGTAATAAAGCTACTCAAAGTTTATTCGGCACATTACTCCAATATGCATCAAATCAGTGTTTCTGAATGCAATTGAGCAGTCTCTCGACTATAATCTGTGTGTTTATTGATATTGGACTGCCCAGCACCCCCAGGAGCACTTTTGCAAATACAATTCCCGATATTTATAACCAATAATTTGGCACTTATTACAGTAAAACAGCTATAGCCAATTAAATAGTTTGCATTCCACCTAAATCATCATCATCTAAAAACATCAATAATGCTATACTTCCATCAATTAATTATTTATTAAATCATGCAAAATGCTGGTTATACTAGAAACGATGACACAGGCCAGATTGAATACAATTGATACTTTACATATTTATAGGTAAGATCCCTATCACTTATTTTACAAGAATATAAAATTACATTGTCAAAAATAATATTTTATCAATAGCAGAAAGAATGAAGTTCATGGGCATTTCGTTTTGTACTGCATTATATATGGATATATAAGTGTATAAGGGTAAGACAAAATTAATTAAATATACTACGATTTGGCACAGTGGCTTCCGTAGAAACAATACAAGATGCAACTTATCTCAAATTAATCCTACTATTGTACTAGTATTGTATTTCAGACTTCTTGCGATGCAACATTTTTCACATTAACTACAGATGAGTGCATTAGCTCTTCTTTTGTTTACCAATAAAACTTATATGTATGTATAGTCAGCTTCGTTCATATTGGGAAGGCCTAATAACGTAGTGTAGTGATATCTTAACACTTTTTTTAATTCGATGTGGTTTATCCGATACGCTATTTAAAATCGGTTCATTTAATTTCAAAACATAAACTGTAGTCAAGATATCAGCCAGGCGACGCTCAATTATTTTTTTCTCATAACCACGAGCTTCTTTCCGAAAAGCTACGGATAACTCCACTTATAAGGATAACGATCCATTTATCATGCTACAAAAATGGCCCTCTTTAGAAAGAGGGTTATAGATGTTTCAAATGATACCAGTAGATGGCAGCTACTTACAAGTGTAAGATTTTTCATTTTTTTTTCGTCTTATCAGAATGAAACGCAGTAATGATCATGCTCCTAACAGTTACAACAAGGATAAGGTTAGGTGTTCCATTTGTTAAAGTAAGTACTATTTCACAAGTTTTATTTACTTTCAACTATCAACAACTTCATCGCCTCCAGAACTCCGGAATTTTAAGCGATAAATATATTCATTTTTGGTTAGCAAGAATGTATCGATTCGAATGGTTCTTATTTCGATTAATAATACGAGGGTGAATGCTTTCAGCGTCCATAATAATATAAGATAATATATTGTCGGATAGATCGGTGTCTCTGAAAACACTGACAAAAAGTTAATAGTCTGACGTTTCGATTACACCTGTAATCTTTGTCAAAGACGAAGAACCTCAAAATTTGCCTGACACAAGTTCAAACAAAATTTTGAAAGTAAATAAACAAATGACCAAGGATGCGAGACGTCATAGAAACAACGTGCCAACCTGATAAAAAGGAACCTAACGATGAAAAAGGAACTACCTACCTGCTAAATAAACACGAACTACTTGATAAAAGATAACTACAAAATAGCCTTCCAAATGTCACATAATTCATAATTTCACAATCCCTATTAAAATTATTAGTATTCCTACAAATTTCTATATCTTCTTTTATTAGACGTTTGTGATAATATTTTTCTCTATGTAAAATTTTTGTTTTATCGAAATCAATCATGTGTTTAGTCAAATATGAGTGTTCAGCTACGGAAGATTTATCTATCTGTTGCAACCTAGTAGTACGTATGTGTTCTTTCAAACGCGTACCTACTTTTCTTTTAGTTTGACCTATGTAATACTTTCCGCAAGAACAAGTAATTTTGTTCACTCTCTAAATGTACTTTATCTTTAGCAGAGCTTAAAATTTTATCTAAATTATTATATGTACTATCAGCAACTAAAATATCGTGTTTTCTAAGCATCCTCTTTAATTTTTCCGAAAGGCCTTGTACATAAGGCAAACTCAACTTCAATTTACTTTGTCATGGCTGAGAATTTACTTGATTTGGATGAGCACTTTTATTAAAAACTGACCAAATATTCTTACTACTATAACCATTTCTCACTAGCGCTGATTTAAGATGATATATTTCTTCTTGTACAGAACTTTCATCTGATATCCTTTGTGCTCTAACAAATAGCGTCCTAATAAGACTATTCTTTTGAGAAGGAGGGTGGTGAGATGTGGCATGTAAATATCTGTCTGTTTGTGTTGGTTTTCTGTAAACCTTGTGTCCTAACTGTCCAGTGTTTGTTCTATAAATTTTGACATCCAAGAAAGGTAAACTACCATTGCTTTCTAATTCCATAGTAAATTTTATGTCGGGATTTTGACTGTTCAAATGATTTAGAAACCTACCCAGCTCTTCTATACCGTGGGGCCAAATAACAAAAGTGTCATCTACGTACCTATACCAACATTTTGGTTTAAGCTGAAAACTGTTTATCGCTACATGTTCAAAATTTTCCATAAACAAATTGGCTACTACAGGACTTAGAGGTGAACCCATTGCACAACCTGATTTTTGTTCATAAAAATTATCGTTCCATAAGAAATAAGTAGATTTTAAACAATGTTCGGATAATCTGGCTATCTGTCACCTAAGGGATCGCTATTAAGCTTGGATTTGATGATATCTATCGTTTCAGGAATGGGTACTTTCGTAAATAAAGAAACCACGTCAAAACTAACCAAAATATCACCTTCTGAAATACTTAAACCTTTTATAATAGCAATAAAGTCTGAAGAATTTTTGATGAAACTACTGGTATTTCCTACATAAGGTTTTAAATAGTTGGCACAAAATTTTGCCAATCTATAACAAGGACTGCCAATCGTATTGACTATGGGTCTTAACGGGACATTGGTTTTGTGGATTTTGGGCAAACCATACAATTTAGGTACCTTGCAATCGGAAACAGTTAAAAGAGACTTCTCATTCGAAATATTTGAACTTTTGATAAAATCATTGGTAATTTTTGAGAATTTTGAGGTAGGATCTCGGGATAATTTTTGATATGTTTCCTCATCTAACAACACTCTAACTTTATTCTCGTAATCTGTTCTATCTAAAATTACTGTGGCTGAACCTTTATCTGCTCTAGTAACTATAATGGACTTATCTGTATTCAAATCCTTAAGAGCCTTCATTTCCTCAGATGTCACATTAGGTTTGGGCGTACGTGCATTTCTAATAGCGTGGCATACATCCATCCTAATCTTATCCGCTTGATCTTTCGGAAGCAGTCTTATACAAGATTCTACAGATGACATTATCTCCACTTTTGGAATGGTCCGTGACGTTACAGCAAAGTTCATCCCCTTCGCTAAAATATTTACAGCAGCATCTGAGACACTCTTTTTTGACAGGTTAATCATAATGTTTTGTTTAACTCAAAACATAAGCTTTTAAAGTTCAATGTTAAAAGCCGATACTATTACTTCCACATGCAACGGATGGGAAGTATTGTTATTTGCTCATTCGCTCGTGAAAACGTAAAAAAAAAACAAAATTTGAGCAATAAAAATTTCTTGTCTATGTGTCTGCATGTTTGTGGTTTTGTTTGTAGACACGATAACTTTCGAAAGACTTAAGAGGGGCGTTTACCTAGAGCGAAGCGGGTCATTTTAAGCACCTACCGTTTTACATTTTACCGAGTTATTCGAAACTTTTTCGAAGTGAAATTTCGACATGACAATGACAAAAGATGTAGCTACAACGTAGAGTTCGAGTATTTTCTGAATTTGGTACGGTAATGTAAATATTTGTTGTTATATTTTGCTTAAAAGTGCGTATTTTTGGCGAGCTATTTCTCGAAAACTAAGACACATAAACGAAAAATTCCAACTCCACGTTGTAGCTACATATTTCTTTAAAATACCATTAGATAGGAATTAAAATTTCTCACAAAAATATCGAAATATTTCCAAAAACGATTTTTTAATTAATTTTGGTATTATATAGGAAATTTCTGATCGGAAAGCACTCTTGTAATTTTTTTGTTAAGTTAATACTTTTCAAATTATTTGGAAAGAACAAATTTATGTATTTTTGCTAATATCGCGAGGACCGTTTGTCTTAGAAAAAATATGTAGAAAGAAAAATGCTCAAAACCTGATTACTAATCGTATAGTATAAGAAATAAAAACGTAAATGTCATTTTGACAGTTGGATGTGGAAGTTTTTTTAACAATCTCATAAGAGGAATAAGATCTCCTGTAAGCAAATCTTGTCGAATAAATAATCAAGTTACGGATACTAATATCACATGATTAATTCTTGAAGTTTAAGCAGAAAATTTGTGGTGAGAAACTCTCTGGCACCAGCAATATTGATACCGACAGCAGACTAGCATCCTCTCGTCTGGAAACGAATTACACACACTGCATCCCGAACTAAAGAATTGCCGTAAGTGGTGTTTCTGCCACGCTGGGCAACTAAAATATAACCCCATTTATCACGCGAATTGACCCCCTTTCACGGGATTCTCAAAAGTTTTCCGACCGAAACGCCTCTGCTGACGTTTCAATCTGAAAGCGCTACAGTTAAAGTTAGATATATTTAATTCTGGCAGTTTTAGGTAGAGATAAATCTCTAGCAGCGTTATTACTGCTGTTACAATATGGCACAGAACAATGAAGMCTATGAGATAGGMAATGCGTCTGAACGTTGTACAGAGAATTATTGCTCTACTATTTAAATTACTATTTKCATTTTCTAGTTCCATACTGCGAACTGCTAATTGACTAATTAAACTAATAAGATCCAAAACAATCCTTGTCCCAATCCCATAAAATTATGGACAATCAATAAAGGACAAGACAATCAAAAGTAAAGAATTAAGTTTAGCAAAATATAAGCACCTATGACGAATTACAGTGAGAAAAGTAAGTAAGTGTTCAGTGACAAGATAGTATACAATGTGATTTTGCAAGTGATGTCTTAAATTAAGTGTACCGTCTCAACAACACATTAAAACAATATATCGTTAGTATAATTCATTCGCTTTAAAAAATAAAACAAAACACATTCATTAAGGTAAAGAAAACGAAGTAAAAAAGCGCACGTACATTGGAATAGCTCAGTACGGAGCAAACACAAAAGCACTTAGCTGCTTCATCACAAAAGATGTTCAAAATGTGGTCCATTATTATTGCGCAGGCAATCTTGTACTCAACGCATCATGAACAATAATCTAGTGCACTGAAGTATCTCAACCTGATAGTGCAGCAAAAAATGTTTTTTTAATGACTGGTAAATCGCCGGGCGCCTGGATATTTTGATTTATTACTCTATAGACGTACCTATATTTTCGCCTAGAGATTCAGTCTCTTGTAACTTACAAACCATCGTGAAAATAAAAAAAAAGCGAAATCTACCATTTTTTTAAATCTTAAGAATATTATGGGTTTCCTAAGGTTAGCGATATCGTTCTTTTATTAATGGAATTATATTATAATAAATATTGATCATCTCATGAAACAGTTTCTTTATTATGACCTCTCAACTTTAAGGATTTTTACTCACTTTGTCTTTCTTCAAATCAAAAGTATGTAGATTTTTAATGAAGTGCTAAAATGAAGCAGGGCTAATTTTGAAATCTATTAAATTTTTGGTATGTTAAATAATTCTATTTTTTATGCCTTTTTGTCTGTTCTCTATAGACTCCTATGTAATCCTTTCTGCTATTGCTATTCATTTTATAGATTGAATAATATGCAAATTTATGAATATTAAATTATTTTGACACTACAGTAATATATATTATTGCTCAGTTCTTCTATATGAGGAAGGCAACGAATATTATTCCCTAAATTGTTATTAAAGGTAATGTTTACAACAGGATTACTTAAGCAATTATTTAATGCATTATTAGCATTATTATTGCTGGTAGTAGAAAATCTTGTACTACAGATAATTTTGTGTATGAGTTAAGGGGATTACATTATTTAACATTAACTGTTTGAGAATATTAAAGTTTTTTCTTAACCAACGAAGAATGAGAAATCTTATCGATCCTATTTTTTAGACTTTTATTAAGTTAATAGTATATTATATTACGCGGGACTGGACTACCTAGTAACCTTAATCTCGAAGGTAAGCTTTATAACCCGACCATAGGGAATATCTCCCCGATATTTTTCAGGGTTCCAGAATTGAAACGTATGAAAACGTACAAAAAAGTAATGCACATAGGTACCCAGGTATAAAAAGGTAATATTTCTTTATGACAGAATGCTTTAACAAATTACTATAGTAACCGTTGTAACAAGAATAATTTTTAAAGCAGCATTGTCATTGCCAGTATCATCACAGAATACACAGCGGAAGAGGTTAGAGAATTGTTATCACCGAAATCGAAAAAACTTTATGAGCTGCAGTACGATGCGTTGCAATTAAAAAAAATCGTTTGTGCCTCCAATGTCTGGAATCATTATTCAATACTAAAATCGGACATAAGTGAGTTCACAAAATTACCAGACTTTTTAAAGAAAAGAAACGACGGATTTAAGCCAAAAAGTTGAGCAGATGGATCAGTTTTTACTTGAGGCTGTGGATGATAAATACTGAATAGTTAAAGTAAATATTTGAAAATGTGTTTATGCCCATAAGTTTTAAGAAAAGAACTTGCGGATTTAGAAATTAACGATGTGACAAATCGGACCTAATGGCGGTTAAAAATGCCAAAAATAAAATTGATAGGAATTTTGGGATAAAAATTTCAGAAAATAATGCCATCAGTTTTGTTGAGATACATCCAACAAAAGATGTACTGGTAGGTAAAAATATGTTTGGCACACTTTGACGGTAAATAAAAAAATTAGAAAATGCAACGTCTTTTACAAGACACTATTTTAGACGCACGTCTGCATCTAAATTAACTGATTCGGTAGCAACAATCAGCGTACTGAAGAGTCTGGAGGATGGAGATCTTCTAGCGAAACCGAGGACTATGTTTAATCCTCTATTAAAAATAAGGAGAACGTATGATAAAAAACATTTAGTTAAATCTTCTTCAATGTGGCCTCCTATTTCGGCAGCGTCTTCTGAACAAGTATCAGTTTGATATAAAACAGACTTATCCGTTAAGTGCGAAGTATCTTTATCTGCTGCATTAACCCAGGGAAATACTAGTTAATATGACTGTAGTCACTTTAATTTAAATATTAATGACAATATCTATATGATGTATAATTATTAGAGATTTAATTGTTTTTTCCAGGTAGATATATTTATGAAAAAAGTATTGCCAACTCTGATCAGGATTTGACTTGGTTACAAAAGCGCCAGATGGTGTTCAGTAGCGTTACATTTCGTACTTTGATGATGCCACTTTGACCTAAAATTTGAATAGGGCCCTGATGGTGCAGTGTTTAGCACATTTGACTAGTAATCAAAAGGTCCCGGGTTCAAATCCTGGTTAGAGCTGAAAATACTTTTTCATAAATATAACTACGTGAAATAAAAAAAATAAAACTTCTTATTTTAATTAAATATTAATATCAATTATCATTCTAATTCTTTTCTGCAATAAAGTATGTAATAAATATTTTTGTTTATATTTAAATGCTTCCGGGATTTTCGTCGATATTTAATCCCGAAGTGATATTTCAATCCCTGTTGTAATGTGAACATATCACTTTGGTTCCGGAAGTCCGAAAAGTTCATTGCATACATGTTAGGAATAATAGTGCAAATATTTCCCACAAGACATAGATTTTCTATACCGGTCTAATGTGATGCGAATAAATATGAAGCACCCTTTAGGTTAATGTCCGAGAAGTCAAAAATTTTTTGAGATGGACTTTGAATGCATTAATGGATTTTGCTTTAACTTGCTCGGGAATTTCGTTATATACGAGTACTTTGCAGATGTTATATGAATATGATCGTTTGAGAAAGCTATGTTTGTATACTGGTATTGTAAGCACATTCTTTTTACGTATATTAATGTTATGAACAGCAGTCCTGAAACGAATTTTATTATAGAGATATGTTGGCGTTTTAGTTAAAATAATTATATGAAATAAAGAAGCTGAATGTAACACTCTCCGCTCGGACATGCTCAACCAAGGAACAACGCCAAGTTTGTGCACTATTCTTTCTCTCGTGTGTACACCGTAAATGAGATATAAGCACAAGTTCTGCACAACCTGGATTCTCCTAGACGTAGAATAATCAAGACATGGACCATAAACACAGTCGACATGGTTAAATAGGAACAATACATAAATAAATGTTTTGCTTCAGGTTTAACAGAGAACGAAGACCAAAAATAACTTTCAAGTTTGCAAACGCTTGTCGGATAATATCATTGATGTGTAGGTTAAAACGTAATTTATTATCTAAATCAAAACCCAGGCTTCTAGTTCTGCTTACTGCCTCAATAGGTGGACCTTGTACGGAGATATTTAGATTAGAGAGGATCTCATTGCAGAAAGCAGGTTGTCCAAATAACATAATTTTTTATTTAGACGGATTTAAACAAAATAAATGTGCCAAACTAATGTGCATGACCCAGTCGATGCAAATCACGTACCACCTTTTGCTTCAGATCAGCAACAGCGTCTTTCCTAAAATAATAAAAAAATCTGTGTGTCATCAGCACAGAAATGACACTCGAAATTAACATTTCCGCAAAGGAAGATACCTCTGACTGACACATAAAAAACGAGTTCAATGTTAAATCAATTTATAATGATTCAACCGGAACGTTGGCCATTACTACCTAAAACACTGCCATGCCCGATAACCCCGCTTGCATTTACCCTTTGATTCCCAACGGAGAGGAAGCAGCTTTTTGGGGATGAATCAAACGTCGGCTCATAACTGAAAAATCGAATTATGCTCTCGCGGACAACTTTCCAATCGCTCCCAGTTTGCAAGCGGAAATGAAACCGAGTGGGGCGGAAAATTAAAAATTAATAATTTATACGGGAATTATATGCCGATATTTTTATTCACAGCGGACGAAACACCCAAGGAGAGGAGGCTGTCGAAAACCATTACGAATTTGCGTGCCGGGCTTGCGCTTCACGTCATAATTATGTATATTGCGTTATTTTCGACGTCTGTATAAAATTCCGCTGCTTCAATTTAATAACTTTGTTGTTCCATTAACATACAAAGCTTATTAAAACTAATATTGCTTTATAGTATATTCGGACAGCGCAGGTCCTCTGAAAAGGTTGCGTAAGTAAACCATAAAAGAATAAAATGATGCGAAGGTAATTTGATCACCTATAGATTTATGGCAAACTGGAAAAAACGGTGTGGGCGTTATTACATAAAGGCGTTAATGTTGACTTTATTGTAGAAATCAATAATTTAGGACAAAATAAAACAATTCTTAAGTTCATCGCGACGTTTCGGCACTTATTGAGTCTTCTTTAGGCTATAAAGAATCATTTTTATTTACTTTTATATAAAGGATGTTTCACGAATGATAATGACCCTGACCAAATTAAAAATGCCACCCAAAATGTATTCAAATTATGAAAAAAAACAGATATGATTTTCATTTATGGTGAATGCAAGAAAAATGCTTCCGCTGCTGCCCGTTTATACAGACAACGTGTTCCAAATAGAAGAGCTCCTGCCGATACAATTTTCACGAGACTTGAATTAATTTTAAGGACAAACTGGCCACCACTGAAAAAGTGAAGAGAAAGAACAGCAACAGGCCCTGAGAATGAAATTAGAGTATTGGAAATGATTGACGAAAATCCTCATATTAGTCTAAGGGTAGTCTCAAGAGCAACCGGTATTAGTCTGTCTTCGGTACACCGAATAATTAAAGGCAATCAATTTCATCCGTATCACTTGCAATTGGTTCAGGCCTTAAAGGAGACAGATTATCCTAAAAGACTGGCTTTTTGTAACTTTGTTCGGGAACACAAAAATTTGAATGTGAGATTTTATGACAACATTTGTTTCTCAGATGAAGCAAGATTTTCTAATAATGGTGGAGTTAACAAACATAACATGCATTATTATGCGCAAGAAAATCCACGTTGGATTCGAGAAGGATATATTCAAACTATCTACTCGATGAATGTCTGGTGCGGTATATTGGGGAATCAAATTGTTGGGCCTTATTTTTTTCGCGACAGTTTAAACGGCAATACTTATCTAAATTTAAAAAAAAACATTTTACCGGTACTTCTCCAAAATGTAAATTTACAAGTAAGACAAGATCTATGGTTCCAACGAGAGGGGGCACCTGCGCATTATCGTAGAATAGTGCGAAATCATCTTGATTTGGTTTTGCCTAACCGAKGGATAGGAAGAGGKTCAATTAATCCTTGGCCACCGAGAAGCCCGGACCTTACTCCTTTGAATTTTTTTTTGTGGGGAATGGTAAAAGAGCAAGTATACCAAACACCAATTGAAAGTGTAGAACATTTAGCAAATAAAATACGTGATGCATGTAGATCCATCACTCCAGACATGTTAATGCATGTTAAAAGATCATTTTGGGCACGAATTCAAGCTAGTGAAAACAGCGGAGGGCGACATTTTGAGCATTACATTAATGTTATTGAATAAACTTTTCTCAAAAATAAAATTTGTTTTACAATACCGAATTTACTTAGAGCAAATGATTGAAGTTTATGTCAAAATTTACGAATTTATACAGCTCTCTACGTTTTATATTTCTAAAACGATGAACAATTATCAATGTTACTTCTGCATATGTATTTTGGGTTGCATTTTTAATTTCGTCACTGTCATTATCATTCGTGAAACATCCTGTATAAGGAAAAAGTTTTAATATAAAATACACCAGAAACTAGAAATTATTCGATAAAACACGTTATAATGGTTATAAAATGTATCGTTAAAGTAACTTATAAAATTCGAAATAAAGGTTAACGGTTATGTTATGATTTAAGAACAGAATTATTTTTAATATGATTGAAACAGAGCAGTCTGTTACTATAACGAAGATATGACGTCACATTTCTTCAATACAACTATATGCATTGTTTGTGTCATCCCAGTATTTATTAAAGGATTCAACCATTATGTAATTTGGCATAAAAATAGTCAAAATGGGTAGAGTTGGAAGGTTGGGTATTCAAGATGCGCTTAACATTACAAATAAAACAAAATAGGTACGTCACCAACGGGTCGAATAACAGTAGATTGTGCAATACGAAGTCCGTTCTGTTGTTCCATGTTAAATATTATGTTTAAGAATTGTCACTGTCTATTTCGTAATTTTACAAAATCGGCTTTTGACTTCAATGTTGTATTTTTTATAACTCGTCTTTTGCTAACTTTAGCATTACTTTAGACTGGACTAAGCACTTGTCGAACATTAACAATTACAAACTACAGCAAAAACGCGATTGGCATTAATAGACAAATAGTTATCATCTGTAGATTACTAATTCGTTTAGTTTCACTGGAATCTGCAGATAACAACCTTTGTCCTTTGCTACTGGTCGACTTTTTATTATTTTTGGAGCTGTCTTCCTTAATTTAAGGTATTCAACAGGTGCTTACTGCAGTCGGAAAGAACGTAAACTACCAGCCTATGTTACTCCCCCGAACATTTTTTTCAGGTGTCATATTGCTTGCCTATTACTCTATGTTACTTTTTTAAACGCCATTTTATGCAAGTGTTAATAAAATAAAGCTCTTTTTAAATCTCAAGTAACCTGTATCAGCGTTTTTCCCAATTTTTGCAAATAACTCTTATTTTTTGTTTTGTTTTACGTCGGCATAGATTACTACGTATTATAAAATAAAGTCTTCGGCGGCGTCTGTCTGTTTCTCTGCGATAAGCTCAAAAACTACTGAACTGATTCATGAGGAATGTTAAGGGTTATAATATGTCAAGGTTTTGTGTAAATTGTTTGAAATATAACGATAATTGTTGGTAGTGGAAGTTTTCGTCGAAAACGCTGCTTAATCCCTTTGAGATAATATAACAAAACAATGCATGGTGAAATATTTTTCTTTTATGGATCTATAAAAATCCGCGATGGCATATATCCGTCTTTTAAAGATAGTTTACTATACACATTCTATCTTCTAAAAAAATGGTAACGTACAATGCGATACTTGGAGAGCTATTTAAACGAATGCAGTAGTAATCCTTATCAACTTAAATACGTTAGTTACCTTAAGCATTTCATGCACAATATGATAACCACATAATACCATAATAACCTTAATTAATATCTCGCAATAATAATATATAATATATAATAATATATCGCAAAATATTAACGCACGCGAAAATAAATTCAAGCGCGTTTCTCACATAGATGACGATTTCTATATAAGCCGAGCGACAACGCACCCGTACTCCTATAATAGACAGACTTTTGGAGCGAATGGAGGTGACGACTGGAAGGTATTTGTTGTAGGCGTAATATGCTCATTACGGGTTTGACAATGGATGCTGTGCTTTCTAATTATTATTTCGAAAAAAATATAAATAGGTGCGAAATAAAGTCCACCGAAAGCTTGGTTTAGAATATAAAGAGTATTCTTAAAGCTAAATAAAGGCCGGTATCCCCGTTAAAAGGTTAAAAAATTACATTTAAAATATATTTATGTACACGTATAACTATATAAAATATATGTTGTTAGGCACAGGCCCGAGCAAAACGACCATATTTTAAAATATTGTCTTTTGTTCTTTTTGAAAAACCACATCACAATTAAAAACTCAACACAACGTACAAAAATAGTTCAACAACTATTATTATGATTATTATTATGTTGGAATAAGCTTCGATAAATTTCCAATCCCCCCTTACTAAACTAATAATGTTGGTGAACAGAATTATTTGTGAAAAGATATTTTACATCAACGGACGTTAATATATGATCAGTAAGTAACTTGATAGTTTTTAGCTTTTTAACAAAGAGCAAGGTGTTATCAATGCTGTATTTAAATATAATAAAGTAGCTATGTTTTTTAAGTAAGTACCGTTTTGGAATTAAAAAAATACGTGCAAAGATATCGCAATAATTTTATCTTACATGAAAGCCTGTACCTTAATCTACTTTTCTACATAATTTCCGTGAATATTGAGGCACTTGTCATAACGTGGCACCAGTTTTTGAATACCCTCCTCATAAAATTCTGCCGCCTGACTTCTTAAGCACTGTATCACAATGTTTCGACTTCGTTATCGTCTTGAAGACGCTGACCACCCAGGTGTTTCTTCAAGTGTAGGAACAAATGGTAGTCGCTGGGCGCCAGATCAGGGCTGTATGGAGGATGATCTAGAGTTTCCCATTTAAAAGATTTGATGAGATCTTTGGTCCGATTAGCCACATGTGGACGGGCATTGTCATGCAGCAAAACGATACCCTGACAAAACACTACGAGAATATTGAGGAAAGCAGTCGCACAATGATAAAATTGTAAAGCCTCTGTTTTCTCTCACCTTTCCGTTCACTTTTGGCACCAAATCTTCATTAACGACCGAAGGACGCCCACTCCGTTCTTCATCATGCACATTTGTGCGGCCATCTTTAAATGCTCTCACTCATTTCCTTACCATTCCATCACTCATAATGTTTTGTCCGTAAACTTCACAGATCTCACGATGAATATCGATCGGTTTTACGCCTTTAGCACTAAGAAATCGTATAACAGCCCGTACTTCACAATCGACGGGACTCACGATTGTCGGAGGCATCTTAAACACTCAGTAAACAACGTATACAATGAAGAATCAAACTGTAATGGCGTCAGTGCGTAGACAAGAGATGTAGGTATAAGTGCTGAAGCGTCATCACAAATTTGAAAATTATTTTATTTTATCCTAAACAACCGATTTCTACAGCAAAATCAAGTCATTTCGAAAACGTTACACAATAGGAAACTTTAATATGACCTGATACATGACGCAAAATACGTGTATACAGCGGTAATGGAAATTCTAATAATGTATAGCGTTGAATATACGTGCATGGGAATAGAATTAATAATGCAAAAATCCCGTGGGACGCTAGTGTTAAAGCAAGTCACAATACACCTAGCAATGCAGTTATTATACATCTGTCAGCGAAGCACAGAATTGCACTATACAACATCAAGCAAGTTTGTATTTAATTTTGCACCGCCTGCTTGCATACTGATCAATCTAAAGAACTGATCTAAGCCTGGTCCTGCTCTCTCGGATATATTGCAGTCATTTTAAAAGCGTGCAGCATTTCGTACTTCACCGCACATATTCGCTAACGTGTTTCCCATGGCATTGTTAAAAACCCAATAAATCGCGATCACAGCGGCGTGAGTTTCATCGCAAAGTCGCAGCGAATCCCACAGAAATCCTTTCAAAGTACTTACAATGTATAAAAGGCATTCTCTGTTGTTGTATGGCAGTCACCTAAAGGGAGAAAGATCGGCCATTGAATTGAAAAAGAAATTGGATATTGCATATTTAAATTTCAGCCTGCGACAACAAATCCCGAGGTTTTGTTTTGTGACCCTCTTTGTTTCGCACGAAAGCCATTGTACGAACGTGGCTTATCGTTACACGATGCTGCGGCTTGGTATAAGATGAAAATTTAGAAGACGGCCCTCCTCGACTTCGGTTATTACACAGTTAAGGCGTTAAAGTATAATGAAATTGACGCGGTAACGCTAGATAAGCTAGCAAGTATTCATGAAAAAGAAATGAAAATGTTATTCATTGGCAGCACGAACTGATTGTATCATATCAATAATACAGCCTTCTTTTATTACTTCCAGTAAACGATACACTGGATTGTCTCTTATACATTACGAATGTAGGTACAGTAGGATGGCCGAAATGGGATTTCTTTTTGGATTTTTTGGATAAATTTTGTGTCAATATGAATAATATTATGGTGGGTGAAGCTGTTAAATTTGGAATATTTCTCAACATCTGTAAAAGTGGTATACTTAAAATGTCTCAAACTTGGAAGTTTTAGTACCTTCATAATGGAAAGTACATTCGCCATTTAGATGCCTTTTTCTGTTAACATCGTCATCATACGACTGACTTGCCACGCTTCTTTTTTTAAATAAAACAAATTTTAAAAGAAGAATGACTATATTTCTTGTTAATTTTATCAATTCCCAATCACAACCGAATGCTCGATAATGATTCGATATAATTAACCCAAACAAAACCTCGAAAGCAGCTGCTGCCTGCAAGTTTACACATAAATTAAGTTCCAATTTTAATTTCAATCCTTTTCTTTGTCGGAAACAACTCTCCCACTTGATAAGTATTTTTTTAATAACACAATTTTAAATTTCCATCAGGAAATAAAACAAATAATACATGTAACTCTTGCTCCCTTATCGTAAGCTCAAATGTGGTAAGTATAATAGGTAAGTATATAATTATGTAATGAAAGAAACTCCTATCTATGCTGGTTACTACGTATACATAGTTATAAAACACAATAATTAACTAATTCTTTTCTTGGTTGAAATCAACTTTTCCAGTCAACACGTTGTTTTGGTAGCTATTTTACATTTCCCAAAAGAAAAGAAAATAAATAATACGTATCTTTTGCTCCCTTATTATGCACTTAATTTGGTAAGAATTCATACATAAATAATTAAAGAARCGCTTATCGCTTATCTGTTTTTGCCTCTCGATTGTGGCGATGACCAATGGTGATCCTAAGCGAGTGTACGTCTGCGGCCAGGAATTGAGGGACGTGCGCAATACGATTGGCTTGCCGGTGTATGCTTCAGCGGCGTGCGGTGTAGGAAGATAGAACAATCCAGAAAACAAACGGTTWTACTGATTTCGGCGGTTTCAGTGCCCCAACAAAGACCCCTAAATAACGCAGGGGTCTAAAATAATATAACAGCTTCTGTGCGACCACTAAATCCCGCAACAGCGGTTACTTAGCACAGTGGTAACAAACGACGACACTGGCTAAATTCTAATGAAGAAAGTAATGCAAATAAATCCCACTACGTGGAGGTTTTGTAATAACAACCAATGCACAAGCAAAACTTCACAGTCGACACAAGATGTTTATAAATTCAACGCTGTCAAAGAAGTGAATGGTTTTCCGGTAAAGCTGATAAAGTTGGCACGCAAAAACACGCCAAAGAAGACAAGCCGCAAAAACAAATCGAGCGCTCCGCAGATGAATGACCCGCCAGCTGATCGACCGAACGAAAGCGAAAATTCAAAATGATAGAAATAAACAATATACAGTAACGGTGAATTGAAAATCCACCCGTTACAGACTCCTAAAAAATAAATATTCCTATTTTTCTAAATATAATTATAATAATAATAATAATAATAATAATAATACGTCTTTATTAAGGCCAAAGGCTACTCAACTCAACCTTTTCCATTACTACAAGCCATAATCAACAATCAAATTATAACAATAGGAACAATAACAAGCACTATTTGCACATGGTAATGGAACAATCTTTCGAACAATCCATATATACGAGCTACATAGCTGATACTAAACTTATTTCAAATAATTTCTTGGGAAAACGGCAAGAGTATTTGGGCTAAATTAAGCAATGGATTTTTTAACTGTCTATATTTCGAGCCATAATCGGCCCATCGTCAGGACGAAATCAAATCAAAGATAAGAGGTGAAGCAAAAAGAATTAAAGCAGAGAACTATTAGTACAAGAGGTGAGCAGGGGCAAATGGAAATACTGTGTCTGTAGTTGTGGTTTTCCTAAAAACTTTGAAAGGAAATTTAATATTTCTAACGATAAGATCAAGAATTTTTCTATTATTTTTAATTTAACAGGTGAAACGGATCGAGGAATATATAGAAGTACAGTAAAGAAGAAACCCATGTTCTTCTCTGGTACTACCAAATTGTTGTCAAGACAAACAAAATAGGTATACTTTGGATTGTCTGACATGACTTTATTTTCTAGGTTATTAAAAAAATTTTTGCAAAAATAGGGGATAAACTCGACACCATAGCTAACCCTGGTAGTTGGGAATTATATTGTTAAATGCTAGCGGATAATCAGCGCCCTCTATGGGCCATAGCAGATGTGGTCTTAATAGGACACTGCAAGTAGTGATCCTAGCGACAAACTGATGACAGGGAATGTCGATTCTCCAATACATTCTGTTTATGAAATGTACGCGAAGTTTAGATGTCCTTCTAGAAAAATCTAGACAGATGGCGTAGGCGGAAGCTACCCTAAAGCGCGGGCTGGCGCATGGCGGGCAGTTTGAAATATAAAGTTCTGAATTCGAAAAGCGGTTAATCAAGCGAGATCTCGAGCGAAAGGCTTAGTGAAGCACCCGTTTTTAGTGCTAAAGTGTGTCATATAGTGATTCACTAAATTAGTAGTGTTAAGATAGCAGTGTTTTGAACTAGATGTGTTTAAAATAAGACCTTCAAAACTATTCAATAAGGACTGAACTCTATGCTTAGAGTGCAAATTGAAAAATTTTACACACATTATTTACTAAGATTGTGTTAGTTTACACTTTTAAATTGACAAAAGCTACGACTATGAAGATCAAAGTAAAGCGCTCGGAAACAACACCCGTAACGAGAGTTCCCAACTAAGCAAAGCAAAACAAGCGAACAGACTAATAAAAGCACTCGCTAAAATGCGTGTCTAAAATTGGCGTAACGGGTGCTTTCGAGTGTGCCCTGTCATCGGTGTTCCGTTATTAATTCAGGACTTTTTCCTTTTATGAAACTGGAAACGCACTCTGCTTAAGGTAATGGCGTACTAAATATTTTACAGGACAGCTTTTCTCCACTAATAGCTGGTGCTTTGTTATTCTTCCCAAAATTTATTGCATTAGACTTAGTGCACGCTGCTACTTATTTCTTGTATCGTTCTAAATTGATTCTCACTGAGGTCTGATCCTCTGTTGAATACAAACACATCACGTTATGCTTCTTTTTCCATTCAGGATAACGTTGCAAAATTCTATTTAAAGCTAGACATATAGTTAATAAATTTAATTTATAGTTATAATTCAGGTATTAAGACTAATCACTGTAAAGGTACCTCAAACAAAGAACCACGTTTTGCGCTCTCGTAATTAATGGACCGAATTAAAAGGTGAACTACTTAAGTATTTGCACATACAGGGCTTCAAACCGCTATTTTTTGGTTCTTTTTTTCGTTCCGGTTCCAATCAAAATATAAATATCGATTTGGATCCTGTTTTCGTTCCAACGAAAATAACGGTTTTTTTTTCTGTTTACGTTCAGTTCAAAATGATCAATTTTTAAAGTTCTTACTTTTATTTATGTAAAACGTTTTTTCTAATACATAAGCTAACATTTTTTTTATTTCTTTTGTAATCCGTTAAGAGTTATCAATAACTACGCAACGTACTTCGCCAAAATGACCAAATTGAAGTGTTGAATACGACAGAGGCAAGCTAAGCTTGGACCGCATTAGCTCAAAATCATCCCATTTCTTCTTAAATTATCGTAATTAAAAACATACATTATTGCAAATGGTACAACTGAAAGCTAACTATCAAACATAGCAAAGTACTTAAAATTGACAAATCTTGTTGATTACACGGAGCATTTATTTTAAACAATTTAGGAGGCATTGTTAACTAATATAAATAGTTTAAAAATTATTATAACAAAAATTATTACTTTCGGATATATTTATTTGATTTTCTAGAACGGTGAAATAGGTACCGTTCTAAAGCATTTTTCAGCAAGTTACTTATATTAAAGTCAACACATAATGAAACTATATACATCTACCTTAGGACTAGAGTCCAATTTTTAAATAAAAGTTTTGGGTAGTCTCTGAAGACTTGTTTCGCAAATTTTGTGTTTGAATTAATAGACTTACATTACAGCGTAGTGGTACCCAAAAATCTCGTTAGAGAAATTCTAAATGCTTTTGGGTAACATTTCTCACATGTTTAAAAACTCAACGGTGATAGTATTTCTAATGAGGAGGCTTCTAACAAGGCAATTGGTGGGTGTGAATTCTGTGACAGCAATACTTGCCTATCCCTCAGTGATATTTTTTATCTAAAAACTTCAAATATGACAGTCATCTAAATTTATCCTCGTTCTCAATCAGTGAAAGCAAAATTCTAAAGTCCGTAAAGAGGATAAAGTCTAACAACGTTTGAGGTCCTGATAATATTCCAGCGTTTCTTGTTGGAGATTCTATAAATTGTGTCTTAGATCCGTTGTGTCACATATTTAATGTAATTCTGTCTAGCTCTAATTATCCAAAAATGTGGAAGCTATTTCGTGTAATTCCGTTATTTAAATCTGGTGATAGGACGTGTGTCAATAACTATATGCCACTACCTTTATTATGTAACTTTGTTAAACTTTTTGAATTCGTTTTAGTTATTAAGTGTTATAAATAATTCCGGAACAAGATGGATTTATTAAGAGTCGGTTCACTGAAACAAATCTGAATGAATTTACACAGTTTGTATCTTCAGCCTTGGATGACCGTTTACAGGTGGACGCGATCTGTAAAGACTTATCTAAAGCTTTTGATGGAGTACACCAGGCAAATTTACGATAATAGTTTAATTAATGCCTTGACAATACTAAAAATATAAATAATGCAATAGGAGTACTGATGGATATCATTAACTAAATATAAATAACATTTACTTTAGGAGTATTAATAACTTTATATTCACAGGCAAAATGATGCTGTAAGTAAAATGCTGCATTTTGCTCATACATAATTCAAACTATCATTGCTCTACTAGAATGACAAATATTTACTAGGCATGCAGAAAAATAGCAAATGCTTGCACCGAAAACATGTAACGACATTACAGCAACCACTGAACTTGCAGATGCTATAAACTATAACCATATAATATCCTTGCTTCTTAAAGATTCATAGCGTGCCTGACTTACTACATCCTAGATCCTGCAATATGGTGGAGGTGCCGAGTATGAGACACAAGCTCAACCGCAGTGCGAAATCCTCGTTGAATCATTTACAAGCCTAACCTCTAGAACACGACTGGATGTACTCTAAAAGAATGGCTTTACGTGATGTTCATTCAACGTCGGTCACACATATACAGGGTATCTACAAAGTATGGAACCAGCAGGATATTTGAAACTGTGCATGAGCCTTTGGGTAATTAAAATGCATTTTCTGGAATTTTTTCAACTCCCTGCCAGCTCTCGTTTCCGAGATATGGGCGCAAGTTGCATTTTTCAATGGGAAGGAGGATCAAAAGGCACATCATTGAAAAGGATATTATTTCCTGATGTCAAAAATGTATCACACTTGTACAATTTATTGCCTCTGAGTTGAGAAAAGTGTGATAGCAAACTTGGGTCTTCCAAAAAAATTCGAGATAAAAACCATATTCGTTATCGCTAAGTAAGAACAAAAACTCCAGGTGTTTATATTTTCCTCGTGACTGGTGATAGTTTTCATTCACTTTGTTATTTGCAATCGCAATGCCTCAGTTGACTGAACATGATCGCATCGAAATTTTGATGATGATTGGTTATGGAGATAGAAGGCGAAAAACTGAGCGAAGATGATTTCGATCGTAGGATAGAATTTTGCGAAAGTGCTATGAACATGATAGATGAAGATAGAAACATTTAAACTTGGATTATGTTTTCTGATGACGCGACTTTTTGCATCAACGATAATGTGAACAGACATAATTGCGGATATTGGTCGGACACAAATCCCCATCGAATGGAAACGTCCACACACAACACCCTCAGAAAGTGAATATCTGGTGTGGTATTATCCGGTGAGCACATTATTGGGCCTTTTTTTCATCAATAGAAATTTGAATGCGGTCAAGTATTTACAGCTCTTGCGTGAACACATTATACCAGAACTTATTCGCCTGTTCCCTAATCGTGAAAATGCTGCGCGTCCTTCAGAACAGATATAGTTTCAGCAAGATGGTGCACCGCCCCATTTTGCACAGTCAAAGTTCGTCGATATTTGAATGCGATATTTCCAGACAGATGGATTGGTAAGAGCGGAACGATAGAATGCCCAGCAAGTTCGCCTGATCTCACGCTGCTTGATTTTTACCTATGAGGGTATCTGAAAAATCGTATTTATGCTAATCGGCCACATAATTCAGAAGATTTAAAAGGGCGAATCAGGGCAGAAATTCAGAACTCCAAATATGCTACAAAGAACATTAGAATACTTTTACTCAAGGTTGCATTACGTACTGTCCGGAAGTAAACGGCGAACATTTTGAGCATCTTCTGTAATTTAAGTCTGAAAAATAGTGCATTTTCACGGAATCATGTTTTTCTTTTTTACTTTTAGGGTACCCGATTCGCAATAAATTGATTAAACTACACAAAAATTACCACCAGTCCAGAAAAAATGCCAATACCTGTCCATTTGAGCGATAAAGAAAATTGTTTACATTCTTTTCGTTCTTTGTCACTTTTCTCAACTCAGAAGCAATAGATACAAGTGTGATACATTTTTGAAATTTTGAAAGGAAAAAATATCCTTTTCATTGATGTGCCTGTTGACCGCCCTGCCCATTTAAAAATACAACTTGCGCCTATATTCTCGGAAACGAGAGCTGAAAAAATTCCGGAAAATGCATTTTAATTACCCATAGGCCCGTGCACAATTTCCGAAAAATCAGTCAAACAGAATCTGAAATATCTTGCTGGTTCCATACTTTGTAGCGACCCTGTATATGAAACAAATAAAAATAAATATGTAACAAGCAGTTTTTGTTATTATAGAGCATTTAGCTTGTTAAAATGACGACCGGCGATGGCAGAATTTATAAAACCGCGAATTGGCATTTTACAGATCAGTTACTATAATCGTTTGACTGGTGCGAACCAATAGCCATTTTAATTAACATTTAGCACGTTCCAATTGAAATTTTAGAGCTCGCTTGTTTTTACTGACAACTGTAATTACATATTTCGTTTTGCAAATATTTTTCACAGAAATATGAGTCCTATGATTTAATAATTTCGTCAGTGAAGATTATTTTACTATAAGTCACTTAAAAATACTTGCTTTGAAGGACATAGTTCGTTATAAAAATAAGCAACTACGTTACAAATAAACATTCAAGTCTGTTTTCAAATAGTCAAAACTAAATAATTAATAACAAAGGTTTTTAAGGATATTTCAAAACTAATTTTTTACTTAAAAAAGGGTGTATAGTTTGATAAAAAAAAAGGACACATCGCATTGCTCTGTGGCCTTAAAATGGTCTGGAACCTGGAACATATTATTCCTCACGGTATTCAGGATGGTTCACATTCCGTGTGACACCGCTCTAACTTTGGTAAGGGTCTGCATTGTGTACAGTATTAACAGGTCAACTTGAAGCTCGATCAGGATCGCTTGAATTCCTGATTGTCTATAATACCTTTACGATAACAATATACTGAGTACCTTGAATGTGCTGCCGCAGAACACATTATTTAGATTGAACTTTTAGTACTTGTGCTATATTTGTAAAAGTTTTTATCGTCAAGACAAACGTTATTCTTCAGTTGCATGTCGACGAGCAGTAGTAAATAAATGGCGCAGTGTTTTTATGTTCACCCTAATGAACGAGTGGCGTGTTTTATTGGCAAATATGTTAATTAAGATCCATACACACGATTATACGAGGGCATATTGAGATCTAGTTAACATGGCCACTTTCCAGTAAACAAAATTTAATTTTGTCGCTATGGTAACAACTACGACGTTTTGTAAATAAGATCTCAAAGCTTGGGATCCAAAAGCTCATTTGTGACAAAAGTGTGAGTTTTTGAACGACATGTCTGAGAAAAAGCTAAATTTTGATAAAAATTATTTTTGGTTAGTATTTATTTTTGAAAGGATTTCCAGGCAAGGAGATTTTTACTGATATGGTGAAAACGTTAGTTGATCAGTGTCCTTCATATTCCACTATTAAAAATTGGTTGCAGAATTTAAAAAAGAAGCTCAGATGACAAAAGATGAGCACTCTGGAAAGTATTGATTTTATCCATGATATGTTTTTATAAGATAGAGGAATTGGGCTTACACAAATAACAGCAACATTGCGATTTTCCCATGAACGTGTGTTTATGTTCATCACGATTTGGGAATTAGGAAGGTTTCGCCCAAATGGGTCCCGAAATGATTAAATGCTGAGCATATTCGCGTAAAACTGTCAAAAGAAATGTGCGTTTTGAAGATTCCTCGACTTTTTGAGTTGGATTGTCACTCTGGATGAAACATGTATCCATTAATATGACCCAGAAACTAAAGAACAATCTAAACAGTCGAAGTATTCCAGGTCTCCACGACCGAAAAGGTTCAGTCCGCAGACAAGGTCTTTGCTTTAACTTTCTGGGACAAAGGCGAAATACTTCTGTTGGATTTCTCGGGACAAGGTAGATATTATAGTGAGCTGCTAATTAAATTGCGCGAAAGAATTGTCAAAGAAACAAAGATGAACTCTACCTTTTAGATAACGCACCTGCTCAGAAGTTGTTGATTGCATTGCAAATAATTGACAAATTCTACCGATTTAGCATTCCCCAAAGTTAAAAAACATTTAAAAGGTAAAAAATTTGCGACAAATAATGAAGAAATATTTGCCCTTGGAGAAGTGGTTTGCAGGCAAAAGATAAAGAATATTTTCTGTTAAACCTATAAGTCTTAATGAATATTATGCCGAATAAATTAAACTTGTAACATTTTACGAGTTTATGGTAGGACAGATACATATCAATATGCCCTCGTAGGTGTAATGCGCGCTCAACTACTGTTTTAAATTAATCAGTAATCTAATTCTTAAAAGAGATATTAGTGAGCTACCTAAAATAAAACCAATAACGCTGTTGCGGAGTTTATCACCTAATATACATAAACGGCGCATAAATATAGAAGTTTGGAGCACTCGCATCTGTCATAAATGCTGGTAGTGGTAGACTGGTACTACATCGTGTCGATTGTCGAATTATATCGAAGTTATATCGGAAGTAGCCACCAACTGTAATTATTAAAGCAGAAACCCAGATGCGATTGCTGCGAACATTGTTGACTAGCAAACGACAACTAAAACAACACTTTCGTGCCTTCGCATCAGACAATCAATAGATGGCGCCGTACGTGTAGAACTTTGTTCTGACCCGCCAATATTTAAATGTACGCAACCGGCCGCGGCCCATAGTTCACGAATGTGCTTCGCATATACAATTTTCACGAAACTTTATAAAACTAATAGCATGCCTGAATGCAGCCGTACAAATACGGTTATATAGAATGAACTAAAAATCTTTACTAAGGTATCGAATGGCTATTTTTTAAAACTTAATCGCATCAAATATAAGACACAATTATTTGAAGGTACAGCAGAGCGTGCTGAAGCCTTGAAAGTATTGGATATTCGTTGAGTCCAAAAATAACATATTTTGCCACTGCTGTTAGTAACGCTTTGAGATTTCACGACCAAGAAGTTGCGTGATTTGTTAGTATTCTCCCACTTCAATTATTGTGATGTTATTTAATAATCCCTGCTTTCTTGCCACGGATAGTGCACGTATTTCACAAGCACAAAATTCATGTCTGTGATTCATTTACTGCATATCAAGAATTGTAGAATATCACGCAAGCTCAAGGGAATCGCATGGCTGGGTATGTTTGACAGATACAAGCTTCCTTCATCGGTATTTTTCTTTAAAATTATTAATTAAAAAAAAAAGACCGTACTTATTTGACTCTCGAGAGTCAACTTCTCCACCTTAAAAATGATCTAAAAGACTTTTTCCATGATGATGTTGTTGAACTACATCGAAAAACAGCCATTTTTGAGAAAAACACAGTTAGTTTATTGATGCATTGCATGAACTGAGAGAAAGATTTTCCTGCTGTAGGCTTAGAAATACAGAATTGCTAATGCGAGAGCTATTAAATCAGCTTCATTGCATTAACTTAAAATAACTGAAGGGGAATTTTCAAAAAGCGCTACATTGACAACCTTCCATGAGTTTTTCGACTTTTAGAACGTATATACGAAGGTTCGTACCTGTATTTAACGTTTACTTATAACTAAAAGTAGTTTCATAATAATAATTCTACAATAACTCCATAATGACAAAGACAAAAATGTAAAACTTGACTTAACTAGCACCCTCTTTATTCTATTATTCTATTAAATCTACCTAGCCTTTTTATGATACCAATGTAATTAATAAAAAGATATCAATATTAGCGCCTTGTAGAAAGAAGAGAAGGAACATTCGAATAAAGCATACTGAGTTCATTCGTCTCTTTTCAACTTCATTTGTTAACATCCAAATATGTACTACAACTACTGGCATGTTATCACGTGCATGACTTAGCGTTAACTACTCTTTATTTGTGCTCGTGAAAAACCCTTTAAACAATTATAGTTGAAAATGCAGTCAGATGGATTTAATTGCAAGGGTATGCTCTAAAGCCGTGAAATATTTTATTTGTGAAATAGAAAACGGTTTGCCCCTTTTAGTGCTTTTAACTTATTTATTACTAACTAAATATTTCAAGGTGATGGTTAAATGGATGGGATTGCAATCCCGGAAAAGATCTAAGATCTGTCCAATTATAATAATCTTATTAAATAATGATAAGATGAATGAAGAGTTAAAAACATTTTCTAAGTTGTGGCAATTGTTGTCAAGTGAAAATTTTGGAATTATTTACAAAAACGAAAAATTTAGCAATCATCTTGATGACAGTGATTGTTTTCGACAGGAAAATTAGTAGTAGTGTCTGCTCTGAAACTATAACTGAGAACTTATCCAATCAGTTACCTACAATTTATTATAACCCTTTTTTATTTATTATATTTATTAGTATGTCTACACAAACTTCGAATATTCTAATGCCTAAAAGCGTTATTACATTACACCGATATAACATATTTCCGACAATATCTCTACCCAACATAAATCCCTAGACCATTACACCGACATACCGACTCGAAATTAATTTTCGTGGGACTTAGACCTCGGCTTCCACAGTGCGACCATGGGATTAGGCGGATACTGGAAACGTATTTATTTTCTATGAACAGCAGCGCATTTTAAACAGACTGCGCCCCCATTTCTCTTACCTCATAAAAACAAAAGGCTCGTCGAGAATCGATACGGCAAGAAAAGACGTTTTCCAATTCTCCGTTATGATTGATGATGAATATGCAAAGATGCAAACGACTGGAATAGACGAAATGTCGTTTCCGTTATTAAAGGATTTTGCAAGATGCCTTTGATTCGCCTCGAGGGCGTTTGCGTTCCCTGTTACGTATTTTTAAATTCAGGAAGTTCAGATGAATAAATACAGGGTGTCTCTAAAAGGAGCTGAAAAATGCCACCACAAGCTCCTGAGGCTGAACTATTACATGTAACCCAACTTACCTCAGTCCAAAAGTGATGGTTTTGGAGATAAACAAACCTGGTTCAAATATGAAGAGAGTTAACACACTCGTTGCTATAGCAACACCAATCGGAAGAGCGGATTCATGACGTTACTAGGCAACGATCTCGCGTTAAATGGAGGGGTACCAACTACGGTACGGTACACATTTAAAACGAAATAACTTTTTAGAGTCACATTGTATTTTATTTTTATACATAATTTCTTATTATCCAACGTCTTTTACGTAAAAAAGGCAGCCGTTTTTGAGATATCTGGATTTAAAGGATTCATTTCGTGTATGGCCAGGTATAAATTATTGATATAATTAAACACAATTTGAACTGAAAATTAACTGTCAATTAATTTAGAATAAAAATTATTATTTACAATACTTTAAAGGTTATTACCTGGTAAGAGCTGACTTTTAGAGCACTCTTTTTAATGACATTTGGATGTACATATTTTTATTTCTTACAACAAACTCACCCTTGTATTAGATTCCCACAAAAACACACACAAAAACAAATAAATATTTTGTTAAATTTCTATTAAAAACAGTCATCATCCAAATTAATTAAAAATGAATGTTTGATGTGCATAAAAGTATGCCTTAAAAATTATTTGAACTCTGTGGAGCATTTCATCATCATTACTCAAAACGTTAATTCCAGTTTGAAACGTTTCCTTTATTCTTCTTCTGTATATACTGGCCTAGAATACACAAAGCTTCTCAAATTACTTCATAAAAAACACCTAATCAATTGGGGTCATGTCAGGGGATCGATCTGTGCATGTTGCAGGTTAATCATTGTCTCTACCTATCCATCTATATGGATAGTGTTCGTTCAAATAGTTACGTACCTAAACCGAAATAACTGGAGGAGCATAAACCACATAAGCTTCTTCAAAGTTCCACTGACAGGGGATATAATAAGTCTGGTAATTCGTTTTGCAGATATTCAAAATAATTATCGCCATTTAGTCAGGATAGTAAAATAACAGGAAGAATTATGAAATTGTCTATGATTCCTACTCAGGCATTGATGTTAAACTCATGCTGTTTACGGGGTACTTTAGTCGCATGAGGATTTTCTTCAGTATAAACATCTTCATCGTGAACATTAGTTGTTATGCCACTCTACGTGATATTATATATGTGTATAAAACTCTTTAGATAAATTTCAAATCTTGATTTCTGTATTCTTGGATACACCGGCAGAAAGCTACACGTGTTTCAAACCCATGAGGTAAAAGATCTTGTATCCGCTGAACATGAAATGGGCGCAGTAGTTGTTTTCTGGACACCATATTAACAGTATCGGTCATATCTTCGTTGATAAGTATACTGTACGGCTATGATAAAAATTAAATTTGCAAATTGTTCGGCAATTCACCGGTGCTTGCTAATTCTCTTTCAGGATATTACTTCTACTACTGGTAATAGTAGGGAGAGGTATGTTGTTTTTAAACCAAATTTGTCCTTGAGATGTATTTGAGTGTCCTTGGGCTGTCCTTGCGGGTGCGTTGGGGTGTTCCTAAGGAGTCTTAAGGTGTCTTTGTACGAATAAGCAAATTCAAAACTATGTATATGTGAGAAAGGATATTTACCAAATCGGTCAAATTAAATATTTAAAATAAACAAAGTTCAACTTACAAACCCAATAACATACATGCTTGAAGATATTAATAAACAAGCAATATTAAGCACCTTTTATAAAGAAAAATTATATTTGATTGAGAAACTAATAAAAATGTACTGGTTAAGTTTCTAGGTTTAGACAAATCTTGGWTACTGAATCAAAATACAGGGTGTTGCAAATTAGTAGGTCACCCCATTAACACGATATTCTTGAGGCCAAAGTATCACGATTTTGTTATTGGTAAACTTCTGAAAAAAGCTTCATTTAAAAAATGCAGGGTGTCAAAGTTGAAATTTAAAAATCGTTTTTTTTACGATATAATCCACAGTTTTGGAGGTATCGAGTTGAAATTTGGTGCGAGTTTGTAGTATTTACATCTAAGTGTACCACTAAATTATTGTTAACATTACTTTAAAAACAAATGAATATCGGGGTTTTCTAATCTTTTATTCCCCCCGCAACTTTTTTTGACGGTCGCCCATGAGACCAGAGCATTTCTTTTCTACTACAAAACTTCATTGTCAGTTTTTTTGGTCCCTTATAATTTTTAGACAAAATGCTTAGATTCAGAGATAAACCTTACCTATGAGTAATAAATGTCGTTTTCTAAACCTACTTAGAAATCTTGTTAACTATTGGTTTGAGCATTAAAGACACATAGACGACAAAAATGTTTAAAATACATAATTTGAGTTCCAATATGGCAATAATCAGGCTTTACATGCTACAGTGGAAACTATCATATCAATAATATTAACCATTTATTTACAACGAGAAAAAAAACATTATTTATTACTAATAGACAAGGTGGAATGTTTCACAAAACGGCGTTTATCTCTGAATCTAAGCATTATGTCTCAAAAACTACAAGAGACCAAAAAAACTGACAATGAAGTTTTGTACTAGAAAAAAAGTCCGCTGGTCTCATAGACGTATGCCAAAAAAGTTAGGAGGGTTAGAAAGTTACAAACCCCCCGATATTCATTTGTTTTTATCGTAATGTTAAATGTAAATACTACAAACTCGTACCAAATTTCACCTCGATACCTCATCATCGATATCAACTTTGACACCCTGTATTTTTTAATGAAGCGTTTTTCAGAAATTTACCAATAACAAAATCGTCATATTTTGGCCTCAAGAATCTAGGTTTAACGCGATAATCTACTAATTTGCAAACACCCTATATAATAAATTAAAATAATTTCAATACACCCTACAAAGTTAGCGCATACTTCAAGAACGCTCCTTAACGACATTTTATACCTGAAGGACACATTCTCCACAGGATGCTATACCCCCCAAAGACGTCTCAAAGACAGCCCAAGCGCACCCCCCAAAGACAACTCAAGGTCAGTGATTTGAAAACAACATACCTTCCTCTACCGGCAATTTATAACAAAAACACCTCAAAAGGCAACTGTGTACCAAAAACATCAACGAGAACATCTCTCAGAATCAGTGGCCTTTCAGGAATTTCATAAATTTCACCTACCAATAGACAAGCCGTTATGACAGTTAATTTATTAATAGGGCTTTCGCTTCAAATTATGTTCAATTATTACAATTACTAACAATAACCGAATGAATTTTTAAATCCTGATATTTCAAAAACGGTTTCTCAAATCAGCTCTTACCAGATATACCTTTTGAAGGTAAAAGACGTTGAAGGCTAAGAAATTTTAGTTAAAAGTAAAATATAGTTTATGGCTTAAAAAAGCAAAGTATCACAAATGGCACCAGGGCCGGACCCATAGGCCCCAATGCCCTGACAGTTGGTTAAAAACTGCCGCAGTTGGCTCCAAAATAGGTTAGTCAAATTTGTTAAAAAACAATACATAATTAAAGTTAAATCAAGAAAGTGGTGTAGAAATAATGTTAGCTTCCCCACGACATCCGCGATTTCTCGAGTAGTAGCAGTCGTTACTTCTTAGTCGCAGCTTTCACAACCTCGCGTCTTCTGATCAGATGACAATGATCGACTGTGATTCGGCAGGCACCAGTATTGCCAGTCTAGTACAGTAGTACATTATTTTAAAATCTAGTACACTTCTTAAAATATTTTATTATGGGTATCCTAAAAAATTAGCAACARTTTTCAACAATGAATATAAGCGCATGACTCATAATGTATTTCAAAATTTTGCCAATGTTAATAACATGCAAAACATTTGTTGGTAGCCCAACGAACAGTCCCACTATACTGTCTGGTTTACGTTGCACCGTATTTGGTTGCGTCTTACAGAAAATTGCATTTTACTCGAGGAGCATAATGTTATGTTGCCCACAAAGTTGTTTTTTATTTGTTTGTATTTATTGTATTTGATTTCATATAAAAACAAGCTTTAAAAAATTCATGTTTGTTTTACGATATTAGCGTCAGATAAGAGTCCACAATCTAGTACATATATTACAGATATCTAGTACATTTTTTACAACTACCTTGTACATCGAGGAAAATGTGACAAAATTGTAAAAAATATGTTGCGAACTACTATGGGAAATAATCGAATTGATTCTGTCATATATATGTATTAAAAGTGAACAGGATATAACAGATCAAATAAATTTTTCCTATTTAATTAGCTCTTGGGCTACATTTAAAACTCAGAAGACTGGCTGTAATAATTAATAATTGATTTATTTTGTTAGATTTAGAGTTTTTTTAACTTTACTTGTTAATTTTGTATTATGCTTATTCATATTATTTTGGCACTCACTTAGCCACACTCTGTGGCAATTAGCAATTACCAAAGTAGAAGTATAAGGTATTTTAGTTTAATTTTTATTAGGTGTTGCTAATACATGTACAGGGTGTGTCACGACGAGTTCCTATTAGACGTTTATGGGGAAGCGGCCAGAAGAGAATTATGAAATTCTGCAGTATTAAGTTTTCGATTGTGATCTTTTTAATGAAAATAAAGCCATACTTAAAATTATTTCCGGTTATATCGGAAGTAGACGCCAACTTTGTTATTTTTAAAAGAACCATATAATTTTTTTGCGGTTTTGGATTCTACGTAAAATTCTAGTGAGGCTTTATGTAACACATGATATACTTAAATGATCAAATTTTCGAGATATAAGTTTAAAAAAAATTGAGAGCTACAGGATCCCGTTCGACGCCTACCACACAAACAAATGCGAATCGAATGTCGATAATATGAATGACAAAGGTCCAAAATACACCTTGGTCTAATCAAAATTTGAAAATGGCGTATTCAGCAGTTACAGGATGACGTCATAGTTATGTATCTAAAAATAAGCAAAACTCAAAAAAATTAAATGGAATTTCCTCTTTTTCATGCCGCTTTTGGTTCTAGGGAAAATTTTTGTTGGGGTTTGTGTAAAACATTATGAGGCTACAAGTATATATTCTAGATATTTAACATTTTATGTGAAAAACTGTTGAAATCGTTTTTTATACATCAGTTATCAAATAAAAACATTTGCTAGTGAAAGAAAGGAATGTCTAATAATTATTTATAAAATAATAAACAAATAATTATTTAATTTGATAATTTACGTTGTCATTTTGACAATTTACTTTACACATTTTCAAATGCCTATTGTATGCAAAGACGAAGACTAATAAAGCAAGACCAAATAAAACAATTGTTTTAGATTCAACACCACCGACAAAAACAAAACACTAACAATTTTTATTATTTTTAACATTTTTGTATAAACAGACGAAAACTTTAATAGCGAGAAACTTATCAAATCCTGTAGCTGCCAAATTTTTTTATAAACTACTATATCTCGAAAATTTTACACAAAAAAGATCACATTCAAAAACTTGATACTGCAGAATTTCATAATTCTACTCTGGTCGCTTCCCTATAAACGTCTTATAGGAACTGGTCGTGATACACCCTGTATGCATTCTAGAAAATCAATTTGTTTTAAGCTACTTAAATACACAATATTTTCATTATTTTTTTCCTTTTTAGAATGTCTGTGTGCTATTGGGTATTCTAGTGGTCTAAAGTAACTATTTCTTTTTGTATTTGAGTTGGCTTTTTCCCACTTCCTACCCCGCCAAAGTAATAGGTTTCGGTACGGCCCTGAATGGCACCTCTACATTTTACAATGAAAATGAAAGCAGATTTCAACTTTTGACCCCCAAAAAATTCCCCTAGCTGAATATTGTAACATCATCCACTTTTAGATTGAGGTAAATTATATTAGTGCCATATTTTAGCCACAGGAATTTATGGGGCAGCATTTTTTCCACAGCTTTTACAGACACCCTGTATACTCGTAATTTATCTTGTAAACTGCATAAAACATGAAATTGTCAAACAAGTGTATAATATGGCTACCCAAATACTTACAAGAAGATATATAACAGAATACGTATCGACATTCGTTACTATCAGCATACGAACCTACGAACAACGAAAACACAAATCACTTATTACTTTGCTAACCAATAACGACGAAAATTGCGAGATATAGCTAGAATTTGAATCGCTTCAGTTACGATTTTCAATGTTCCGAAATGGGACATCGAAAATAAATGCAAAAGTGTGCAAGGTACGAAGTGCAGCTGCCTAATAGCGCATAAAAACGACCGGCCGTACGTGACCTTGATTTTACCTTTTCTGGAAAAACTGAGCGTTGGCTGCTTACACAATTAAGAATTTTAACTGCATGAAACTGATCATTAGTCTAACAAAATATGAAATATTCCTACCTGAATAATCCACAGGATGCTTGTCAAGGTTCGAAGGTATGGACATTATCGGCGTAGGAACAACGGAAACACAAATCAAAGTTCACAAATTCAGGATGCAATGTTCGAAATGTTTGACTCACACCTTTTAATCACGGAATTCACAGTCTAATAACTCAAAACGAACGAACTGAACCTAACGCCCCATCAATAATTAGCTACTGACTGACAAAGGACAACGCTGTTTTTCCGCGGCCAAGCTACTACGCGTCATGCATAGCCGACCAAGATTTTACTTTTTCCACTCAGAATTAAAGCGTTGCCAAATTAATGCGGATGAGCGGAATAAATATTACTAGAATACTTATCGTATTGTGTGATGCCCAGTACCTATTTATTTAAATGCATTTTTTCATACTATTTATTACTTAGAATTGTGTGTTAAATATATCTATATCTACTCCTATATGTAAATAAAAGCAAAGCCGTATTATCGTGTGTCTGTATACGCTCACTTTTCTCTGCAACCCCTGAGTCCACAGACTCGTGGTTGTAGGAGTGGATAGCCTACATTCCCCTATTGAGAATGAAACAGTTTTGTTGGGGTAGGTATGACCATTGGGAAGTTATAAGGCTGCGAACTTTCAATATAAATATAAACGAAGTCTTATTATTATGTTGGCATACGTTCACTTTTCTCTGCAACCACTGAGTCTACAAACTTGTGGTTGTAGGGGTGGATAGCCCACATTCTTCCATTGGAAATAAAGCAGTTTGGTTGCGGTGTGTATGCGCATTGGGAAGTTATGGGGGTGCGAACTTTATAACTTTACAGCAGCCAAATAGTGCTCGAAAAAAGGATGTATCAAATCTATACAGGGGTTTTCCACTACTACAGTAAACTTGTATTTTTAAAACAGCTACCAACTTTTTCTGTCTAATATCGTTTATACATCAAGTTTCAGTCAAAAATTATGGTCTAAAATTAACGGTTTCGGAGAACACATACGTGATCTTGGTTGGTATAACTTTTATTCGAAACACTTTTTTTTAATTTCAGCTAAAGCCATCTATTGGGTAAGCACGATAGCTGGACCATCTATACGTATCTCTGAATCAGTTAATTTTGGACCATATAATTGTTAATTATTTTATACTTAAAATTTTATACGAGGCATGCTTTTTAAGTAAATACCGTTTTGCGATTCCGCCGCCGCAGCGCTACGGTCGGCGTTCCGCGCATGCGCGCTGGTTACCTACATCTCTTGTCTACGCACTGACGCCATTACAGTTTGATTCTTCATTGTATACGTTGTTTACCGAGTGTTTAACATGCCTCCGACAATCGTGAGTCCCGCCGATTGTGAAGTACGGGCTGTTATACGATTTCTTAGTGCTAAAGGCGTAAAACCGATCGATATTCATCATGAGATCTGTGAAGTTTACGGACAAAACATTATGAGTGATGGAATGGTAAGGAAATGGGTGAGAGTATTTAAAGATGGCCGCACAAATGTGCATGATGAAGAACGGAGTGGGCGTCCTTCGGTCGTTAATGAAGATTTGGTGCAGAAAGTGAACGAAAAGGTGAAAGAAAACAGACGCTTTACAATTTCATCATTGTGCGACTGCTTTCCTCAATATTCTCGTAGTGTTTTGTATCGTATTGTGACCGAGAACTTGAATTACCGGAAATTGTGTTCACGTTGGGTTCCGAAAATGTTGACGGATTTGCATAAAACCCAACGTTTAGGCAGTGCATTGACTTTCCTTGAGCGGTACCACAATGAAGGTGAAGGTTTTTTAGACCAAATTGTTACTGGTGACGAAACATGGGTGGCCTACGTCACACCAGAATCGAAACAACAATCCATGGAATGACGACATTCATCATCACCCAAAAAAGTGAAGTTTAAGCAAACAATTTCTGCCCGGAAAATGATGTGCACAGTTTTTTGGGACAGGAAAGGAGTATTGCTAGTGGAGTTTCTGCCTCGTAATGAGACAATCAATGCAGCCTCTTATTGTAAGACACTGAACAATCTGCGTCGTGCAATCCAGAACAAAAGACGTGGCAAGTTGAGTAAGGGTATCGTTTTGCTGCATGACAATGCCCGTCCACATGTGGCTAATCGGACCAAAGATCTCATCAAATCTTTTAAATGGGAAACTCTAGATCATCCTCTATACGGCCCTGATCTGGCGCCCAGCGACTACCATTTGTTCCTGCACTTGAAGAAACACCTGGGTGGTCAGCGTCTTCAAGACGATAACGAAGTCGAAACATTTGTGATACAGTGGTTAACAAGTCAGGCGGCAGAATTTTATGAGGAGGGTATTCAAAAACTGGTGCCACGTTATGACAAGTGCCTCAATATTCACGGAAATTATGTAGAAAAGTAGATTAAGGTACAGGCTTTCATGTAAGATAAAATTATTGCGATATCTTTGCACGTCTTTTTTTAGTTCCAAAACGGTACTTGCTTAGAAAACATGCCTCGTATTTAATCGATATCCAACATAAAAAGTTAGTAGTTGCATTTAAAAAATGCAGGTTGGGTTTGATGCTCACAAATTGTACACTATAAATATGCTATATTGCCTTATCAAGTACTGCTTGGGTGCTATAGTTTTTATTCAGAACATTATTCTCTAAGATTCCAAATAAAGCCGTCAATTGGATGAAGACAATAAGTGGACCATTCATGCGTATCTCTGAAACCTTTAATTTTAGAATACATAAACTTTCATAATTTGCTTAAAAATTATTGTGTAATCAATATGCGATAGAAAAAGTTAGTGGTTATATTCAAAGAAATTGAAGTTTCGTCTGGTTTCGAAAACTAAACATTGTTAATGCTATAACTTTTATGCGAAACATGTTTCTTTAAAATTTCAAATAAAGTCGTCAATTGGACCTCGACTGGAAGTTCTGTTTAATGAATGGCATGTATTGACGTGCTTTAGATATTATTAAAAAGCAATTAGTTTTAACCTCTTCAGCAGTATATTTTCTTTTCTCTGACTGGACATTGATGGCGTGTTTTGGTTTTATTAAAATTTGGACAACGCTCTATGGCTATAATAGTGATAATGGTCCATAGCAAGTAATTGCTAGACAGACCGGTCTAATTACCATTACTTCTTATTTAGCCATGTGTAAACTGTAAAGCAATAGATTAGATAATTTCAAAATAGCCTTAAAATCTTTAACAGGAAGATATCATGTAAGTGGTATACAACACTATAAAAATGTACCAGCATGTCATGTCATGTTGTTTATATTATGGATATAAAGGGTCAATCATGCCGATTTTAATAATGCTGTCGTTGTTCGTCATTGGTTTTGTGATATGAGTGTATAAAAGTTGAACATCAGTTACAGAGTTGCAGTTATGTCAGCGAACTACATATATTTGTTGTAGTCAAATACAGAGCATATATCTTACCAATGCAATACAATACTGAATTCATCCACTGTTTATAAACATTGCTGCCAAATCTGGAATAACCACTACCAAATAACAAACTTGTTAACGTTCAATTCATGGAGTTACTCGAAGTTTAATTTCATGCTGCTGAAAGTTTTTGCGTTAATCGAAAGTAGTAAGCAACCTGTACCTGCGGGGATGTTCCAGATGTGATTGCGGCTGTATGTGGCGTGTTTGGCAACTTTCCAGTTATATAACTACTACCGCTTCAAACTGTAAAGTTACGAGTGAGTGGTGTAGGTGCGCATGCTAAACTTCCGATTAATCCGCAAGTTTGGAATTTAAGTGATGACTTGTTGGGAACGGAAAGCAGTGGCTAAAATTTGAAGGGAATATAACCATCAAGTTCAAATCTACTTCAGTAAGTGGAATCAAATACTTTTTAATTTTATCTACATAAGGTAAGTAATCTTTTTTTGGCCCTACGAGAGCTTACCCGTCAATGGTGTATGTAAGTGTATATACCTTTTGAGTGATGTGTGCTAAAATTATTAGGGCAACAAAAAAGGAAACATAATCCAGTAATTACGGTTACTTTTTACTATGTAGGTTTTATTAGGCAACTAGGAACAAAATATCCAGTATCTGCAAAGCATTGTTTTTAAAAATTTTAACATCGTTCTTAGAATCCTTTAAAGTAATTCCCGATTATACCAGTTTTAATATTATCTATTTTCGCGATTAATTTGTCGTTTTAGAGTTTTAATATTTGGGATAAACTTTGTATGTAAGTGAACTATTTGAGTTGGTAAAATAGAATAAGGATTTTTTTTTCTAAAAGCACCATCTCGCAGTAGATATCACCTCCGAAGTGTCAATACCAGTGAGTGCTTTAGTGATTTATAAACATCGGTAAGTATTTGCAATATTTAGTTTTAATAGTAACTACATCTATATCACAGGCGTCTTCAAAACGCCTGGTGGCAGCGAAAACTAAATTACTTGTATTACTTATAGTTACTTTCGTCCATTCTCGAAATTTCAAACCTTACCGGGCAACCCAACTTAGGACTTAAACCAGCTACCAAGGAATAATCAAATAATAAATAAGGGGTGGGTACGTAACACAGGCAATTTCTTATCCTTGCTTTATTAAATTGCAAAAACGATTGTTTTTTGCTCTATATGGAGCAGTCTTAACGTTTCCATAATACTTAGTCTACTTTCAAGTAGGCTAAGCTCCATAAATTCTTAGTGGGTTTCATTTAATTGTTCAGCTTTCAAATCTTTTATAATGTGCAAACAAATCGTAGCAATTTCAACTCGCCTGACAACTTACTGAGGAAATATAAATCGCTCCTGGAAGTATTAAGATGTTCACGAATATTACTTAAATTTTCCAATCTCCTTTCAATTTTCCTTCTGCAGGATTGAAAATGCACGGCTTCAGCGCTAACTTGATCTTGATATCTTGATTTATCAATTCCCATAACTTTTGCATATTGCACTTACCAACCCAGTTAAATAAACTTTGCTTTTTTACAAGCTAATAGTTTTAAAAGTTGGCGTACTTCATTATCGCGGATACCAAGCTTACAATATCTTGCGCAGTAAATAATAAATAGTAATATTACAATAATAGAGTAATTATAATAACAGGTGTTCAGTTAAAATTATTTGTTGGCGGATGAAGACGACACGAATCAGGATGTAATTTATTGTTCGTTATTAATATAATCTATGACTGTCATTTGTCGAAATTTGATGTGACGGTTCAATTAATTTTTATGTATTAATCGTCATTCCGTTCACCACGGCCCTTTTTCGTAGACAAAAGGCTTTGACATTTCTGTTGCTCAACGTGAGCTTTCAAATGAGCCATCATAGGCCTTCTAAAATGAAGGTATTTACTAAAGAGTTCCTGTTATTTAGCAACAAATGTTTGCTTTTGTTCTCAAAATTTATACTTTGTGAGGCGACATACGTTAAAGTGTTATATCAAAATTATAAGCGACTGGTTGACTTTCTTAAATGTACAATACGGAGTTTCTGTAAACCGATTAAATCAATTTGCCGCCTCTCACGAAAGTGAACACAACTATGGCTTTGACAGATACTTGTCAACTGTCGATTGTCCAATTACTTGATATCTTTTAATATGAAAAAATACATGGTAATGTGTATTTTCAACATAAGCTGTGATATTTTGTGGGATAATTAACTTTAAGGTTGCAGAAAACTCGGGTTTCCGAGTTGTTGGGTGATACGGTTTCATATAATTTGTAGGTTAGGTATCGTACTCGTGAGATTGTGGCTACAATAAGCCTGTTAAATAATTGTACCATGATGGACTAAAAGATGTTTTTTAGCCTGCTACAATGGTAAAATTTACAGTTAGGATCTATACTAAGTGGCAGTGACGTTAGCTGCACTACAAATGGCTTATACAGTGCAAGGGTGTAGCGTATAGCACTTGCCAACCCTATTGTTAAATTGTTATTACTTACCTTTGTAAGAAAACCAGAACTGTAAATTGTCAGTAAACCTTTATAAAACCGCCAATTGCGTGGCTATAACTTGATCCGCAAGGTTCAGTATAGTATATTGTGTTTACTATAGCTTGGCAACAGTTTCAAAAAGGCGGCACAAGGAAAGTCAACGCCGCCCTTGTTGTATGAATCATTTATAGAAACTCTGTACTATATTTTACTCAGTAACATAATTAATACGTTTATCTAATACATCTAATCTTACTTTGGAATGTACACCCCTTCACGTTACGGGATATGCTCATACCTAAGTATCCTATATGTGAGTTGACTTTTATTTGGGCACTGCATTTTATCACAGTTGATACTTACGACTTAGACTCAATTATGAACTCTTATTAACTCAATTCTGAATTAACCTATTCCTAATTACATCCACTATTTATATGCGTGCTCGGTGCCATGTGTATAAACGCTAACTTGCTTATATACTAATGTTGCAATATTTACTACGGAACTAGGACGTATTTTGTTAGCTGTTGAAAATATACCGACTTTGCTAATTGAACATTTTAAACAGGTAAATTTAAAAAAATAATTGCTAAATAAACTGTATCGAGTTTAAGGTCATTACTCTCTAACAGCTGGTAGCTTTTCCTTTAAAACACGTCCGTTTATCCTCTGGTTGACGAATTCAAGGTATAGTCTTATAATTTGCTCGCTTTTCTTCTGGCGCTGGGGAGTTCGAGAAAATCTTCCGTATGGCATTCTCTATCCATTGTCGGAAAGGTTCACGTCGTTAGACGGATCTATGTCATAATTAAGCCTCTAGCTTTCTGCAAATTTCTCGTTGCAATAAACTATAATGTAGTTGTTTATTGAACCGAGCCATTGAAAAAGTTCGTGGAAGCAGTGAGCTGTGCGACTTCATCATTTTCTGTCATAAACAGGGCTGAATTTCTTATCACCTCGTCAGGCCGTTCAACACCTAAAGGTAGGCTTTTAGATGTGCTCAGTTTCCAGGCTAATGTTCAGTTTCTCACAATTTTAAGCCTTGTTACATCTTTTTCGTCGTAATTCTTGTGGGGTCTTTCCCGAATCGAATTGACCTTTGGTTGCCGTATCTATTTTTTCATTCTTAGGGGGTTGAACTACCATCCATCTACTCACCACCAACGCCTAAGGGGTACCAGGCTGGTTTGGTTCGCCGTTAAGTCGACCTGGATCATTACAATTGTGCATACGTCATCCTACATCCGCCGGGAGCAGCCCACCGCAAACCAGACAAAAATTTAACATCACTCTCTTTTTTGTTTTTATTTCAGTACAGTACGTTTACGAAAAGATCGTTGTGTTCTATGCCCACTATTCATTTTTATTGTAATCATTTACATTTGAATTTATTTAACTATTACTTACCATATTTATATCGCGTTACGTCTCGTATTTGTTACGACGTGCGTAAAATTCAGGGATTACCCTGCTATTACGTGAAGCATAGATTAAAAATAATTTGTGAGCCGAGCATAGCTATACCAGGTACAACCAGAAAGTCTCGAGAACTACACATAATTTTATTGAGTTAGAAGTTGCCGTTTCCTTTTCGTTTGGATTATTAAGTTTACGCGACAGTAAATTTTTGGATTTAGTGGCCAATTATACCGACTGTTTAAATTGAGCAATTAAAAATTATATTTCCTGTCTTTATATGACGTATTGGTTGCTCAATGTGTATGTAAAAAAACGGGTGGCGCCCTTCTGTTAATTTGCGTGTGTGGATGATTTATCTTATCCCTCTAAGCTGTGCAATCGCAGCTTAGGTGAGGTATTTTCACACTGCCACCCACTATATTTTCTTTTGTTTTCTTAATTTATGTTTCTCTCATTTTGTACGCGTAAGGGTAATAATCCCCTAAAAGTCCCGTCACAATTTATAACAATTGGTTGCTCCTATTGATGTGACTTAAGTAGATTACTACACTGATTGTTTATTGCGAAAATGTAGGATCGTACGAGATCACTACAGTATGAACTAACTACTCTAGCCTTATCCCGACGTAAAAAGATTGCGACTTTGGGAGCAGAAAATTTTGTTTGTACTTAACACTCATCCTCGGCGTAAACTTTCCCGTTCGTGAGGAAGAAACACTTTCTTAGTGTTCAGGTACACTGCTTAAGATCCCGCGGGCTTTTAGGCATACTCCCTACGTCTGCAGCTAATTCTCCTAAATAAGTAATGTCCGCCACGTGACCTAATAAATAAGTTTCGCACTATTACTCGGGAGATTCAGTGTATGGATCGAACTTAATAGACGGCGGCAAGGCGCGAAAATTTCCAGGAGTTTACAAGCMCTCGACGTGGCATCTGTGTTGTGATCTCGCTAGCGCGCTGTTTATAGGTATTCATGTCGGTAAATTATTTGCACCGTCGCATACTTACTCGACTAAAGCAGTCATCTGCAGAGCTATAAAAGTTTCAGGGGTTAGCGTGATCCCTGCTGTTTAAGTCTAAGTCCAAGTAAATTTATTTAATTTTTTACTACCAATAAATGTTTTATTTTAGTTTTGCAAACCAATTAGAGTCGTCGCCAAATTAGAAAGTGACATGATGTCATCAATGCGCGCATGCATGGCTGCTTGCGGTCCAGTGGCGTACATGAAGTGTGTAGTCATGGCACTAATAGAGTTGTGCACTCGGTTTAAGTGTTTCACGAGAGTTTTTCAGACGATGTTAACAACACAGTGATAATTAGTAAAATATGAGTACTCCTGAAATTAAGGATAGTTGTAATAGCAAGTTTTTAGGCTATGCGAGCGAAAATAAAGAAAGACACATTTTTGGTAATAAACATAACCATTGTTGATGAATKATACATATGTAAGGAATTGAGGTTGTATCTACTCCATACTTGTTTTGGAGTTTTTCTTKTCTCSCATTACGGTTTTCCATAGGTCAAATAATGTGTTTGAGCACTCAGATACAACKAAMTAGGTAGCTGACTTAAGCACAATTATAATCAGAACTAGAAGACGCTTCGTATCCCTCTGTCATGAAAAACCGCACGAAAATGAATGAACGCGTCGCAGGCGACAGTGTACCTTATCGCCACTGTCAATCTGAAATTTGTCTTCTGCGCAGATGACGTAGTCACCTTCCAATTTGGCGAGTATACTATCCGTGTTATATTGGTAAATTGACTTATATGCTTTTGAGTTAATACAGTACCTTATGAATTATTTAAATATTAAATTCGTATTAAATAAAAATCTGTGTTAAAACTTAATAATTTAATTTTGTTATTTGCCAAAATTTTTAAGGCGTAGGTGTTTTACCGCGATAAAATACCATTATACGTGTCCATTTGATAATTTAGTAACACCTTCGTAGCTACCGCCTTAGCAAGAAAATGCTTAACTTTATTAGGTATTTTAGAGTCTCTTTGTTGAAACACAAACAGAAATTCAATAACTCTCAGATATAATACATAATTAATACCTATAATACAAGCGATCAGTTAATAAACCTCCTTAAGGTGGAATAGTACAGGTACCAGAAAACTTAAATCCGAATGATGGCAGCACAGTCTATTTTCAACAAAACTGCATTCGGCCGTAGTTAAAATATGCAAATCCCGCCCTCATTTATAACTCAAATAAATTAGGGTCCGCCTGCATCCGGCCTTCAAAGACATCGTATCTACAGCGAGCTGATACCTGTGGTAGACGGATGTCTGGCATTTCTGTATTTGAGTAAATAGGTAATAATTCTAGATGTAAATTTGGCTGGGCCGAAACTCTCACTTCATTTGGATAGCGACTGTAACTTGGCCACCTATCTTCTTTCCAGAAAACAAAGATACGAATTAATAAAAAATAATAATAAAAATAAAATCAATGATGGGCGCGTAGAATATGCAATGTAGATTACGTCAGGATTATGCTATTATCTACGCGTAACCTATGTAATATTCTACTTTGAAAGTCTACTGTAGAAAACATCATTGTGCGGATAAACGGAAATTTTTAGTATTTAATGGTATTCATCATTAGTGCTGCTCAAGACGCCTCAATTGTCAATATTATTTTGTATTTTATTATTATTTTTATTTCTTGCAACTAAAGGAATATTACCTTGCTGTTAACCGGACAAATGTCTAAACTAAAATAACTGGGTAAGGCATGTGTTAATTAGGGCCAGGAGAGTCGACTAAGCAGGACAAGTTTGCTTTCAAAAGCAATTTTTAAACTACCCATCAGTCAAATAGACTCCCGTAAACTGTGACGTTGTCTTTCTACTCTATAAACTGATATAGGCCGGCAATTTCATACGCTGCCCTTGTTCTTTTACAGCAACTATTTTAATCGCAGGTCGATTTTATTGTGCTATATTGACAGAGTATACAAGCAGTTCTCATTGCAAAACTTGCGACATTGATCTAAACAAGGAAGTAGCAAATGATAGTAATAGTAAAACCCTTTTTTTGTAGAAAAATCTACTTATATGTGAAGTATGCGGTTGCGAATTGCTAGCTTGTAAAAAATAGGCTTTTTAGAAATATATCTCGTACAGTCGGGGAAGAATAGACTTCAAAACATTATACTTTGTTGTTTGTGTCCCAAACAAGTAAAAAAATCATTTGGTAACCATGACTTACTAAAAAATGTTATGCAAATTTATAATATAAATATTAAAAGAACTGTATTACATATCAAAAATTCTCAAGGAATTCGACAAATATGGGTATAAGAAACAAAATAATTTCCACTTAGTTTTAGCATGTACCAGTGTACTTAAAATCTACGTCAAAAGCTTTTATCTACATTTTCTACGAGTGTAATGTAGAAAATTATAATTTACGCGTAAGCGCCCATCTTTAATAAATAATACGAAAGTGTAAACAATACACATCATTCGGCGCCAAAATTTTATGTTGTTCAGGAGAAACTTTTTAAATACACTTGGATGAAAGCAAGCAACGTGATCAGCAGTGTTTACACTGTGGAAAATGAAAATATGACTTCACAGTCGAAATCTTCGTAATAAGCAAAAATTTTGTATACAGCTATAGACAATCAAGACAGAAATATGCCGCAGTCAATAGGTATAAATGTAACATTCATAAGTATATAGAACATCTTATAATTAATAGTTGCTTCGCAATTACGGGGAAATTCGACTTCTTATGTTAAATTATGTATATTCTTTTTCCTCGACAACCGTTCGATTATATTTACATTAGGTACCTATATTCAAGACACAAATACTAGGTATTGGGTAGGGTACATGAAACATACCCACTGTTTTATTTTTAATCCTTCACGAGTGACGAAACGAAGTGGTCGTTCTAAATACATGGCGCGTTTGAACGCTGAAAGGTAAGTTTATCTTGCGATATATTACTTGATGCAATATATTTTTTTACCTAGTAGATAATATCTAAATAATTTTGACTTTATATTCCAGGTGGAAGAAACTGGGTCAAGGTATGCAGCCACATTCGTCCAGATCTCCCGCTAACTATGATTTAGAGATCGACACACTTCCGCCCCTAGAAATGGAAGTTGACTCGAGTTATAGGACCGTTGCTGACCTCTTGACTGGTAGAAGAATCGTAAAGCTGGGGTATTTTCTACAACAGTACAAGAGTGTAGTAAACCATCCAAAGAAATGTACAATGGGCAGAATGGATTTCGTCAAAGAAGTGAGGAGGGGGCTGCTATCTGAACTTCATTTTCACTGCAGCAATTGTGAAAAATCATTAACTGTTGCAACGGACGATATACCTAAAATGACAAAAAAAGACTTAAACGAAGCTGCTGTTTGGGGGTCACTGTCTGTAGGAATTGGCCACAATCAGTGTGAGGAGCTGTTCGCTGCTTTGGACGTGCCCTTCATGACGCCGCTGACTTTTAAAAAGAAAACCTTCAAAGTAAAACAAGTAAGTGTACTATGCGCGATTTCTATTAGTGGAAACTTTGGATTCACAACATATTGTTCTAAATGTACTTCTATTTATAGCATTGGGAAGAATTTCTATCCCAAGAAATGAAAAAGGCCGGAGAGCTGGAAAAGAAGAACGCTGTGGAAAGCGGACACATAACGGCAGATGGGACCCCGTACATTTCAGTAGTTTGCGATGGTGGTTGGAGCAAACGCTCTTATGGTCACGGCTATAATGCAGCGTCAGGTGTGGTAAGTTTTACTTATTATTATTTTTTTTATTGATTTCAAACTTAACTTTGGTTTGTAGGCGATAATAATTGGAGCATTTACCAAGAAGCCATTATTCATTGGTGTGAGGAATAAAGTTTGTTCTACTTGTTCCTTGGCAAAAGACAAAAATGTTGAACCAAATAACCACAATTGTGTCCGCAATTATACAGGTTCTTCAACAGGCATGGAACAAGACATAATTGTAGAAGGGTTCAATCAAAGCTTGAATGTTCACGGGGTAATATACAAGTATGTGATAGGTATGTAGACATTTTTTATAATTTATAGCCATCATTCTATATTAATTATTTTTTAGGAGATGGAGATTCAAGTGTCTTTGCACGCATCGTTGAAAGAGTGCCATATGGTCGACAAGTTATCAAGATAGAGTGCGCTAATCATATGGTACGTTGTCTCAGTGATAAATTGCACAAGTTGGCTGGGAAGACTTGCTACCCCCTCAGCAACCGAAAATTGCTGACTGCGAAGACTAATGGAATATCTTGTCTAGAAAGAATAGTAAAGGGGGTACGAACATCAATTAAAAGGAATGTCAACAATGCAGAACTTCTTCGCGAGGAACTCAGAAATTCAGCCACGCATGTATTTGGAAACCATCAGAATTGCGGGTAGGTACCTATTTTAATATTGATGGTAATTGTTAATGATATTATGTCGACTCCGATGCAGTGGGTGAAAAGTACTTATACATAGTTTTCTACATACTTTTAGCACCTTTTGTACTAGAAAAGACCTGGAGGAGGAAGACGCTTTGGCTCAACTGGATAAAGCTTTTTTTGTTGAAATTCAGAAAGCCCTCGAACCATTGATAAACAAGGCAGATTGTTTGGCGTATAACTCTACGACAAATCAAGCAGAGAGGTATGTTTTTAATAAACAATGGTTTCTTAATTACGTATTCAAAACGATTTACTTTATTTTTAGGTATATGTCACTAGTCGCAAAATTTACAGGAGGCAAGAGGGTCAATTTCACGAAAGGTGTTTCCTATACAGCCCGAGCGATCGGGGCCGGAATTTCGCACATGTATGGACCAGGATGGCACACGAGTGCTTGGGCATATCCAGGAAATGCCATAATTCAAAGTTTTTGTTTAAAACGAAACAAAGCGCTTCATAAGAGGTGCGTCAAGGGTCACCAGAAACGGACACGTCTTCCAGGAACAGGTCCTGATAAAGACTATGGCCCCGAATGCGCAAAACCTGATATACCGGATGATTTGTTGGGGCAAAAAATGGCGGAGATCTTGCATAAACTGAAACAACGCGCGTTGGAAGCCAAAGATATTGAAATAAAGACTAGAGGACAACATGACAACGCATTGTGGAGGGAGCTGCGCACAGAGTACCTGACGTCATCAAACTTTGGTACTGTGGTGAAAATGAAAAAGACGACTCACCCCCACAATTTCATCAGAAAGATGCTCTACCCAACGGGGGAGATAAGGACGCCCTCTATTTTATATGGACGTACAAACGAAAGAACCGCTATACGTTTATATGAAGAACAACGACAAGTGGAAGTACAGCCATGTGGTTTATTTATTGATACGGAGTATCCATTTTTGGCATCATCGCCAGACGGAATTGTAAACGACGATATTCTAATAGAAGTAAAATGCCTCCCTTCAATAAAGGGGAAATTTTTAGACTGCTGGAAACCGACTATGTGCTACGAAATTCTGGACAACTGCATAAGGTATTTATATCAAAACATAATATCGCTGTTAGTCCATTAAATGTAGGCATTTTTTCTAGGCTAAAAAGGCAGCACATATATTATTACCAGATCCAGGGACAACTAAATATTACAAAGAGAAAGTTCTGCGATTTTATAATGTATGCAGACAATGATGTCCACATCGAGAGGATAGAGAGAGACAGCGGGACCTGGATTAATAGCATGGTGCCTAAATTGACGGCATTTTATAAAGATAGGATGCTGCCGGAAATTGTAGATTCGCGAGTATCTAGAGGGATGAAAATTCGGGATTAGCACCTAGAGGTATGTCGTTTTTTAACTTGGTACCTCATGTACAATTACTCGTGTTTATTACTTCCGCATCTAACGGATAAGTATTGTATCGAGAAAAAAAATTTCAAAAATTTTTACTTACTCAATAGCTTTAAAATTCCCGAAAACGTTCACAAACAAAATTTCAGCTAAAAATTTCTTGTCTGAGTGTGGACGCGATAACTTTCAAAAGACTTAATATATGAACTTGAAATTTGGCATACATATAAATCTCAACTACCCAAAGCGACCTATTGTTTTTGGGCTAAGTAAGGTATAGGAAAGGGGGTGAAATTGGGGGGAAACCACCCTTTTTGCAATTTTTTATTTTTTTACTTTTTTCCTTTTAGTATGTGGTTAGCAGTATAACCGCGAGTATTATTCGTCCCTATAAATTCTCAGTGCAGCAAACTGTTTAGAAGATATTAGCAAAAAACCGTCACTTAAAAAACCGGGTTTTCCTATATATCTCCGAAAATACTTAATATATTCAAAAAGTTAAAATACCATCAGATAGGAAGTAAAAAATTTCTCACAAAATGTGATGAAAATTGTGACATTTTAGAAATAATTCTAGAAAACTAGATTTTGGACCCTGCCTACACGATTTCTTAAAATTTTGCTATTATATAGAAAAACAAATTTCTGATCGAAAAGCACTCTTGCAATTTTTTTGTCAAGTCAATAATTTTCGAGTTATTTAGAAAAAAACGACGTACGTACGTTATTGGTCGTATAATATAAGAAATAATAGCGTATTTTTTTTTCAAGTGGAACCATAGTGGCTCACCCAACCTAATAAATTAGTAATTTTTTATGCATCGAATGGTACCAAAATTAAAAAAATCCGTTCAGTAGTTTTTGAACAGTTTACAAAAGAAAGAAGCAAAACTTTGGGATTGAAACGAAAGACCAGTAGTAGGCGCTGAAACAAAACTAGGGGACAAGTTGTCAAATAATTAGCGATTCCAAAGGTGCGGTTTTACATCTAATCTTAAAATTACAAAAATGGCACTTTTTAATAGTATTCTTGGGTGTAGGAAATACAAATTTCATAATCACAGCACTCTAGATAATAAAATAATTTTTTTTCTTTGACGTTTATCAAATCTAACCAAAGTAGGTTTTTTGTACTTAGAATTTACCACAAAATCCAAATATGTAGAAATATACCTAGTGCTCCATTTAAAAATCGAAAGTTAGGGTTATTTTCGGTAAAACCGGAAGTTACAAAAAGTAGTTCTTTACGTCATCAAACACCAATTTTCTGATATAAAAAATATACCAAATGTTAAAGTATGAGTGTATGTGATTGTGATTATAGTGTTTGTATCTGTGTTTGGGTGTTCAAATGATAATGTTGTAGGTGTTACTCAATCCGGGTACTTATATCTGTCGTGTCGTTTACACATGTGCTTTTTTGTATATGCATCATTTCCAAATATTCTCTTTTACGTTTATGTGGTTCTGTAGCAATAATTTGATGTTTTCGAAATCAAAAGTGTGATTAGTTAGTTCATAATGTTTTTTCAAAGCAGTGTGGTTGTCATTATATATTTTTATGTCGTTATATCCTGTTTTTTTTTGTGTTGTCCCGTTAGTTCTATATATTGTTTGTTGCATTGTTTACATTGTATACTGTATATAGTGTATGTTCTTGAATCGTGTTGTATTTTTGTTTGTAATGGTGTTTAACTGTTTAATTGTGTTTAATGCTTTATATGCAGTTTCAATATTATATGGTTTTAGTATGTTTTGTTATTATTATTATTATTGTACAGTTTTTCTGTTTGTTGTATTATGGAGTTGTATATTAGCTTAGTGATGTAATTGTTATTTTTTAGTATTTTAGTTATTATGTGCAAACTTTCTTTTATAATTTCTGAACTAGTTAATTTTATTACTTGGAGTATTGTATTGTTCAAGACAGCTAGTTTTTGTTTGTAGGGGTAGTTAGAATATATACAGTCTGTTCCAGATGAGAAAGGGCCAGGCACCCATAAGCAATACATGCATAACGGGCTCTTTCTCATTTGGAATGGACTGTATGTATGCATTATTTGTATTAGGCATTATTATGTATTAGATTATTGCATATACCGTAAATAAAGATGTGAAATCGGTGAGAGTGATAAGTCAACCGCCCGGTACGCGCCTATAGTAAGTTCGTGATATTGTATTATATTGTATATGTATAGTTTATGTTTTAATTTGTAATAAACTCCACGGACAAACCATTTCTGTGTGTGCTTTTATTGCAAGTAAACTACCTACCCTTATAATTCTAGCGTTGTTTAAAACGTGACGAAAACTGCATTTAGAAATTCGGGTTTTTAGCAATGCTAGTAGTCAATTATACGCTGAGGACATACTCTGCATTATAACGGAAACGCAGCAGACCAAACATCTTAAATACTTAACCAATTGAGATACAGAATAGGACAATTACCGTGGCATACCTGAGAAACGGTCGCTCGTTGGTCAGTTATCTAAGTGAAGGGGTGACATCCCTGAGGGGCGTGTCACTTAACCGAATATCTAACTAAACTCAAAAATAAAGAAAAAAACTATTTTTTGAACTTTTGCATTCCTAAGTTTAGATAAATACCGAGTGAACTATGATCTGATTTACCTAGGATTTGCCATAAAAAGTGTTATTTTGGCAGTTTTTAACTTTTATTTAATTACTTTCTATTTTTTGTAACTTGTAGACAAAAAAATCTCAAAAACGAATCATAGTTCATTAGGGAATATAATCAGAAACACATCCTGAAAAAATCGCGAAATTTGAATGACCCAATTTTGAGTTGGACATGATTTTTATTCCCATGCTTTTCTTATGGACACTTTAGGTGTATCCAACAGCCTTAATTTTTAACTGTCATTACATTATAAGAAAGACCTCATACGCATGTCATATATAACTTCAATAATTTTGGCATTGATTTAGAAAATGTTATTTAATCTTTACGAACAATGTTGTCAAAAACTAACCAAAGTAGCAATGCACATCTTGTTTTTTCTTACCTATCGTCGATTCTCGTAAAAACATTTGATTAAACCAACTACTTACAGGGTTGCTTTTACCACAAATATATAACATGTAGCTGCTGTCTTCCATTTTAAACTGCTGAAATTAATACTTTTTCAAAATGACACATCTAATAAATCGTTATACCTAACGCAAATACCAAATAGGTACATTCAAAAAATCTTATCTACAACATAAGAAGAATTAGTCAAACTATTAATTACCTTAAATATAAAACAGTTTGTAAAAAGTCAACATCTTTTTAAATGTTTTAACAAGCTTTAAAAAATCATGCTGAACTGATTCAGTTCAACCAATGTGCATAAGATAATAAGCTGACGGGAGATAAAATTACACTCCAATGTAAAGCGAACAAGAGTTGTAAAGTACTAAGATCGTTATAAAGTCCTTAAAATCAGATGTTCACCTTTTTAAACAATCCAATAGTCTTCTGCTTTTACCAGTGTTAAAATCGCAATGAACATGGAAATACAACCTGTATGATCTAAAATATTTCAAACTTTTATAGCTTTCACAATAACTAGAGATTTATTGTTCAGTATATACGTTTTGAGGAATACAAGGAGAAATTTTTTACTAAAACATATCACTTGATACTTTTAAACATTTAGGTTCATATCATTTAGATAGCAGATCAGATTGTAAAGTTGCAATATCATCTCAGGATTTATTTTTTTGTAATCTTTAAATCCTCAGTAAAGCATATATCAAGCTACCTAATAATTCACAATGTTTCACAACGAATGTACCTTCGAAATTATTCAAAATATCATTTATAAAAATTTAATTAAAAAGAGCCTATAATAGAATACTGGTAAATATGCTTCGCTAAGCATGAAATCCCAGTTAGGCTGGGCGAAATGATTATGTTTTTAAATCTTGTACTAATCTCGGACGCGACTTATTAACTTTGCGTTGCGTGAAAGCATGAAATCGAAAAAAGGTACATATTTATCATAGTTAATGAAAATTTTTAATGTTAAGTAATTTAAAAGTGGTTTATTTGACAGAATACATTCTGCCCTAGCCAGATTATATCTTTCGTGTTATTGTTATGACGTAGGCATCAACAGGAAATTTCCTATAATCGTCTGGAATCCGCATAACTCGGCAACGTCGCCGGCTATCGTGACAACGTTTTGAACGTGCAACTCTTCACAAAAGCCAGTCTTTTAGCATGTGGTGTACGTTTACACTTTATTATAAATTACAGTTGTGTTTCTATTAATGAGAAACACTAAGCATCCCCAAGATTATTTCAGATGACAATAAAATACGAAATGGATTAGAAATTGAACATTGGCGATACTAGAAGTTTACAGCTCTTAAGGGTAGTATTTAGTTAGCCCTATGACAAGCAGCGATTATTATTATTAACACCCAAAACTGAAAAGAGATAAAAACATGTATAAAAGAAGCAGCAAAACAAAAGTTTAACAAAGAAATGTCTCCTCTCTCGCCAGGAGGAAAGGACGAAAGCTGTGTTTGAAAACTATGAAAAGGGAATTAAAAGAACAAAGAAAACCAATCGCAGTGGGTCGCAACAAATAAAACTAGCAAAACTAGGAGTAAGAAATGCATAAAAGCAAGACGAAAACAGTGAAAAATGTCAGGTCAAAAGGCGAGCGACACAACTACACATTCAAATGTTTAAAAAATGTCGGTGAGAAAGTAACAGGAATTTCAACAAATACATCTTGATAAAGCACTAGATACAAAAAATGGAAGACAATTACAAGAAGGCTCCGAGAAAAAATTTTATTGACGAAAGAGACGTCTGGCCGATAAGTGAATTATTAACATTAGAGGAGCTAGATCGAATCATAAACAGCATGAAAAACAATAAAGCACCAAGCCAAGATAGGATAATCAACGAACCAATATAGTATGGACCGGAAATTATAGAGCAACAAATACATGAAATAATAACACAAGCTTGGCGCATAAAGAAAGTATCCGCTAATCGGATGGACTCTGAAAACTTCCTCATCCAATCCCCAAAATCCTGTAATATGCGCTACGTGGTAGCTCCCTACCAACAAGCGTGTCACCTCTCCAACCCAGGGTAGACGTAGCCATCCCGGCGGTAACTCCGGGAGCGGCAGAAATGGCTACCTGTACGCTGGTTCAATCAATGAAACAAGCAAGTCTGAATTTGAGAAAAGCTGAATTATTTATCCCTCAACCCTATATTTTAACGTAAATGAGAAAAATATAGTAAATTAAATAAATAATAATAATAAGGTTTGTGCGGATCCGGTATTGAAGATATGTGATGTTCTCAATTATGTATGTAAGTAGTAGGTACAAAAGGTTTCGCAGCCAGAATCAGACTGAACCAAAACCGGACGTGGTCCTATTCAAGAAAGACTAAGATTTCAACATATTTACTATTTTTAGATACTTTTATACAGATTCTTTGCAATTATTTATATTTTGCATTTACTTTCTAAAGCTTCAAAATCCAGAAATGATTGCTAATACCTCTTTATGCCTAGTGAAGCACGTTTGCCGAGATATAGGAGTAACAACTTCATTTAACGAACGTCAAATGATCCCTCGTGTCTCTTTCTTCCCAGGACCCCAATCGCACTCCGCAATCACACTGAGAGCATTCCCACAGGTGCTTCTCCGTCCGCAAGAAGCTCGTTGCAGCGTTGTGCTCGACAAGCCGCTTGCATCCTATTAAAGTTTTAGTGCAATGCATTAGCGGCACGCGGTGGCTTCGGTTAACGATGGCCCAGAATATCCGCAAAATGCTGGCCTTATGATGTATCGTACCTGCTCATAATTAACAAGTTCTGCTCGCTTGCGATATTTACCTCTGCAATTTAGAAAATAACTGGAGCGTTGCTTTTTGTCAATGGCTCCACTTAAAGGGGTAACATGATCTTTTACTCGTTTAATTAATTTGTTTGCGCGATCAGCTGAGTGAAAAGCGGACCAATTACATCCTCCCTCCTGAGTTCCTTGAAATGTTGTAGTGTGCAAAAAGCTGATGTTTATACCGTTACTGAATTTTTTTTTTGTAGACGAACTTTTCATTGGTGAAGATATTGTACAGAATTTGGTGGATTTAATATGATAATTAGGAGTCTTGTTACAGTTATGAAATCAAACAATATCCGCGTTAACGAGAAGTTTAATATTTTGTAGAGTACAAAAACTGAGCTAAGAACAGAAGTCTAATATACGGTAATGAATGTGATCGAGCGTGGTTCCAGCAAAAACCAAACACGAAGAGTAAGATATATAGCACATTGGCAAACTTCAGAGCGTTAAATTCGTCGTTTTAGGCTTATGCATCTGAGAAATCACTTCTTTCCTAAAACAGCTTTTTCAGACTAGTGGTTTACGGTGCATAAGATGCGGCATAAGAAATTTTGAGAACGTAAGCTTTCTCGACCAGAGTTAGACTGAAATCTTAGTCTTCTAAAGATAGGCGGCGTCTGTTTTTATAATAGGGTAATCGGTTCGCCCGGTCCTGTATCGGACATCATTAGGACAGGTACAAACCTATCGCGAAAAAAACACGTCCAAACCGAACCAAATTTCAAGCAGTAAAGAGAACGAAAACAATAGAGTAACGTTATACCTAGCGTTACGAGGGAGAGGGGAGATGCTTGGACGACAATGGCGGGAGATTGTGAATGTGCGGGGATAGCCGTTGTGTGATGGGATTCCAGATAGTGGTGACGTAGTTACTATCTTTGCGGTTCAGAATATTTGGATGTTTGGAAACTTCTGTGGCTTATCGAAATTTCCAGGTTGTAAGTAAGGGGACTTTCTCTAGAAATGAGACAGTGTTAAACGAAATATTTAACCGGTTTCATGTAGATGTTCGGCTACTGCTCACTTTATGCAGCGTCTGTATTTATTAAGCCTGGTTTTAATGGATCCACCTATTTCGTCGATATATAGCGCACCGCACTAACAGTGGATGCTGTAAATACCCCTAGAAGATAAAGGAATTGTTTTGTCCTTCGGAGTGACATTTTCGAAGGTGGTTGGAAGATGGTACGGATGAGTTGCTCTTGAGAATAATATTACCGATTCTGTCTACGACACGTTAGTTTGTATTTGGAGTAAAGATGATGATTCATCGCAAATTGTGTCTCACGGTTATTATCCCCGATATTGGCTAAACTGATGCGTGCAATTCTCTTCAAAGTTTGCCTGATTCAGAAATTGATACTGCACGGTTAACAAGATAATTTAGGACAGAACGCTTTTGTGACGTATGATGAAAAGACGCATCCATGTTTGTGGCTTTGCAAGGACCATCCGGTAGACGACTGACAAGAACATCAAGAAACGGGAGAGAATTATTGCTTTCGATCTCCATGGTGAATTTTGTATCAGAATGTTGGGAATTAAGGTGATTTAAAAGGTTGTTAAGATTTTGAAATCGTGAGACCATATAATGAAGTTGTCATCGACATAACGAAGCCAGATTTCAGGTTTCAGCCTATTCCTTCGAACGCTTTTATAATTATGTTTGAATGTTGATTTTATAAGCATATTCGGAATTATTGCGTTGCCTTTGTCGGTCGGGAGGATGGTTGTCTCTGAACTGGACTTGAGATTTTTTAGAGAAAATTTATCCTCTTTGAAATGATTGAGATGGGGGGAAGTTTCGATTTTTGAACTAGTTGTGCTGTTTCAAAACGGATACGGTCCGCCATATCTGGCTTCTCGGTAGTTCAGTCCGTACACGTATAACGTATATACCGTGTACCGTGTAGCAGTGGAAACTCAACCTTATGTTCTAATGCCAGCTTAGTTGCTTGGTAGACGTGTTTGAAGATTATCAGGGTATTTTGATGTGAAAAGATGTTCTGATCTTGATTTTGAACTCAGCTAAGGTGTGATTTTGATAGATACTATGTTTGAAAACTCATCGAACACCGAGAACTATCGCATGGCAAAATAGGTATTAAAACACAATTAAATTTAGGTGATGTACTTACTGTTGTAAGATTTGTGGAAAGAAAGCACTTTTAATAATAATATGTAATGATAAAACAAAACAAAGTCAATTCTGTTAGAGGATATCCTCTATGTAACTTAAAAGTGACAGAAAACACGTAAATTGTTTAATTGAACTAAACACAACGAGTGTACCAACTGAATCATTTACGCGAGTGTAAATTAAGTAACTTGCCGTTGACCACAGTAATTTCAATGAATTACAGTGGAAATAGGGCTCCGAAGTCACTCTGTAAGAGCAATTATATGCCCATGATCTTAACGGTTTGCATGTGTGGTTTAATTTGTAATGTGTCTGTGGGAGACAAACGGTGGTTTTTCGTTGAATACCACCCAAAAACGTTACAACCTCTTATGATACGCCTATCCTGCTTGCTAAGGAGCCGCCACTGGTGTGTAGGAGATACCCGAAATAGGGTACTAGGAACCAGGGCCGGAGAATATCCCTGCGACTGCTTGAGACATCAGTAATGATCTTGGGCTGCATATAGCCAAAAGAGTGGGTAAGTTACATTTAGTAGAAGGTACCATCAACGGTGACGCATATACAGGGCTTCTATAAATGATTCGTGCAACGAGGGCAACGTTGATTTCTGAATTCTTTGTGCCGCCTTTTTGTAACTGCTGCCAAGCTACAATATGCACGGCGATAGTAGGTACTGAAGGTTGCAGATCAATGTCACACCACAGTTCCGAAATGTGAACTTTCTGCAACATTAAAGTTAATTATCCTACAAAACACTACAGAATATATTTAAAATACGCACTCCCAGTCCCAGGCGTTTTCTCATATTAAAATATATCAAATAATTCAAAAATCGACAGATGACAAATATACGGCACTTTCCTGCGGATCGATAATTTCCATAAGCGCCATGGATGCATGAATCATTTATAGAAACCCTGTATTAAAATACTAAATGATGGGAATGGCCGAAGAAGGCTTTACTTTGCAGCACAACGTCACACAGCCAAAAAAGTAAAGGCATGGATATCTCAGAATCGAATAGAGTTTTTGGAATTGATCTAAAGTAGCACTGCTCTACCACCAATAAAAACTCTGTGGCATGAAAAAAAAATGATAGCTAAACCGGCTTGAAGTGTTCCAGAACTAAAAGATAGACTGATGGAAATTTGTTCCTTAAGCACGTATCACGATTATGAAAAAATTTTTGGATACAATTCCAAAACGTATAGAAGAGTCATCAAAAGAAATGGCGAAATAGCAGTGACAACAAATAATGTATTACTGTACGTGGGCCGAGTAGCTTTTACCTTATGCCAATCGATATGACATTGTTAACTAGTTATTTTTTGTAATTATATGTGAACTATTTTGTGTAACCAATTTCAAACCTATGTTAATCACTTATTTAAGAATAAAGTCCAAAATTTTTTGACCTGATATATTCATTTCTACATACCTCCTGGTTCTATATATTCAGTATTCACAAATTTCATTTGGGCTAAATGATATGACTCTGGGCTCATATATTACCGCCATTTAATAATCGCACCGTACACCACTAACACGCCACTGCTAATGACTATAGCATAACACTGTTTTAAGAGTGTGGGGGATGGTATCTGTGCAGCCCCACCGCTCGTTGTATTTCGCCTGTGCTAAAGTACTTTGGACTGCTTTGAACAAAGCAATATCTACTTATTGTCGTTCCGATCAAGATTGCCCAATGTTTTGTCCATAGAACACTTCTGGAACACTATAGATTTCAAAATTTGCATCATCCTCCATAGACTCTAGCGGCACTTCATCTTACTGTACAAGCACACTGGAGAAAAGTCGATCATCTGATTGAGTCGATGACTATACTCGTTAATGACCATCCATTAATTTTTTTGGTTCTGCCTGTCCAATCCACGTCTGTTTTTAAATGGTTTACTTACTTTATTAAATGTACACCAAAGCTTATTCAAATAGAAGAGTTATTGATGGATGTTCTCATTTCTATGTCAGGCAACGTGTTTCTTTTTTTTTCATTTAATAGCTTCATAATGCCGACTTAGGTTTCATTGATTGTTGCATGTAAAAAATACGCTTTCTCTATTTGTGAGAACTCTACATCTATAGGTAATGTTTAATTTAGTTTACCCGGTTGTTGGACTGATTTTTGTTTTKTTTTTACCTTTAGTATTTTTTAGGACATTCAGTTTGCCTATATTTAACGACCTACTATTATAATTTCAATTACTATCACAATAACGATTCCCCTTTAATGGGATTGGGATCACTACCACAGGTGAACAGTTAACGTTTGGAGTGCAATGTTGGTCAAATACGTTTTTGGTAGATTTCATTTTTATGAAACCCCAAATGTTATCATTGACCTCAACGTTTTGTACCAAAATTTGTACAAGTTACTTCAATAGTTCGTAATGCTGAAAGAATGTGCGGAACCATAGTATTTTGAAAGATATATCAATGGCATTGTGAGTGCTTACACTCCTCATGTTCTTTTCTTTGAAATTCCAGTCGCCTTTATCACGGTTTCAAAGGCAGAACACCGTTAAGAAATCACCGAAACATATGAAATATTTGACGCCCCACGAAGCCACTGAATGAAATCCAAGATGTAAGGAAGCGTGGAATTCGTTTAAAATGAAATCCCTGGTTATTTATTGCAAGTGTAAGTTACGAATTGTTGAGATTGCTAGAGCTTTTGTTCGTTGTAGCAGTGAATGCCGTGGTTTTGTAAAATACATACACCCACGACCCCACGAGGACGAAAGCAGGTTATCGTCATTAAGGCAAATCTGATTTTAATTGAAGATAATAATACACATGGCTGACAATACATTTACGATAAATACTGATACGTCCATAAAACTTAATTATAGTATGTGAATAGCAAATATTTCGTAAATTATGGGTTATTAAACAGCTTGTGCGCGCTGCCATCGTTTAGCAAATTGATATTTTTAGTGAAATAGGTTGCCATATCTCAGTTATGAAAAATTGAGATTTGGGAAACGTAGAATTTTTGAAAAAAATAAAAAATTTAAAAGGTCTGACAATTAAATTGGTAAAATAATGTATATCATAATTTATTAAACTTATAACTTTATTGAATTAAACTCAAATCTTGTAATAGTATATTACGTATTAAGACGACTGCTAGAAGTCCTTTGATTCGAAAGGTTGGCTAGCTGTTGAAGGTGGATTTTCTTTTGTCGCATTATTCTCATTATAACCAGCTAATACAACAATAATTAATAGTTTTTGCAATCAACTAACAAATGAGTATAAATTATTGTATGTATTTTAGTGACTAGCCAAAATGGCTGTAACATACAGCTCAATCAATAAAAACAAAATCTGGAAATTATTTCATTTGGTACAAAAAAAAGTTCTGTAAATGAAGCTTTACAATATTGAATCTAACTTGTATTTTTGCAGGATGCTCCTAAGTAGTCCGACCGTAAGTAACATTACAACAAAATTGAGACAGCTCACCTACTTATAACTCTGGCAGAACTAAGACCACAGAAGCACACTCGAACTTACCTGTAAAAAAATAGGTAAATATTATAACATAAATTTTTATTGCCAAAAAATGTCTGTTTTAATATCACAGTTTAGCTCGCTTATAACTTGTGTTAGAAAGAGCATGCAATAGATTTTGTCTTATTTTATCTACTCTATACAAATAGATATTAAGAATTTACACGGAAATGTATCATTAGATGACAAATACTTGACATCTGCCTTGGTTATTCGCATAATACCAGAATACACAATATATAATTTGAATTAAAGTCACGCCGCGAAACGCATCGTAGCAGTTTGCTATGTTTACTAAATAAGAAGTAGTTGGGACCAAAACCAAAACACCTAAAGCAAGATGGTTGATATCTACCATCACACAATACTACTGAATTATTATTGCGACTCCAAACATATAAAGTATCGTGCGAATTTCGTGTAGTGTAGATTTCTGTGTATGCGATAACGTAACCAATGGCAGAAATTTCAATAAAGCTATTTGTTTGGTAACGTTCTCCACTAAATATGAGCATCATGCACCATCTATCACCTTTGAAATAAAATACTGAAAGCCAAGAGCTTGCCTTAAAAGGCAAAAGAGTCACCTTAACTAAGTTTTGAAATATAATTTCTACCACGCCGTCGGGATCGTAAAAGTACAAGGATCATTTATCAAAAAAATGAGCACTCTAGCTACATTTTCAACGAAGATACACAGATTTAAGTTAAAAATACCGTGTACGCGTATTCTAATATGCTGATTTTCACTCGAAAGTGACGTCAGCTGTGTGCGAGGAGAGCTGCGAACATGGCGTACCGAGTATTTGTGTATCGTGCATACAACTACTGCCACTATTGTGCAATATAGACGACAGGGTACTACTACTACATATAACACGTGTGATCTTCAAAGGACAGTTTTGCTGTTAGGCAAAATATTTAATGCATTTTGTATACAGATACAGGAGGTCAACCCTTTTCAACCCCCATGTCTCCCAAACCACTGCCGCCACCGACACGCAACCACCACAATGCACGATGAGAGACACAAGACACAAGACACAAGACTACCATCTCGCACAAACACTAGGGTAGTTTTGTCTGCAAGGTAAAATAAGCACACACAGAAATCCACTTTATATATTTATATTAGACTATAACGTAAATGTAGGATAACATCAAAGAAATTTTATTCAGCAAAGCTGGAGATATTTAATAAATACAATAACAAACGCAATAACATCTTTAAACTAACGGAGAGAAATAGTATTTTCGTGAATAAGTTGACAGTGATCTAAAGACACCGACGAGAATGCTAAATCCGTTTATTAAAAGTAGGTAACTGGGTAACTTCAATAATACGCAAATAACCCTGCCGCTGGCAATAACTCGATACTGCAATCTATCTTCTTAGCAGTTCTCAGAGGTGCCTTAGTAATAGCTTAAAGTTTGTAATTCGAGAATAATTAATTTACGTTTTCTACTACGTTGCTCGCTCAACCTTTAAAACGTTCACAGCATAACGAAGTTTATAGGACTTTAGAGCGGCAAACTTACTTTTGAGAGCGGCTGGCCGATTTTGGCAAACTTCCGATTAAATTAATGTGGGATGCAGGCAGTTTTTTCCCGGAATGACCCTCGAGATTTTTGCGGGAGCCCTCGACATTATATGCGAGTCTGTGCCTCGAGTGAAAACAAGCCTTTTGTTTAAAATCCCGATTTAATTAATGCAAAGCCATATTATCCCGTGGATTTTGGATAAAAACGAATTAATCTGACTGTTACGTCGTGATGGTCGGCGGTATAAATAGAATGTACGTAATTTAATCAGAAATTTTTATGCTTTTAAACGCTGGAGATGTTAATGTGTAAAGCCCAAGGGAAATGTTTATTCACACAAAGTATGTGCAGTGGAGGTTTACGGTTTACTATCTCATATTAAACCAATTTCGATAAATAATTCTAAAAGAATTGAAGATACAATTCTTTATTTATTCTACTTACTTTTTTGTGAAATTAGGATAGCTTAAAATGTATGTCTATGCTCATATAATAACAACTGTAAATGTAAAAAATTTTACCTACCCCTAAAATTTGAACAATTTGTCACAAAATACAAATACAAAACATCACAAAGGCAATACCTACGTACAGGGAACCATACACTCATAACACAAAACAATAATAATAAATTATCTATACGACGTGGTTTTGAAAGTGATGTCTTAAATTAAGTTGTAGCATCTCGACAATATAGTATGAAATATAACGGTTGTAATAATACATTTCCTTTAAAAAATAAAACTCACAAAATCGGACCCCATTCGGCGTCATTGATTTGCAAAATAAACACAATCGTTACGGTACGTTTGGCGAATTAAAAAAGCCAAGTACGTTGGAAAAGGTCAGTAGGGGACAAACACAAAAAACAGATAACTTCATCACAAAAGATGTTCAAAATGTAGTCCATTATTATTGACCACACAAGCTTGCACTCGACGTATCATGGAGACTCGCACTTGACCATATATAGGATATAACTGAACAACAATCTAGTGCACTGACCTATTTCAACCTGATAGCACCTATAAATTTCTTTTAAATGAGCGATAACTCGTCAGGTGCCCGGATGCTTTTCATTACTCCATACACGTAGGTACGTACATTTTCGCTTACAAATTTATTTTTTTAACTTATAAACCACCGTGAACATAATAAAACGAAATCATTCTTCTTGAAATGTTATGAAGTATTATGGGTTTAGGTTTAGGTGGAGACATCACTTCTGCACTCGCGTAGTAATTCGACTTCGTCTGTGAAACAACCTGGTAAGTGTAACAAAACAATTTAATATTTCATTCACACATGAAGTCTTAAGTAATGACACACAAAAGAACAGTCAATATAGTGACATCAAAGTATTACGATTTAGTTGATTTTTATGCTATTCGTTGGCTAATCGTTTGTCCATCAATCATTAACCAATTAATAGTGCGGACAACTGTTTTTGAGTAGCACCCCAAAATAACAAAAATTGCTAGTTATTTGCCCATCTTTTGACTGTGACTTCAGAGAAGTTAACTTCATTTGTCCCATAAATAATTTATTGCAAAGCTATTAACATAATATCAATTTGATAAAACTTCTTTAAATAACACTTCTCAATTAAAAATTAAAAGATTTTGTGGTGTCAGTTTCATGAAGCTATCTCCGAATGCTAACGGGTGGAACTAAGATACTGCCTACTAAACAAATGAACAAGTTAGTGGTTTTAATGGTCTCAAAAAACCAGCGGGTACCGGCTTCATATAGATGATTTGGAATATATAGGTACAAATGGTCTATGTACATAGGTACAAAGCGTGGACAGCTGCCCATTACAGAAGGTAGGTCACAGGTAGCAGATGAGTATGAAAAACAACCATTAGTCCACTACCCGTGACATTCTACATGTTGCCACTTTGGATAACATCAGATTCTCATTTTACAAATTTAATATTAAACCCTGGTTGCTTCCGCTACTGTGTGGACTGTTGTTCCCTTGCTTAACAGTGTTACGTAATTTAATCATATTTTATCCTTCCGGGCTGTTATGCCGTGGTCTAACGTTTTGCTTTTCTTTAAACGTTACTCGGTGGCAGTGTCTTCAGTAATGTATTCAATATGATACTTTAACCTGAATTACCCCACCCCTTCCTTTTGAAATTGTCGCAAATACTCCGAAAGTCAAAACAAACCCTCTACTAGCTAGAATTGTTTACGGTATTCTTTACTCAAGCGGCGCCATCTATATCGATGAAACGGAATACAACGCTGTATCGAGTCAAGTCTGTTCACCCCATTCAGCGGTAGCTGGAGATCAGCATGAAATTGGCCACAATATTTTATTTGATAAAGCCAATTCTAGCAAAAGTCGCTTTCTACTCCACTCGAAAATTCCAAAAATGAGATTTGTAAATATTTGGACTCTCTCTCTCTCTCTCTCTCTCTTTCTTAGTTGTTAATGACAAAAATTGTTGCTTAAGAAAAATTTCATGGACTTATTTATAAAACCAACACAATGACTAATTCACTACCAGTAATAATGGACGAGCACTTTTACAATTGTCTTTAGTACCCAAATTCCAACTTTTCGAGGAATCCTAAGTGGATTGTAAATACACTTTTATTGATCTCAAAACTAAACTTTTTGTTTGAAAAAGTGTATGAACTGTTAGTTGTAGACGGTTCAATAATATTTTGTCCGAGCACCCATCATTTTGTCTCGAAAACATTCTTTTAGGACAAATGAAACTAATCACTGACAAAAGTAGACAATATAAGTCATTAAAAATGCAACCAACTACAGATAAATTCTATCTATCATGCACTTTTATGTATGTCGGTTCTTGCATGTCAGCAAAAAGTGTCGTGGGAACCTGCTGTCAGGTGTATACCATGCGAACTTGTCAGATTACAGGTCACTTCTTTTAGGAAGTAGTACTTACTAAGACAGCTAGGTGGCTTTGTCATCGTGTCAGTTCATTGCTGACAGATGGCATTGCCATTTATATGCCTACTAACATAAGAGTCGTTTTTTTTCATGTGCAGATTTTACCTGAGGAGGTTGCCCAAAATAGTACTATATTAATAACCTATTAATTAATGGCGGGCGAAAGAAACTAACTAGCGGACAATTTTTAAGCGGCTGTTTATTTAAATACAACTTTCTTTGGAACTGTTGATCATAAGTATGTCATCTCGATAAGGAACTTGTTAAAGCGCCAGGTATTCAAATATATTATTACAAAGGGCATTCTTAAATAGCGTTACTCAAGAGATAGCATACCAACTTTAAATTTGACGTAAAAATAATTTTATTTTCAAATAAGATTATTCGATATTACGTTCTATGTTATAAATGTGAAATACCCTTGTAGAACTTTCCTTAAAAACAATCTGAATTGCTTCAATATCACCACTGGAGTTATCAACCTAGATTTATGAAAACACACAAGCGGTTATTGGTGCTCGAGTTTCGTTTTAGTAACTTCAAAGCCCAATCGTTTCCAGAATAAAACGCTGCTACGTTAGGCCGACAACCTAATTGGCACCGCAACATTGTTCGCGAAGTCTTGTTGCGATTTATTTCCCGTATAGCCAAAGCTTTTACGCTTCCAAAGATACGGGTAATCTCGAGGATTGTGCTTGTCTTTCTCCTTGCACCGTGCCGTAAATTATTTGTCTTGTTGCACTGTTTTTAAGTAATCTCATGCCGGTGCAATTCCAGCCTCTCCAGTTTTTAATATACTTTTCTAAATAAGCGCTTTGTGAAAAGTTAGCGTATAAGAACACGAGCAGCATGCTTTGGATCTTTTTTTACGGACATAAAGATATTTAGAAATACTTATAAATTTACTTACAACATTAATTTCTTTTTTTAATTAAAAAACTAGATGGATTAATCTTCATTAATGCACTTGTTATTACTCGTGATTGTGATTTCAACCAACTCTAGCCCATAAATTCAATTGGAATAAAATGCATACTTAAAAATCGGGCACTATTTATTATTAGAGGATATATTGTCAAATAAATTTCAACAAGTGGCCAAGCTGATCAAGTATTTTTTTATTGTTACTACTACACTAGTTGATAATAATTAAATGGAAACTGCTTTAATTCTTTGATGCACTTGGTTATTCTAGTTAAGGGCGATAACACTATAAATTTGATAAACAGAAATAAGTTCCTACAAACATGTTTGGAAATACTTCCAGAAAATGGCACCAAAAAGGTCTTTTTAGCGGAACCCATCAAACGTGGTAGATAGTAGTTTATGGTCTGTACATAAATAACCTTTTAGATAGGGTTACTAAGATACTGCTTCTGAGACCAAAATGCTCATTTTTTAGTTATATATTGCATTATGGGTGTTATTGAACGTGATTTTTGATGCCGAATATACTGGGCAGATTTTAACGAAGGTTATGAGAGGCATCTGCCATGGTACCTAAAGGTGGATGCGGTTAAACATAAGAGGATTTAAAAATCGATTGCAAGGTTTGTTACTTGTACTTCTCATGTTACTATCAATTAGTTTTTAAGTTGTTTCGTGATGTAAACTAATGAATTATAGGAGAACAATAATTGTGGGCGACGATGTGTCATCTAGGAATCATTAACAGTTCCACCCACCCGTCTCTGCGGGCAACCTGTACTGTCTGCATTAAGAGTGTATTGGGGAGGTTTTATAAGCTGAACAGCTGTCCATATATTATTCTAGTGGAGTCAATATGACAGGCTTATTTTGCTATAATGGACTATGTTTTGATTTTTTTAATTGATGTTAGAGTAATAAAACTTAATTAAAAGGTACATGAAATTTCCTTGTTTTTCTTTTGTTATTTTTAGCACTTCTTATTTTTAGACATCAAAAACAAATTTGTATTCAACATCTAAGTATAAGGGTTTTTATATTTTAGTAACCAGTTTAGATAAATATACTGAAATCAGTCAATTTCACGAGATCTACTGGCATTGTCAATAATTGTTTATCTTCATAACGAGAAAGAAGGGGAAAAACACAATGGTAGCATTACTTTTACATTATACATCATGTTGAATAACTAAGTACAGTTCACGAAACGATCTACAATAGTGTCAAATATTGAATTTTTTTCTAAATTAATTTTACTAGTTTGATCCATATTTTAGAACAAAACGTAGATGCGTGTTCTAATTATAATTATGTCAGCATACTTCTGTTGTACTCTACATTAGAACCGAGTGCAACGCCATTTAAGCATTGTGACGTATTATAGCTAGCAAAGTATGGACAAATCAATCACTAACAACATGGGAATAAGTTAGCATTGCACAATGTAAAACGCTCCAAGCACTATGTAAGTAACCAGGTAAATATTACATTGTTGTTCTAAATACGTATGTTACAATCAATGTTTGCTTTATTATGCTACATTTGTTATACAGATGTCTATATTAATAAATGTTTGTTAAAAACCTAAGTCGTATGTTTCGTGCTTTCGCCCCTAGTTCTTTGTTTCAGGTAATCTCTAGCACAACAGCCCACTACCTAAAAAAAGGGTTGTGTTTCTCTTTGAATTCATAGAAGGTTTAAGGTATAACCGGGACCGTCTCTTAACCTTTCGAGAAGAATCTCGGGGTGATGAAAAATAAATGCGAGTATTACCTGACTGGAATCTTAACTTCAACTTTGAAATCAGGCAAAAAAGAACTAAGATACTACCACTCTACAGTCATTTCTTTTTGAGATATTTAATTAAAAATCGTTGTAGGACAGTGGCATCTTAGTACTTTTTCGTTGAAATCTATACGTTCCATTTAATAAACGATTCATTTGAATTAACAGTGTTAATAGTTAATGTCTCAGTCAGTTGATACTCAAATGTTTCTTTATCATCACCACGAGATTCTTATCAGAAATTAAGAAACTTTTCCAGTTTAATCAATATTCCACAAAACGGTCTTCTCTTTCTAAAGTGAACGTAGCGTTCGTGGTGTAAATTAGTTCGTATAATTTGATGCACAATTGACGTTTGGTCCATTTGCCGTATTCGTTGTTTATTGCACTGAAGGAAATAACTGTTGCCTGTGACCAAGAATCCTACCTAAAGCACTGGTATTTCAACTCACGCCTTTTTTGTATGAAAATCTAATGCAAAATTTTAGTTCGATAAACTCTTGTTAACTATGTGGCAACACTAACACAAGGAACACTTTGACTTTGTCTTTTAAATATTTCCAAGTTTAGTTTAAAGCAATTTGGATAGAAATACACTGAATTACACTCCAATTCGTTTTCCTGAAACCGTTTTCATGGTTCATTCGTTCATCTTTGTTTTTTCTTGTTTCGTTTGCTTTGTTTATTATAAGGTACTTATACTTATACTTATAAGGCACTTTACTATTAATATACATATATATTATATAGCGAAGGGAGTTTTAGTGTCCTGACCATATATTCGAACATTATCGGATGTTTTCCCAGCACTGCGTTCAATAATAAATCGAATACGTGCGTTATTGCTCGTTGTTCAGTCATGACATTGTCACGATCTCATTAACAGTAATTCCACAAATGTTGCCTTCGTTCGTAGATATATAATTTTCTTGAAACTTTAAATACTCCTCATGTTCTACCAGGCACGAGTAGATAGATACATAACCTATAAGCGAAGCGTCAAAATTTCACGTACCTTGGTATGCTAATGTCGTCTATATTAGCTAAAGTACATTATAGCAATAAGTTTTTAACATCTTTTTACAGGAGTAAATTGAGCTGGCAGAGTTCTATATATCTTTCCTATAACTAACTAATACGGGCACCGTTGATTCTGCAACGTCATGTAAATTGACAGTTCAGTTTGTTGTACCAGCACTACGACGTACGTTCACGACAACACGTCATTTTTATAAACTACCGTTATCTAATAATAATGCTAAATAATAGTTAAAAAACTTTTTAAACCGATGAACAGTATTCCTTGTAAATCACACATCTTTCCTATTGTCGATGTATGTTTAAGTACATTTCATTCAGCATAAATAAAACATTCTAAAAGGGCAAAATATTTTAAATTTAAAATGCAAGGTAAAACACCTTTTCACTTTCAGTTAACCTCTAATTCCACAGAAACGATGTTTTAAGTATGTATAGGGAAGAAGGCCGAAAGTAGTTAAAAAAACTTTATTTGGATAACTCAAAAAGGGATGCTGAGCACCTGCTGCAACAGCCCCTCACATTCATAATTTTAATTTCATATGGGGTAGGCACGTCAGCCTCCGGCATCTAGATGTCTATTACACATTCATATGTCTACTGCAGCCTGATGTACGAAGCAATTTTCTTTGGCAGTTCAGACGATGCGAACAGAATACGGAAAATCCGTTACGCTTACTCTGTGAGTAGCTCTCCGTAAGGTGAAGCTTGTTTCCTTAAATCTGTGATATTCGTGTGCTGTTAAGGGCAGTTGAAGCACTAAGAAAATGATGCATTAGGGAATATTGGTAAGTATTTAGTCTGCCTTACGTACAACGTCACACTATTTCAAAGTAGATAAGGCAATTATCAACGTGTATTTCTTATTCTAGATTAAGAATTGTTTCTTCTGTTGTGTGTAACCGTTTATTTGTAATATTAAGCAAAGTTGATACGTCTGGGGAAGATGACGATGAATAATTTTAGTGAATAGTGTTTGGGAATAGTGGCAATGACAAGATAAAGTCGACGAAAGAAAGACACGATGGTTAAGTAAAGTGTTAAAAGACTTGAAAGAAAATAGTGTAAGAAAGTTGAAAGTGAAGGCTAAGAATAGATAATGGAGACAAATTGTCAAGCTTTGGGCCTGAAAGACCTGGTAACGCTATATACACGGTCATCAGTTAAGGGTGGACAGCGGCTGTATCTTGGAAACTTTCGATATTTTTTTTAAAGCAAATATGGCCACAGAAATATCATTTAAAATATTATGAAGTACATAACTTTGCCGCTAGGATATAACATATCTAAAGCCACTATATCTTACAAAGTACCGCAATTGGCAGCCATTTTGTTTCCAACTAGAGGTGAGAATGGTTGGAAGTGAGCAAATACATTAACGAAGAGTACTGTAGCTACTATTCTATACTATTATAGTTCGCTAGCCGTTGTTCAGTTCAATTGCCGCATGTGTTTCAGTCAGTATCATACAAGTCCCTTGCATAGCTTAAAATGAACTAATTAACTAGATTATTCAGTGTGACGCAACTGAATAGTAGGTATAGTAAACTACATTCGTTCATTTACTTATTTCCCACCATTCCCACCTCTAGGTGGAAACAAAATGCCTGCCAATTGTGATACCACTTTATAGTGGCTGTGGCATCTAAGCGTTTCAAAAGCATATGCGTTAAAATGAAATCCCAGTGTTCAACAGGATAACCCAAATTTTGTAGAGCGGCGATATTTTCAGTAAAACAATCAATCAATTTTCTAAGAGCGGGTGGATTTTCCGACGTAAGACGAGAGGCATTTTCAATTTCATCCCAATGAAATGTAGCCAAAAGACGTTTATTAGAGTATCTGTTTTTAAGAGCATTGTAAGCAACAATATAATTGGTGGAAGATAAAGGATAACATTGTAATAAATTCTTTGGAGGCCCTTCAAGCACTCCATGCAAATGAGAAAATTTTTCAATGTTGGACAAATGAGAATTGTTATGCACAAGCGCGTCGTATACCTCAATGAAAGAAGTGAACGTTCTTACAGCTCCATTAAATTTCAATAAACGCAATTCCGATAGTTTAGCGCGAGGAGTATTAGTTACATCTTTTGTGAAATCATTATCTCTTTCGAATAAATCATAATAAATCGATTTTATTAAATAGTAGTCATTTTCAAAATTTGATCGAATAGTATCTTCCTGCTCAAAATCATCGTATGAATCTCATGTTAATGAAGAGCATACGCTACTATGAAACTTAAAGAAAGATTTATAAATTTTATCCACCATTTTATATCTCTGTCTAAATTCAGAATGAACTGTAGCGTTATCCTTAGCCTTCTCGGCAACAAATAATAATTCTTTGATACGGTTTATCTCAGAAATTCTTGAAAATTTAGCTTGCTTGCCTTTAACAGAGCTAGCAGTAGCCATTATGCTTGGAAGTTATTAGAAATAATTGGTAGCGAGAACTGACAAATTAAAGAAATAACAATTCAATAAAGAAATAAAAAATATCAAACAAGTAAGTTATTATATTATTCCAGAAAAAAGAAGAGCTTGTATTGATTAAAGCAAAATATCAAAAGAGGACCGAAGGACCAAAAAATGTTATGAATTTAGAAAGTAAATGATCTAAAGGTGCTGGTTTCGTTTGCGGAGTCAAGGAAAATAAAAAGACGTATGTTCGCTTACCTTAGGTACGGCGTTGCGAACACGGGATGCGGGTAATCCACCAGAAGCGGGAGCGGGACCAAAAGCGGGAACGGGACCAAAAGCGGGTGTGACGAAGCGGTAGTTCAATTGTATGTAGCACAGCGAAAATCGGATACACATTCACTAGGTTTGTTTATTTATTATGCACTTTTTTGTTAGTTATTTCTAATGTTTTTTATTAATGGTCAAAACGACTAGATATTTGGTAAGCGAACATCTTACGCGCGAAATTTAACAACAAACAAAAAATTAGATATTTTGCTTTAACAGTGGCTTTAATCTTTTACTATCATGCCAAGCTTATAGCATGTAGGCAAAACCAGTTCTTTCCCATGTTGTCTGCACTAGACCTTCTCTACACTGACGAGCTATAATAACGGCGAAACAGATCTGTCTGTAGTTGGTTGCTGTTCAGATAGTTTAGATAGTAAACTACGTTCGTTGGTTTGCTTACTTCCCACCATTACCGCCTCTAGTTGGAAACAAAATGGCGGCCAAATGCGGTACTTTGTCTGATATAGTGGCTTTAAACATTTCTATCAAAGGTTTGTTTCTTCCTCCAAAAAGTTGCAATATAATTTGGTCTAAGATAAACTCAATATAATGTGTATTTACTTCTAAACAGATTTTATTTGAATTATTTCTAGCAACTATGACTACAACATGAGGAGCGAAAGTTTCAAATCTTCAAAAAGCGGACACTTTGAGGATCATTGATAATTTAATTTAATATTAATTTAACTGATCACCCTGTGTATAAAGCTTACTGTTTCGCCACCCTAATATTTCTGATTTTGTCCAGGTTTAGAAACAAGCCAATTTTGACTTGCTTGAAGGTGACCTAATTTTATTTGTGCCAATGTTATTTATGCATCCCTCTATCGTCCACAGCCAAACCCTCAAAAAAATAGTAAAAGAGGTACAGTGGAACATCATCTTTGAAGTGTGATGTCAGCGTCCTGTCTGAAATGACTCTGCTGAAAAGGCTGTTCTTCGTTATCTTCTAATGGATAATAATATGCAATCTGTGATAAAAATTACTCAAGTAAGTATCTGGCACCTCAAAAACTTGTGTCGATCGAATTGTTAAAAACTATACTGATTTTTTTCCAGTTTACAGTTTTGCGGAAATTATACCGAGCGTTTGAGTAACGACTCAAGTTTACTTTACAAAATTTGTATCTCTGCTAGAAGTGTATTTATGTTGAACGGTGAAGTGAACATGTATAACTGCCGTTACTGGCCCCCTTTCAAATTGACACTGTCATATTTTGGCATTTTCTCCAAACTTGCACGAAATCATAAATTTTTGGAGCTGCAAATTTTAACCGGCCACTTTACAGTTGATTAGCTGGTTATTTAATGATTTCATAAACGATTTTATCAAATTGCGTTTAAATATTAATCATTCAATAGTAAATTATCCTGATGAAACTAATGTTCTAATTAAGTTAATTTTCTGGAGTCTTATGCAGTGGTTTGCAAATAACAAGCTTATAATAAATAAAGAAAAAACAGTTGTATTTCATTTAAAACTAAGCAGTCTAATTTAATTGTTTCTCAAAGCTTGGACAGTTTTGTGGTGGAGCTTTGTGATAATGCAGAATTTCTTGGTATTACTTTAGACATGAACCTGAGTTAGTAAATACATGTAGATTTTCTTAGTAAATAACGCAACAATAGCAGTGCTTAAAAACTTTATAAATGATGAAACATTCAGAACAGAACAGAACATTTTGACCGTCACAGGAATCTATGTGTTCGAAACACTAGTTTTTATGTTTATGAAACTCTTTATCGACCTGTTGCCAGTTGGATCTAATAGGTATATTTTCTATAACTTTCAGAAACACAGAATCTCATTGTATGAGAAGAGCTGTTTTTACTCTTGTGTATCTCTTTATAACAAGTTACCGCCAAGTATCAAATGTATAAATAATCTTAAGAAATTTAAAAAATAATTGTACTTGTTGTCTTAGTGTTTTTGTTTTTTTTTACTGTTTGACATTTTCTTGTTTGTAGGAGTGTGTACATTTTTACGAAATAGATGTCTATCTATCTATTTTCTAGTAATATATATGAAGAATTTGATTTCGTTTTTAAGCTTTGATAAGTTGCTGATATCATCAAGCATTTTTTCCAACACTAGTTTGTTTATTGCTTTTCTTATTTCTTGTACCCTGTAACTAATTTTCTTTTCCAACTAGGTGGCCTCAAAAATTGTTACAAAATTATTTTTGGGAATAGATAAGCAACATTTTAGCAAACTTGTCTTTGCAGATCATTTAAACCCAATAATTTGGATGAACGTGTATTATAATTCGATATTATTCTTACTCCCCTTTAAGAGCAAAATATGCGTTAATCTGGTCTTGTTTGGTGCATTATAATGTACGTAAGTGTACTGTTGCTACAGCTAGTGGTAAGACTGGTCATTCCTTAAGGTAAGTTCATAGTTATTATTTTTAACACTTGGCGTTGATTACCAACGGAAGCCAATGGAAGTGTCTTTAAAAGGCTTACTTTCCACCAAGTCATTGCAATGTTTGTGAAGTAGTATTTCTCCTTAAAGTTGTAAAAGAAATTGCGCGAGAAACTAGGTCTCAAAAAAAATAATACTCACGACATATCAGAAACGCATAAGTTAGTTTACTGCGGTGACTTTGGCAATTAGTAGAGATTCTATTAAATTTAGGCAAAGATTTATTGCAATGCATGAAACATCAAAGTGTGGAAAGGCAACACGCACCATGGTGTAGCTTGGTAGCACGAACGTGAATGTCTTTGGTCGTGTTTTCTAGCTTTTGGAAATGAACTGGGTAATATTGTACTTCTCATGAAGTTAAAGTTAATTTCGTAAATCTTACTAACACAATAAATCTCGCTACAAAAAAGATAGTAAAAAGAGCAAACAAAAGTGCTTTGCCCTTAATATTGCAAGAGTAATTGTAAAATGTAATCGCAAAACAGTCAGGCTAACTTAATGTTCTTGTATTTTCCTTCAAATCCTATCTTGCAAGAGCATGTTACATGTGAAGTAACTGCTGTGTTGTGTTGCCTTTAAAGTACCTGCAAATTTGCTGACAATACCAACGCCTGCAAGCATAATAACACAAGCACTGTCACTTCAGTGTCATTTTTTCTCTATGCCGCAATGATTGAATGATCGAAATTTATAGCGTTTCGCCTAAAAGCGATCGTAATGTCAATGCAAGCGCAAGAATTATTAGAATATCTAGACTCCGGTAAAACATTCAATTAATCATACACATCGCTCATATTCAAACACATTACTACTTTTTTGAAACCTAGCTGAAAAATCCGCGTGTGTGCCACTCACTAACGATCAACTGATCTGACGCGGGAAACTTAATTTGAATCGCGAATAATTTAGTTAATGGACAAGACTTGTCTTTATCTATGTCAGTAGTCAAGACTGCAGCTACTAATTCTTTTTAATTTTGTAGGTGTTACTTTTGTGAAACTTTTACCGCGTGGACACACCATAAAAGATAATCCTMCGTAGATTTTATATCAAAKTAAGTCGCCTTGTTGCTCGTTTGTAGGGCAGCGAGTCCGCGCAGTAACTCGTAAGTGTGACCGAGTGAATTGCTATTGGCCAGATGTGTGGCAGGTGCTGTTGTTTGTTGTGACGTTACCATGACGTTCACATATAATCTCTACTACGCATGCCTCTGGCCCTGCATGCGCGAGAATCGTTTATAACAAAATCTGATCATTGGTTTCAGCTTCTAGGTAGGTAACTATATATTTACTCCTGCGACAAATTAGAACACCTGTGAGCAGCAGATAGGTGGTTGCATAGTCAAAATTCTTTTTTTATGGCAAACCGACGCACATCAATACCTTATATCAAGTGCTAAACGTTTGCTTCTATATCAAGCACAATAATTGATGAACCACAATCGTATAGCTATACAAAAATGAGTGCATTTACAAGTTACCATATAAAAGAATCCTGTCAATACCAAAACTTCTAAGTTTCAATAGGACTGTAAAATGAAAATACAGCTGCACAATCTTGAATTTTGTGCAGCTAACATGCAATATATCTTCTTTTATTGGAACCATAATACCATAATACTTGGGAGATATATCGGCTTAATCCAAACCGTAAGCTTCTGTGATTAATKKTCTACTTTATGGCGGTGGTTAAACACTTAGGTCTTAAACGATTCCACTAAKTCACCACTAGTCAAAAGTAAATGGCAGTTCCAATAATAAGAAATAAATGCAGGAATATCTGAATTTGGCATTAGCGTGCAGTTTTATTCTCATTACAATAGCTATTTAGAAATAAACACGTATATAAACACATGCCTTTTTTAGCTACCACATGTCCTATTAAATACAACCCTGAACAAAATTTACTGCTATAATAAATTTATATATAAACATAATAAATAAAGCAAATCGATTAGAGTGTTTTAGGCCCAAAAACAATAAACATATAATATATGACGGGGTACTTTTAATACAGTAATGGACGCTACAGCTCAACATGTAAATGGGGGAAATTGAAATTACCCAAGCTTTTAAACGAACGGCTATATCGCCAAGGGACTTTTTTGTTGGCCCACTATTAACGTAAAAATGTAAATCGGCTTTCATCCGAAGTCCATTTCGCGCGTATTTCATGCAAAATGTTCAACCCCGTTAGATAATGTAAATGAACGAATGACTGCACTTCTCTGAGTGATATTTGGGCCTAATATTCTGTTTGTTTTGCAAAAAAGCGTAATTAAAGGTATTTTGTTTAATGTATAAAGAAGGCTACACTTGTAAAGGCAAGATTATATAGCATGTTTTGAAAACTACGGCCCAACTCATTATAATCTATGTTTACTTCTTAACAATTTTTTGTCTTTGCTGATTTGTATTGATATTGACGAAGTGGCTTCTACAATGAAACGGTGAGAAGGTGTGACATGCCATACAACCAACGAAACGAGCTCGTCTTTTTATCAGCCTCGTTCACTTTCCTCATTCGGCCATAGAATAGACATAAGTTGCCCGGTAAAGTTCCTCATTGCGTAGGTAAATCGCTATTACTTCAGGAATGTATTGAAACGGCTTCATTCGCAGATGTGTTTAAAAAAAAACTGTTTACGTCAAGGCGACCGATAGAACTCTGCATCCTAGGTGAAGGAAATGACTCGGTTATATCAAAATGGATTGTGGCACAAGGTAATTCGTAAATATTAAATCTAATGTATAAAGGGTATCCCATTTTCGTTGTAATTATAGGATATCTCGGTAACTATTATTGCTAGAGGGTTGCGGTTTCTACATTACTGTCTTATTTTTTTCTTGTGGGTCGAGTTGTACAAAAATGGAATTTTTTGTATAGTCTTTTATTTTAAAGCTGTAGCCAACTTTTGACCTTTCTTCCAATATCTCGCTTAAGTATGTAAAATTGGAATTATATTAAAATTATTAAAAATATACCTAACAATGTATATATTTTCTTAATCAGAAAAAAGTAAGTCTTTACCATAGCAAAGCTAACTACGGTTTTCATTTTTGAAATGCAAGTTTGTGTTATATATCAAAAATGTGACCTCCTAGAAAAATTCTGAATTCGCCATTGGATTCAAAATATAAATATCGAAAAACACAAGAACAACTTTAACCGGCAAGAGGCAACTCTTAAGCTAAGCAAAGCCTGGCTACCGGCACTTGCTAAAACCGAAATTATCAAGAAACGAACAGGCACTGATAAGGGACCACCACGACATCAATACGGTTTGCGCGCGAGATCCGAGTAAGCAACACGACTTTAGTTTGACAGTTTCCCACAGAAGTCGAACCAAGCAGAAGCCTCACAGACCTCTGAGGATGCCGGTCACTCAAACCGGTGAAACGTCAGGGATAACATCCAACCGAAGACGGCCAGAAAGCCCGATAACACAGTTTTCTACAAATCTTGGCCGCGAAAGCCTAAACCAATATTTAATATCTACAAAAATGTCTTCACAGTTTTTTAATATCTATATACCCAACAAAATATTGAAAACTAAAGTTGGTTGTAGCTTTAAAACAAAAGACTATACAAAAAAATCAATTTTTGTACAACTCGACCCACAAGAAAGAATAAGACAGTAATGTCGAAACCGCTACCTTCTTGCGTTAATAGTTAGCTAGACACCCTACAATAATTACAATGAAAATGGGATACCCTGTACATTGCATATGGAATTCGAAGATGGCAGATGACGTCATATATCTCTAAGCAACAAAAAATTTTTCGATTTCTGTTTCTTGTTAAAATTTTATTACCTACTATTTAAAATCTGAATACACTTTTCTTATTTGAAAGATCACGAAGGATTCGTTCGCTTTCACTCTCGTTCCAAATACTAACAGACAAAAATAATGAAGGTGCATTAAAGTCATTGAGATTTAATTATTGAGCTGACAATGGGGAATTTAGCAGGCATTGATTAACCTGTCATTTAACTGAGTCAGCTCGAAAGCGACACTACGCTTTAGTCCCAGTACCGCAGCGCAATCTGATGAACAAGAAAATTGGTTTCAACATCGAAGGAACACCAACTCAGTCTGTTTAAATTTATTGGACTGTCTGCGAATAAAGATTCCCATCAGGCGGATTCAGCGAACTGAATTGGCATTCAGCTACCTCGTTATTTGGCTACAGGTGGGTAAAATTTAACCCGTCTGTGGAGAAAAATAATAGACTGCATTCGAACCGAGCTGCAGTTGGAATCGAAGCCTGCTGTTTGCCATGTGGAAATGAATGTAGAAGTGGTGTGTTAACAATTTCGATACCGTGGATGCTCTAGCTTATTTCCCGACCAAATTAAAAAAGTTTTTCTTTGCTACGTTCCGTACGAATTTCTTTTGAAACGAGATATCGTGGATATTGCTATCAGCAATTTAAATTCGAGTTACAGGAATGCATCGCACGTGGAATACAACGAAATAAAAATGTTGCAAGTATGACACGAAATCACGTGCTAGAAAACATCGTCAAGTACATCAAAGTAGTAATAATAACGGCAGAAATGAAAAAATGTAATGAGTAAATATTCCAGCATTAAATTTAACGGTGGATGACATACCAAATCAAGTTTACACCCTGTTGCTTACTCTGGGGGTTTATTACTGTCACACTTGTTTTATGGCACCATAGTAAACTTTTATCACGTTTACTCATATACAAGGTTAGCCCGGTAAACGTATTTTTCCCATAACTGTTTTATGTGCTGTCTCCGTTTCGAATTCTTATTCTTATTTTTGAGACCGCAGCTCTAAATAGTTCGTTATTATAACATCTAGGACACTTCCTAAGGTTCTCCAACCATGAGTTTCGTCTATTTCCTTTGGATCCCTTTCCTTGGATTTTTCCCTGCATTATAATTTGTAGCATTCGATATTTCTCTTCCCTCATGACATGTCTCATATACATCAGTTTTCTTTTAATTGTTGGAATTACTTCTCTCTCCTTATGCCTGCGTCTCATCACATTCACATTGGTTACTCTCTGTATCCATGAAATCCTCGGTATTCTCCGGTATATCCACGTCTCAATGCCCATGTCGGTTACTTTTAGTGTCCAGGCTTCCATCCCATAACACAGACAGCAGATTACATCTCATCAGTCGTATTTTTAAATTAAGGTTTAGGGTTTAGATGTCGGCAACAGAAAAACTTGATTCTTGTGAATGTGCCCGTGGGGCCGATCAATTCTGATTCGAATTTCTTGCAAGCTGTCGTTGTTTTCATTAATGGTTGTGCCTAGGTATTTGTATATTCTTATTATTTCAATAGGCTGGTTCTTCACATATATCCTCCGAATGTCCTGAGTGTTTTGCTTATGTTCACTGACAATCCCTACTCTTCGCTTACTATAAGCATTCTAATAATTAACACCTCTATGTCTTCTTGTGTATTAGCTAAAATAACAGTACCGTCCGCATACCTCAGATTATTTATTGGCACACCCTAAATTTTAATGCCTATGTCCGTATCACCAAGTGCCCTGTTTACGATGTCTTCTGAGTATAGATTAGAGTATTGGTGATAATATACACCTTTGTCTAACGCACTCTGTATTTCTATTTCTTCTGATTTCGTGGCTTCAATTCGTATTGCTAGTTCTTAAAACTGAAAATAAGAAAACGGCTTATAAGATAAAGAAGTGGTACAAAGGACCCGTGCTGCGAGGAGTGGGCCGTTTGTGATTGTCTTAACTGGAATTTTAAACAGGTAAACACAAACGATACACAACAAACCGACCAGACAGGTCCTGGAAACATTTTAGCTACAAAATTGGTCGTTGGTATTTCAAACCTTCATTGAAATTGACCCTCCCACCATGTATGAGTGAGGAGTTTTTGCCTGCGAATTCAAGCTTTTAGGGATTGTCGATAGCGGGCGCCCCAAGTTAAGTGTATATATTTTTAATAAGTTAAGCTCAGTGTGACAATTTCGTTTTTACTGGGTAAACGTTAGGTTTTATTTTCATTTCAAGTTATAAAACTGCAAATAGCAACCACATCGAAGTTATAGATTGGGCATTCGTCTATGCAGAAAATACAACACTGGAAGAGAAATTCGATGAACTTTTGCACAGACTGTGCCAAGCCGTAGATGTGAATTTTCCATACCGTAAAGTAATAATAATAATACTAAATAAAATAAATAATACTGTTAATTGGTTCGCCAATGAATTGAAACTACAGTGAGCTCTAAAGTGCTGGCTTATCTAAAGCAATATAAAAACCAATACAAGTATTCAATCAAGCTTGCCAGACAAAAGGCTCATGACAGGTATATAGCAAATTTCGCAAATAAACTTCGCGCCATGTGAAAACTAATTAACAATTTAAATAATAATAATTCAACATCTCGGAAACGTACTGACACTCCCATTTACACCCGATGAACTTTATATATACTACGTAAATGCTGCAAAAGAAATAAAGAAAGACTTACCATCTTGTGATGTACATAATGTAAGTGTTTCCCGAAAGCTGAACATGGACACATTTTGTGAATGCAAATAACCTCGAACACTAAAGAAAACCAGGGTTACTCCAAATTTTTAAAATGGGGATAGAGAATTAATGTCAAATTACCGCCCTATATTGGTAATTCCTATACTAAGTAAAATTTTTTAAAAAGCATAACAACTCCAACTGGCAACTTATCTCGAAAACAATAATTACTTTACGTTTGGATTTCGGAAAAATAAATCTACATCGCACGCGGTCGCTCAACTAGCTTCGAATGTAGATGACGCATTTTAAACCATGACTATCTAGGTTTGCTATTGTGTGACTTGTCAAAGGCAATTGACGAAAACAGAAACTATCGGCAATTAATATTATGGATTCGCCTAGAGACTTAAAAATATCGTACTTATCTAATAGATATCAAATAGTATGCTCAGGTGAGATAAACTCCAAATATCTTCCTGTTTCACTTGGTGTTCCTCAGGGATCGGTGTTGGAACCAACATTATTTTTATTTATATAAATGATATTGATGATGTTACCCCAACCAGGGATCACTACCTTTTATTGTATGCAGATGATACAAACTACTTCACATCGAACGTGGTATTTTCAACTTTAATTAATAATATTAAAGTATAGCACAAGAAAGACTTTCGCAGTGGTTTGCTAGAAATTATTTATTTTTAAATGTAAACAAGACAAACATTATTTACTTCTCATTAAAAAATATCCCTTTGCATGCCACGAATCCTAATTCTGTAAAGTTACTGGGCATGCATTTAGATGCATGGCACTCACGTGTAGACTTCTTACTACGCATACATACACTCTAAATTGACATTTGGTATATTAGCTTGGGGACATGCCCCAGTAGCAAAACGTCTTTTTAAAATCCAATGCCGTGCTACGAGAATTTTAAATAATTTACCATATACTGCTGGCTGCCGGGAAGCTTTTAGGTAAAGGAATGAAAATTATGACACTATCGTGCTGTTACATACTAGAGATCGTGTTGTACGTCAGAAGGAACGTAGAGCACTATCAAATGCGTGGCACTCAAAATTCCAAGTCGATGAGGAGCCAAGATAATCTATGTATTAGTTTTCATCGCACACTTAGATGTAGATGTGGTATTACATTTCGGGGACCTAAATTTAATAACAAATTTCTGCTAATAATAGATCACTTAGCTCAACGACAACGGTTTTGAGAAAGCGAGTTAAATCCTATCTTCTTGAAGGCTTTTACATTTTACATGCAAAAATAACATTCCTGCATAAAACCACTCTGATATATTATAGAAGAGTGTTACAAAACTTGAAGAGTTAAAATTTAAAGTGTTCAGTTACGGTTTTGTTTCGACAAAAATAATGGTGATTTACATAGTTCCAGCTAGATTCTTACGTATTAGTTGATTTTCTTTTATTACAACAGTACGCTTTCTAATTGATTATTGTTGAATCACATCATTACACGAGTTAAAAAACCACTTTAGTAGTTGACGGGAAAATAATTCGTGTAGATGCGTTATACAGAGGTACGAGCGAATTCTGCTGACACTTCCAAAAAATAAAAATCATATCGATTAGTTCAGTAACTGTAATATCTAAAGCAATAACAAAAGCAGGAAGCACTCTCACAATAAAGGTGATAAATCCGGTTAAGAAACAAAAGAAAATGGATTGAGGATACGGTCGTGATTTTTTTAATTTAAAAAATGTATGTTTTAATAACTTAATTACAGACATTAAAATGCATGTCTATGCTGTGCTGTCTACACCTCAACCAACTGCAGATAGTACTATTTCGCTGTCATTACAGCTCATCAGTGCAGTTTAGGTCTAATGTAGACAACACGACATAGAACTGGTTTTGCTTATATACCAAAGCTAGGTGGCTTTGTCATCATGTCAGTGTAATACTGACAGATGGCATTGCCATTCTTACTTTCATCTTTAATTACAGACAATTCGAACTTACAATTCCACTTCAAATTAAAGGAAATTTAGTTTCGCGGTTGATAGTTATTAGCAATATTAAACTTCAAAATTAAAACGCGTCGCTTTCTTTTATTGGCAAAGCACTTTGAGGGCTAAGCAGTAAAAGAGACGTTATTAGCAGCTGCAAGCACCGCCTTTTCAAAAAATTAACCTATTAATTTTCATTGCAGCTTCCGGAATTACCTGTCATCGTATCCATCACAGCTTACTACCTCCCATTCTAAGAAAAAAACGCGCAAGGGTCTCGATTAATCCCGTGCCCTAACTCAGGCGAGCGCAGCACGAACGCGAATAAATCATCGTAACGAACGTTTTGCACTATCATTACGAGTTAATTTAGTTGCTACAAAATAAAAACATCAGCGTTATTGAGCAGAAGATGAAAGAGCGTGTTGCAAGTTGGGGATTATGTGCCGTAAACCTCGCAAAACTGCCGTAAGCATCATCCCTTGTAGTAAATGGTTGTAATTTCGCAAAGTGACGTACGTAAAACAACAATGTTGCAGCCAAAGTCGATAAACTATTTCGGCTTAAACTAGATGGAACTGTGCACCGGGATTTACGTGACGAGATCGCATCAACTATGTCGATAGACAACGCAACAAGGAGGTAAATCGAAATACTTGAACAGCGGAAGTCGTGACACCAGTTAGGCATTCAAGTTTCAACGTTATCGAAACAGTTCATCTTCGAATGATTGAAACATTGTAATTGCAAAATGGCTTCGTCCATAAAGCCCCATCATTTAGAACGTGCAAAGTGCAATAAAATCTAGCTGGCCTCGATACAATCTGTTGTAGCACACATAAATATTTTAAAAATCATCAAATATTCAGGTTTTCTACACAGTAATTACAAAGATGCATTTGGTTCGTTTCTCTTTAATGGTCATAATATAATAAATAATGGAGCTTGAATTAAATGCACTACCGTACATTCAGATGCCAATTTAATTAATGTCTATTAACAAATAACTGAAATATGTCCTTATAATTTTGTCAACCTACACCAAAGATTTAACTGAAATTCCACATGTTGTCTACTTAATCTCAATTCTCTCATTCACAAATTTTAGGGTGTCTCTGTCCAATATCGAAGTTGTTGAGAAAAGCATGGCGAAATTATATTCATATTCATAACTTTAAGTCTAGCGTAATTGACATGCATTATACGGGGTGAATAAGATCAACGTTTCGTCCGCACTCGCAAGGGACATTATCAGGACAGGAATAAGGGGTATGGAATATGGTACAAACCTAACGCTAGAGACACGTCCCAGCTGAACCAAATCTCAAGGAAGAAAGGTAATAAAAGCGATAGCTAACGTCATATCTGGCGTTTTACGAGTGGGGTGAGGATGCTTGTACAGCAGAGGTTGGAAATCGTCAAAGTGGGGATAGCCATTAGGTGACTGGGTACCAAATAGTGGAGAGGTGATAACCATCTTTGCAGTTTCGCTAAAAATTACACATTGTCAAACAAAATACTATGACCGGTTTCAAGCTGATGTTCGGCTACGGCTGAGTGGGTGAAGAAACCAGATTTTATGCAGCGTTTCTGTTCATTAAGCCTGATTTTAATGGATCTGCCCGCACGGACAAGGGATGCTGTAAACACCTCTAGAAGATAGAGGATTTATTTTGTCCTTCGGAGATGCAAGAATCTGGCATCTTCGAAGGAGGCTGGAAGGTAGTACGGTTGAGTTGTCTGTGACACCTTGAACATACGGAAGTAAAGCAACCGATTTATAATCTGGGAGTTCTAGAGTTATTTTGAATTTGCATTAATCGCAGATTGTATCTCACGATTATTATACCCGTGTTGTCACACCGATGGCGGGACTCGCTTGATGCGATCACTCCCGCGCAACCGACCAATATAACACGCGCGTACTCCTATAATAAACAGACTTCTGTAGCGAATGGAGGTGACGACTGGAAGATATTTGTTGTAGGCATAATATGTTCTACTACCCGTGCGAAGCCGGGGTGGATCCCTAGGACATATGCTACAAAACTAAGCCTACTTATAAAAATGTATCTAAAAACATGAGTGTGTCCAAGATTTTTTTTAGGAAAAAAACGTTCGCAGAACTTTCTTTCGTCTTGAACTGTGTAGCGAATAAACCAAATAATCACGTAACTATACAGGTACACAACTAATAATATAACTAATAAGCTGAATAAAATGATGAGACCTCTTGCTCATCTCAGTAATAATGCGAACAAGTTTTGTAGTCATTTACCTACCTACATTGATTTGTATCTAGTACATTTGTTGCTAATGGTTTTCTTAATCCATATACGATAATTTGAGAACTTTGCATCTTTACTTCACCGGCGATCGGCGTTTTTCAGACAACCATAAAGTAAATATTGCCAGGCAATCCCACGAAGAAGCATCTTAAATATTTAAGTCTGCGAAGCGTGTTCGCCATTGTTTCTGGGTAACGCATAAAAAATTTAACGCGCAGATGCGAAAAGGCAGGTATCCTTGTTTAAATATGAACCGCCGTACTAAAAACGGGACGATTCTTATAAATCAAACCGTACCTTCCAAGGAAAGCTTCAAGAAGCTAAAACGTGTGGTTGCAACCAAACAAACAGAACTACACGACTTTTTGTCATGAAAGGGTGTCTATAATTAAACGATAGAATTTTAAGCATCGTGGTGTTATAATAACAGAAATGTATCCTAATATTGTGGCTTATATAAACTACCTAATTAATTTTAAATTTTTCTTATTGTATTTATTTGTAGGTTCTGGCTCCTTTTTTTTAAATTAAAGACACTTTTTTCTAATAATATAACGTTTCGACCTATAATTTAGGTCTTTGTCGAATATTTTTATTTTGCAGATTGACAAATTATTATGAAAATTAATATGACATTTACAATTTTGATATTAATATAAAACCTTCAAGTTTGTTCCTTTGCTATTATTGTGGATGGTAAATGTGACGGTGAGAGGGTGTGTTTAAATGACGGTGTAGTAGGTATTACTTAGTCCTTGTATGTCAGTCCTGTCGTTTACACATGTGTTTAGGTTTGTTGAATATGTATCATTTCTAAAAATTGTCTTTTACGTTTATGTTGTTCCGTAGTAATAATTTTGGTATTATCAAAGTCAAAAGTGTGGTCAGTTTGTTCTTGATGTTTTTTTAAAGCTGTGTAGTTGTTAAACAACTAAAGAAACTGCTTTTAATTATGATTTGTTTGACAATTTACCATTTGGCAATATTAAGTGTTATTAAAACCGTGAAACAAAGCATACCTACTCAAGAATATTGCAAATAAATAATATAAACATGTTTCCCGATCAGTGCACTTTTGAAAACAAAATTCATTCAAAAATGAACTAATATAGTATTCGCTACCATGGTATAAATTTTTATAATTGCAACAGTTCCAGTTCAACAAATTTTAATTTTACTCCTCATTGCTTTACTTATGATCTAATTTCGTTCAAAAAAAAAACAGAACTTAAAACCCGTAGACAAGACACGGCGCAGATTGGGGATCATTTTTCGAAAATCCTTAATAAGTCATCTTCACGAACTACGACGAATATTGGTATGGTCTGTAAATATAGAAGCCTACATTGTCGACTGCCCGCTCACCTGGCGGAGGCTTTTTAAGAAAACTTTTACTCAATGCTGTATTACAGACAGAAAGTAAATGAGGAACATTTTGAGCATCTTCTGTAATCTAAATCTGAAAAAGTGCAGCATTTCTCACGAAATCATGTTTTCTTTTTTACTCTTTGGGTACCCGATTCGCAATAAACTGATCAAACTAGACGATAATTATCACCAGTCAAGGAAATATGGTTCTTTTGTCCATTTTAGCGATAAAGAGAGTTGTTTTTATTCTTTTCGTTCTTTGTCAAGGTCAATTATTGTATTTACGCTTTTCTCAACTCAGAAACAATAAATTGTACAATTGTGATACATTTTTGAAATCAGGAAAAAAATCATTTTCAATAATGTGCCTTTTGACCCCTCTTCCAATTTAACAAAAATTCAACTTGCGCCCATATGTCAGAAACGGGAGCTGACACGGAGTTGAAAAAAATTACAGGAAATGCATTTTAATTACCCATAGGCCATTTTAGAAAAATAGGTCGAACAGAACCTGAAATATCCTAGTGGTTACATACTTTGTAGCGACCCTGTATGTTCAACTGGGCACATTCTTACGCGAAAGTCACCATAACTTTTATTTAATACTCTCCAAAGGAAAGACATCGGGATTCCGCCCAAAATCTATATAACCTTGTAGAGCACTTTCATGATGTTTCCATTCTAAAATAAACATACCTAGTAACAGCTTTTTTATATCATACAGAGGTCCTCTATTGTGGAATATCAATGAACCCTTTTGAAACAAAGCCAAGTCTAAGCAACTAATAAAACTTGAAATTTATTTTTGCAAGTTTCGTTTTTTTAATGATGCAACCCAGAAACTGTTTAAACTAAGGTAATAACACCGCTCCTGATTAATGTTTTTCAGACCACGATGTAATTAAAGCACAGCATCCGCTCTTTAGTAAAAAACGAATCGATCGCCGTTTATCCAATGAAGCATCCAGGATACTAATCAGGTTGCATCTGATCAAGAAAAATCACGTCGGAATGCAGGTGTAAGCGTAATTTACGCTCCAGTTCAACGGACAGAAGATACGATGTGTGGGCGAAACGGCGAAAAAATATATCTTGGCTCGTTGCGGAGATACCTTGCAAGACAGCCCTCTTACCAAACAAGGGAACTCGAAAATAAACAAGCCGTAATGAAACCAGCACGCATGCAGCGCATCGTAAAACCGTGCATGCAAAGGCGTTAAATCTGGCGTTACTTTGGTAAGTATAATTTGACAGAGCTGTAGACATCATTCCTTACGCTTATGTACAAAAGAAAATAAGCAGAACAATACTCAATATAAATAAAATCACAAAGAACTTTTTCAGACGCAATAGCAGTTGCAAGAAAAATTGTTGGTCATTTTTTACCATTCTTTCTTGGAGCGTGACAGGTGTATATGTGTCGGCTACTCTAAGGACGAGGTTGGTTTTTGAAGATTTTCTTAACCCTGAAGGTACTGAGTACTTGTGGGTGGAACTGAATATTGCCAAATTCAAACTACTATTAGCTGTTATTTATTAGGCTCCATTCGTAAGTCACAGTCAGTTTGTTGATGGAGTCGAGGATGTATTATCGTTCATAACTTCACAGTTCTTGGTGATAGATAAGTTACATGAAAATACTGCAAATAAATGTTTTAGCTCATATTCATTCACTCAAATCATAAATGAACCTATTAGGATAACTCAAAACTCGGAAACATTGATTGATGTTATTTATGTTAATAACACTGATTTAGTACTGGAGGAAGGCACGTTAGATGCTGATCTTGTTTCCGATCATAGGTTAGTATTTGTTGATATACATACTCCAACTATACATAAAAAATTAGAATATATTCAATATCGTAATTATAGGCAATTTTCATATGAGAACTTTTGTAGTGATCTGTGCAAAGTAAATTGGAACAACATTTTCTATATGGACAATATTGATGATAAACTAGAATTTATTTCAACTAACATTTTGGCAACATTTGATAAAAAACACGCGCCTTTCGTAACGTCACGCATAACAATGTTGTACTCTCCTTGGCTTACTGATAGCATAAGACGGTTGATAAACGACAAAAAAAAGCTGCATACTATCTTACAAAAAACGCACTTCTGATAAAAAAAAAGCAAACGTGGAGTACCCTGGAAAGGTTAAATATTAGCACAAAACCTTAGTATTTTATTTCAGATCAACTAAAAAGGTTAAACGAAATAAATAGTTATTTTATCTCAGTATTTAATCCCTTAAATAATTGTATAGTTGCTACGGATAAATATAGCACTTCTCATGTGGGTGAACCTAAGTTTTCTTTTAAAATGGCTACTGTTGAAGAAGTTAGTGGTGTGATTAACAGTCTAAGTCAAATACTTGCGGTCATGATGGCATTACTGCAAAGATGCTTAAATTATGTTGTGCTACACTGATAAAATATTTAACACATATAATTAATGTCTGCTTAGAAGTAAGTTACTTTCCAAACTTGTGGAAACACATTTTAGTAAAGCCTTTACCAAAAATAAAAATAAAACCTAATAATTTTTCTGACCTACCAACCTACCAACTAAGTACATAATACTATTGACCACAAACTAAATAAACTAAACTTAAATAGATATATAGGGTTTGTTGATATAGCTAATGAGTTTTTTGCTTCGTATTTGAATGATAGACGGCAAGCGGTGGTTATTGACCATAACGTGCGTTCAGACTTTCAGAGAATATGGTGTGCCACAGGGTTCGGTTCTTGGTCCTTTCTTATTTACAATCTACCATAATCTTTTAATATAGAATTATGCCTCAATTTTTCAAAGGTACGTGCATTTGTTGACGACCACCAGCTAACATATGTATTTGCATCACATGAATTGGAAAATGCAGTTGCCAGGGTGAATTTTGATTTGGGGTTACTTAAAACTTAGTCTGATTTGCATGGTCTCAAATTAAATCTGGATAGATGTTCTGCGGCCTTATTTTGTTCTACAGTAAATAGTCCGTTTTCGATAAATCAATATAAAATAAGGATTGGTGGTATAGGTTTGATTTTCGATGAGCGGCTTAGGTTCAGGAATCATGTCGCATCCCTGGTACGTAAGTGTTTTGTTTCTTTAAGAGTGTTATATAAGAACTTTCATATATTAAATAAGTTAAGAAAACACCTTGCCGAAATTTATGTTCTGTCCTTACCTATCCTATTGCTTACTAGTGTACTTTCCATGGTTTGATTCAGTAACAAAATACAAGATACAAAAGATTCAAAATTATTGCTGCAGATTTGTTTTTGGTCTACATAAATTTGATCATGTTACTGAGAAAATTCGAGAGCTACGGTGGTAAAAAATAAATGAATTGTTTCTTTATTATTTGTCATGTTTTGTTGAACGACTGATTGCAAGCGGTACGCCTCCTTATGTTCGTTCTAAATTAGAGTTTAGGTCTGATACTCATGAGTTGAACTTGCGCCATGTTAATAAATTTAGTTTACCGAGATTTAGAACAGCCCTGTCTTCACGTTCCTTCTGTTTTAATGCTGTGTCTGTTATTAATTTACTACCTGATACATTCAAAACTTTGGAAATCACTTATTTTAAGATAAATGTCAAAAAAATTATTTCATTGAAAGTGTTTGAATTGTAGTTATGTATTCTATGCTCCTACTAGCATTTATGCTAGCGAACACGCTATTGTAACAAATCTATCAAAAACGCAGTAGGAATAAGTGAAATCGCTCTTAAAACTCCTAAAGCAGTTTGTGGAAATAACGAAGCAGCTCAGCTCTGAACCTTAAGTTCGCACATATCCGACGTTATACTATCCATTGCAATGCTAAAAGTGTCTTTCAAGAATTACTCTTTTTGGATTAGGAACTTTACAACAGATTTTAACAGAAGAAATTCCAAAACGGTTTAGTAAAATCCAAAAAATAAGAGATGTACATACAATTGCAACGGTTTAGATCCGAGGTATAAAACTAATTTTTTTTCGGATGAATCCACTGAGGTTGCTGTGAAACAGGCAGGTAACTGAAGGCTTGCAGCAAGCGGAAGAAGACAGTGATGACGGTAGCAAGTCTAGCAGTACTACTTGCAGTAGTAGCAATTCCAGCAAACGTAGTCGTTCTCTTCAGCAGCACTCAGATCTTGACTGCTACAAAGAAATTGTAAAACAAAAAATTCAAGCCTTCCACAAATGTTATGATAAAAAACATTTCTCAGCAAATTGAAGCTTATCTAGCCTTTGATATCGTCAGAAGGGAATCCTATCCACTATGGAAACAAAACCAAAATGCGTTTCCAGAGATGTCCAAATTAGTTTTACAATATTTCTCCGCCCATTCCAGCAGTGTATATTCAGAACGAGTGTTTTCTGAGGCAGGAAACATCTATGACGAAAAAAGAAACAAAATTTTACAAAAAAAACTCCGAAAAACTGCTATTTATTCACCATAACATGAAACGTTTTAATATTAATAAGAATGAAAAGAATAAGATGAAAATACCTAATACTCATACTTGGTTAATTTGTACTTATTTATTCTTTGTCATAATTTTGTCAAAAACAAATTCTAAATGTGCGAGTTATTTTGTGCACGATGAAAAAGAACCCGATTGTAAAAAAATATGTTGTTTGTTGTAGTAAATAATTTTACTTCTGCTAAAATTTACAAAATTCTATCTGARCCAGTCACAAGGCAGTTAGCCGGTCCTTTGTCTGCTGCATCAATAATTGGTTAAAATTAGTAGCTCCGGCAAAACTGTCGAAAGCAGCCGAACCTCCGTTGTATCTTTATAAATAGTAATAATAATAATAATAAATAATAAGCTCAGAAATAGCATATAACGTTTATACAGTAACACAAAAAATTATGTCAGAACAAGCAACATGGAATCACAGGATTTTCAAGTAGTGGATGGATTAAGGCAAAGGGGAGGGTTAAGCCCAACACTGTTCATCATGGTAATGGATGATATATTGTGGGAACTACAGAACAAGGCCAATGAAGTCAAATTAGGGTATAGAAAATTAAAGGTAATAAAGCTAGCAGAATGCGCATTTGCAGATGACCTGATGATCTGTGCAGAAAATGAAGAGAACTTACAACAAAATATGGAGTTGTGAGAGAATGAACTAACAAAACGTAAAATGTTAATAAATAGTAGTAGTAATAGTAAAAAAGTAAATTGAGCTAATTAGGAATAAACGCATAAAAATATAAGCTGGAAATCTATGTTTACGATTGGAACATTCACTGCCCTAATAAGTGTGGGATAAAGCGTTTTAACCGCAATCGTTACCACATTCGACTTACCCCGACTGAACATATTGTGTCTTTCGGCGGCAAAATATGGCATTCGATAACGAGCATTTTGCTTTCAGAATGAAACTTCACACTGCACTCCTATACCCGTTAAAACAATGAGCCGGCGGGAATGAATGGATAAAATGGCTAAATGATGTCCCGACTGACATTTCCCTGAGCGAATTTTGATTAACTCGATAGCTGAAGAGAATGAATAGTTGAACACCAGCGCAACTATTACGATTTCCTTAATTAACCCACTACACCTGAGTAAATACAAGCATAGAGTTAATAACCTTTGTAATAAGATATAATGGAAGAAGGCAGTTTGAGGTTCAAACAAAATACTAGAAGATCTCTGAAATATGAATGCAGAAAGTTAACAAAAGCACGTTAACTCTTCTATTAATTAAGCGATTATTGTGGAAAAGTTCTAATTTATTTAAATAGCTCTTGAATTTTCGTTGTATGAATACCTATTGTACTGAAGTACTGAAGTAGGTGAATAAAGAGGACCAAGTGTTCTAAAGTGAATTAGAATAACTGTAGTGGAGTGTTTTGGATAGTTGTTTATTACTAGTAGTAGTGCATTGAGCTAGTTGTATCTGGATTTATTGCATTTCGGTACTGGTGCTTAAATAAAGAAATAAACCGCATTTTTCTGAACCCGTACACGTAACATATAAATTGGTAAGTTTTACGGGGTCAAAGGCTACATGAGGAGTGCTAGATCTCTCATGACGTAGCAAACCTAAAGGTTTTTTTTAAGAACGAAAATTAGTTATACGTGAATTAGTATATAAACAAACGCTATTCCTTCATTACTTCAGCAACTCCGACTTCTCAATGCATCACACCGCGATGAAAACAGTAGCCAAATATATCAGCCTAAATTTCCTAATATACATCAATGTATTTATGACATGCTGTTTTCCGGGCTGGTTCCCACGTTGGTTATTAGACCTTGACGTTTCGACACTCATGTCGGTGTCTTCCTCAGAAGTAGCTCTGAAACAGTTTCACACCGACATGAGTGTCGAAACGTCAAGGTCTAATAACCAACGTGGGAACCAGCCCGGAAAACAGCATGTCATCGACAACAACCACGGAAGCCTTCAAACCAAAAATCAATGTATTTATACCACGGCACTAACAAATATGAAGAGAATCATCCAGTCCTTCTGCTAGGATGCAGACTAATAATAAACAAATACACGAATCACTGTTAATTATATTTTTCTCAAAATCTAGAATTTCTAGAAGCACACCTTTAGCTATATAGATACTTCACAAATCCAATTATAAAGGATGTCAAATAAACAATTGTTTATTAATCGCTTAATTGTTTGTGCCACGTTTGTATGTAAAATAGTATAAGATATTACAATAAACCTCGAAGTGCTGGCACAAACGGAATGGAGGGGTTCAGATACCGACCAGGACGGCGGCATCTGCTATTCCACTCAACCGGAAGATAATAGATTACGCATTCAATGAGGAAGGCAAACTAATTTGAGAGAGACAAAAAAAGGGGCAAACGAGATAGAAAGGCAAATAAATAAATTGGAGAAGAAAGCTCATAAATGTGAAGAAACGAAAACAAGGATTACGTACAGGAACAAGCAACAAGTACGACCCCAAAAGAAGGTTCATGACTGATGCATTACTGTGTGTTGTGATAAGAGAATGGCAAGTAAAGACTTTTTGTAGGCAACTTTAAACCTACTAATTGTTTTAGATAAAATAAAGATATTATAAAGACCTTTTGAAAAAATTGTTTCTTTCTGAATTCGATTTTTTTAGTAATGGTATGGCGGCGTTTTGTACAGAATAATATTATCGATATAAGCCAACAGAGTGAAATACTCTTCTTGCCGCCATATTCAACCACAGTATTACTTTCAGTTTGAAGGTAATATGATGTCTTTTTCTAATACCGGAAATTAGGCGCAAGCAAGAATTTTGTACAACCTGTATTCTTCTTACGGTAGGTGAGTCCTATATCTGCACCATAAACAGAATCAGTGTAATTAAGTAGTGCTAAAACCAACGTATCATACAAATAATTTTTTTTTACTTTTGTTTAGGAGCTGACGAAGATTGTTATTTAATAGGGTTTATGCTTAGCGAATGCGCAACGGATGCAGAGTACAGTTTATTTAAATCTGATAATAGCTTCTTTTTGAGATCGGTAACATTATCTCTACTATAATAAGAGAGTACAGAGTTTATGTATCATCTGCATTAAAAGTGACATTCCCCGAGTTTTACAGCAGGAACAATAAGAGATGTGTATAGGGTAAATAGTAGCGGTCCTAAGATTGAAAAGGTGATTCCAGTTTTAGCAATTTCGTTCCTATTGGAGAAATAGCTCTGGAATAGCAGCAGTGCGTCTGCCCCAAGCCCAAGTGATGCAGAATAGCTAAAGTAGTTCATGACTAAGAGTAGCAAACGCCCTGGAAAAATCGAGGAGGACCAGCAGACTCGCCTGACCAGAATCCATAGCTGTCATAATATTATCAGTAACATTAAGCAGTGCAGTTTCACAGCTATAATTTTTGCAAAAAACAGACTGTGTGGGAGGTAGCAAACTACAGGTATAAGTGTTAACATGAGAAAGAAGTTGATTAGCCATCACTCGCTCGAGTATTTTAGAAAGAATAGGAAGTATGCTTATAAGTCTTAAGTCCTTAAAACTCTCGGGATTGTTGCTTTTAGGATTTACTTTGTTTCTTTCGACTGCTCATTTGTTTTTTAAAATATTTTATTCAAATTTGGTAAAGAAGTATATCTAATAATTCCAGATCGGGTAAGCTATTTACAATTTGAATAAAACATGGAGGGTGCTCAAGACGCTCCGTTATTGTCTTGTTTTTGTAATACCTTTTTTTAGAATAAATAATTATAAAATAATATTACGTAGGTACATGAATTAGATTGTCAAATTGATGAAATGCTCTTACTAGTTGGAAGTATTTCATAATTATTAGATTCTTTCAGAGAGCAGGGATAAATTTAAATCGACTTTCTCTGAAGCGGCTAATTTTTCAAAGTGAAATAATAAAGAAGCGTCCTGGGCACCCTGTGTGTTTCATTCACATTTAAATATACTACCTTATTTACACTGATTAGATATACTGATATACCAAATTTGACTAAAACATCTTGAAAAACAAAGGAACAATCGAAAGAAACGAACTAAAGAAAAATAAATTTCGTAGACAAAATTGCAGTAAGGGAAGTTGGTTTATTTTGGCTTATTTTGACCCACGAAACTACTGTAAACACATGGCCCATTCGTTACTGAACACTCTGTATATTTCAGTAATTTCTGTACTTATTATTTATATGTTATATTATTTACTCTATTTAGTAGGTCCCATACCGACAAGTTTATAGCCTCAGAAATATTTGCGTTAAGTAACAATCAATATGCATGTAAAATAATATTAAACATGCGTCAAATTAGTTTGAACACGAATGTGTCAATACAAAAGTTGCAGCATTTGAAAATTGCACATAGACTTCCACTTAACGTGGAATGCACAAACTTTTCGCTCGATTTCGAGAACGAGCCGCCCGGGAATCCACAGGCATCAAGCTAAGTCATCAAGATCAACGAAAGGTAATGTAGATAAAATGAACTAGAGCTAACACGATCGTATTGTACCGCGAAGTAGATGGTTGTTGAGTCTTGCCGAACCGCCAAGATCTTCGATAACGCGCAGCCTGGTCAGCTTACCTGAAAAAGAACAACCATATTAACAACTGTAGCTTACAATCACGCATTAATTTAGTAACAAACAGAACGGCACTTAAGAGGTTATAATTATTTACCCCCATGCACGCTAGTGCTTCCAGCTGCCTGGTCGCTCTACTGGGTCCTAGCTAATTTAGAATATTTTGTAGCATTTTAGTATAGCTGCAGGTAGTGATTTTATGGGTTACCAATAATTGGGTATTTGCCATGCATTTATATTTTATTAAATTGCATATTAATAGGTAGCATCTAATCCACAAAACAGCTGGGAGAGCTTATAAATTCGAAAAAATGGATCGTAAGGTGTATTTTCAATATTAAAAATGTGAATATTTAAAGGGACCGCCAAAACGCGAACATATTGACCGTGACGTCAGGTGTCTTGTAAATGGCCGCTTGTTTACATCTGGGGTCTGCGCGTCACGCGTCAGCCTCAGCCCGTCAATTTATCAATTTGTTGTTTGCGTTCATTTTGTGACAAACGAATTAAAATACGCCAAGAAGAAGTGAAATGCTTATGAATTATGACTTCTGAAGGCATGTTCAATGTTATGGAATTTGTGTATAGCGACGAGCGGTTCAACGAGGCGGAGATGAGGAACGTAAAAGCAACAGCAGAAGTGAACTTTTTATCGAATTAACGTAGCATTGATAATTTGATCACAGTGAGTCGTTGGAAAGATACTATTTGTAAACATAAAAATGTAAGAATCAAAAATGTACCCCTAACTTGACATTTATTTTAGAGCTCAGAATAAATATAAAATGCCATTTATTTTCGGGGCTCTTGCGGCTCGTTTCCCGTCTGGCTAACAGTCGAATACATGGGGAACAACGTCGTTCTTTATTATAACATTTCTCTCTATCAACTTAAAACGTATAAAATTTTTCATATCTCTTCAAGCTATAACAAAATGGAAACTGAATGGTAAACACTTATAATCTTAAAAAGAATAATAAAACTTACAGTAAGAATTAAGATGATCTTCACAACAGAAAAACAAACTTTGCGATTTCGGCATATCACGTCTAGGGGCCTTAAACAATCTTTTCATACGTTGATAATCTCGAGGAACGGTTACAAAAATTTTGTTAGCTGTACTGACTGAAGTGCTTTTATAACCATGTACAAAACAACACTTGTTTTGTTTTCCAAACATAATGGATGCCTGTAATACTACATAAATCACCGTCCTTTCAATAAACACCACACAAAAGCTTTTCCAATACAAGAATGATACTACACCATTACAGCACGCTCCTCGGTAATGTTTACATGACACTTGACGTCACGAGTTGAATAACCTTGGATAGAAGCGTTTTGGCGGTGACTCCTAAGATTCGAATTTCAGACCTGAAATTCACTACCTAAAAATATTTTTTTTGTTTTTTAACATGGTGTATGATATATATGCACTTCAAGATTCATTTTACGTAATTTTCAAAAAAAGTGATAATACCCAATTCTGAATACTATTGTACATAATGAAGCATTTTCGACGCGATTGCAGAGTAGGGGTTTTCGAGGGCTTACACAATAGATGGAATAGTATATTTTTACGTAATTATTCTTATCCCACTTACCAATATAAAAATGACTGTATTTTAAAAATAGGAAATATCGCCCTGGCATTGCAATCTTTGAATGAGCAAGAAACCTCCAAAAAATGTCTGATGCATGTTGCCTTCCAAATATCATGAACGGTTTCTACATATTTTCCATCAAATAGCATCACCAAAAGCTGCCAAATCGTTTTTGCTTTTATTCTGCCAATAAGTCCTCTACTCCATTTCCAGATGAATTTGAAACAAGTATATTTAGTATCAGATAACACCGATCCTGAAAAGATAGTTTCTGAAATACAAATAGTATTTGTCAATGTCTGATTTTAAAAGTTGTACCTGAAGTGCTTTGAATAGCAATAATACAACGTATTCTGGTACTTGCTTTACTTTAACTTCCAAGCATCAGGTACAACAGAGAGACCAACACATGTATTAATAATATGCGTGATATAAGGTAGAATAGTCAGCAAGGCATAAAGTAGCAAGCTAGTAGCAATGCCATCGTGACCGATTGCATTCGTGTTTATGGGCGAGAGAATTTCAACACTTCTCTCTAAGTTGTAAAAACAATTTCAAAGCATGAGTTCAGTAATTAGGTGTTTAAGTTTTTTGGTAGGATATTTGAAAGACATTGATTATAACCATTAGGTGAAATTGAATTATTTGATAAACTACGTAAGGATTTTTGAAACTGGTACCTAACAATTTGAGTTCTATTGGTAGTTGTCATACGAAACTGTAGGTAAGCCCTCTTTCCTAGTTTTATAGACTTTTTTACTAGATTTTCTTAGTGACTGATAATAATTAAATGTACCTGATCCTTGTTTTTTTAACTTGTAAGGGCTTTAAAACGTAGAGACATCATAAACTTTAGGTTGCTTGATAATCAAGGAGAATAAGGTTTGGAGATTTTACATCTAACAGTCGGAGCATAAATATCGTGTATACTTAGTAATATCTCATTTAATAGTATTTTGTCGTTAGCACTAGGGATATCACATTGCAGCAAGATTAATGTCTCGTAGGTCTTGAAAGAAATTGTCTTGGTTGAAGCTTTTAAAACTGCGACACACAGTAAAAACAAAATTGTCTGATGACCGTTGTACAGAACAGTTTAGCTCACACGAAATTGCACTATGATGAGAAATATTGTGATTAGGTGCGACTGAAACAGATTTAATCATATCTAGGTCGGATGCAATATTAAGAACATTTAATAAGTTTAAATATTGTTGAGCAGGACTATGGTTAACATCCAAATAATCAATATTTATGTCACCCACCTTGCAAAATAAACAATTCTAGAGTATACTAAGACTTCAAGCCTTTCTGTGAAAACACTTTAATGTTTTAAAGATGTACGATACACACAACATAAAAGAATAGATTTAACTGGAACAGTTTAATAGAAAATGTTCTTTATCGACCGCAAAACTCGCTATCCATTGGAAGATTTGTTGTAAACAAAGCCAAATGAACATTTGTTTATACTTAGCTTGTTCGAGTTTGTATCAAGTTCGAGCTTTCACAAAATATTTTCTGTATTTCTGTATAACTTCTTTATTTATTTAGGATCAATCTGTGTAAAAAGAACGAATTGCAGATCATATAGGGATATATTTATATCTGCTTATTCGTGTTTGAGACACGCTTAAACTTTAACATATTTCTCTACGCTAGAATCTTGTAAAAGTTGCAAACAACAGATTGTAGAACTTCAGTGATGTTAACCGTCGCGCTGATCACCTACCCTTAATGAATACCAGAGGATACCACTTTGAAGACATATATCAAACGACCCGTCCATCATTGAACCCTAAGCTAAATTACGCTCTAGGTTTCATTTTCATCAATTGGTTTGTGCAGTGGAATCAGTCGTCGCACCAAAAATGCATGAAAGCCCATGGCAGGAGTTCTTCGATTAGCTGTTTGTCGAGAAAGCGTACGCTACGTAAGGATAAAAGCTGCAAGCATTACATCCAACATACCATCCTACTCCCATCCGCCCGAAATAAAATCAACCTGCTTCAGGATTTGATTCGAATTTGTCTCCCATAGGAGTTATATATATGTGAAACACCCGGTACTGCTGTTTTAGGTTTAATCATTGCGGCGAATCGCAACACCTGAATGAACCGTGTGATTGCTAACGTCAAATATATCAATTAGTTGCTCACTTACGCTGAAACTGCCAGAAACCGCTGCCAGCTGTCTAATTATTGCATTGTACATTTGAATATACATAGCTCGCCGTGCTTTAAACACAAACTGACTGGCGCTGTCGAATAAGCTTTACTCCTCCAATCCAATTCCAATCTCATGCAATACTAAATGGGGCACGTAAAATCCAGGCTCCCCCGCCGGAAATGATCCACTGTTAACCTCTTTTATCCCAAGTAAATTGGATTAACCGAAGACGTAAATAAATCGCCAGCAGATGAACGATTTTAAAGTTCAATCTTGCGTTTTCCCCAATAAACATTGGTGCGGCGCTGATAACCTTCAGAATCGATATTTACGTGTGAATGCAGAATGGAGGTATTCGACAGTCGGGTTTTGCATATTGTTTGTTACCCAGAACTGGTGATGCACATGTATATTTATGTGCAAGGGGTAGGATTTGCACAATGTCTGAATGTACTACGTTACATTATTGTAGTCTTGTGAGACTGCGTATCGGAATTTGACATACTGTAGTGTGTAGTGATAGTTTGTTTCACGTGCACGGCTCATATTATTCTATTAAACATTTAACACATGATGATAATAATAATTCTAATTACAGGAAAGTGATGTGCAGATTAATGAAATTATCCGCAAGTGTTTGAATTTCGTGTGTTTCCTTTCGTTGTTGGCTGCACGCGCGTTGGGAAGTGCTCAGTAGCAAATAAGAAATTAGAGTCAGTGTTTTTCATTTTGGTACTTTAGTACCAAATTTGATACTTTTAAAATATATTTAGTACCTTGGTACTTCTTTTATTAATTCGGCACGTGTCACGAATTTAATAAACAGAACTCGATAACATTTTTTATAAACAAAAATCAACTCGTAGACATATTTACTTTTAAACTGGTTAAATTTTTGCATTCAAACAAGAAGATTTTAACGAACGATTGGTCGTAAATGTCTTGGTTACCGTTGATAAATTCTTACTCCGAAAACCGTAGACTTAATCTTGAAACCGATGGGATCTTCTAGTCAAATTCAGCAAACTCTTACTGACTGCGAAAACACTAAAAATCATGATTAACAATTATTATTGTCAAATTCTTTAACCAGTCATCGGCCGCTCGCGAAAAAATGCTTCATGGATCTTAGCACTCCTGTGGTATGCCATGAGGCCATGCCTGATTAGTGCTTACAGCATGCAACATGATAAAGGCGTTTGATGTAAGCAAATTAGTTTTACTGTGTTTTCTGAAAAATCTTTTGTGTTACATAACTAAAAACTAAAAAAGTAGGAAACCTAGCAACATAAAATTCATGTACAGTATGTAAGTATCTTATAATAGTAAAAGTACTTTCATGTATATGCATATTTATATTACAATTTGGGTTTTTATCATTTTGGTACGTAATACTTAATTTGGCACCTAAGCAACCACTGTCTAGAACAACACTGGTTAGAGCCTGTCCACCATAAAGTGCTTCAAACCATTAAAGTAAAAACCAGTATGTTAATTCTTAACAGAACGTAATAATCTAGATGGCAATGCCATCTGTCAGCATTACACTGACATGATGACAAAGCTACCTAGCTGCCAATATGGGATCTACTTCCTACAGGAAGTGACCTGTAGCCTGACAAATTGGCATACACCTACAACCATATTGACAGCTAGATGGCTTTGTCATCATCTCAGTGTAATGCTGGCAGATGGCATTGCCATCTAAATTCTTACTTGCATCATACCAAGCATTTGGTATAGGTATAGGTATAGGGTATAGGTATAGGCAAAACCAGTTCTATGCCGTGCTGTCTGCACTAGACTTAAACTGCACTGATGAGCTATAATGATAGCGAAATAGATCTATCTGCAGTTGGTTGCGGTGCAGACAGCACAGCATAGACATGCATTTTAATTTCTTAACAGAAAGGATTAAGAAAAAAATACAATGAGCTTAGTGAAATCTCACGAAATACTAGTAACTTATAGCAGCGTTATGTGAAAAATTATTATCTTTGAGACTCTCATAGTGCAACACTATTCGTTCAAAATTATGTCATGACTCATAAGGCACATCTACATATATACTCTCTAAAGCTATCACCTTACTGACTACACTAACATCATCGACATCAAAATGGTATGCTAAAAGCTAGAATAGAGCTAAAACCAACCAAATATAGACACTTGGGGTACCCCAAGAAATAAACATCTTACCAGCCACAAACGCAGCCGCGCATGATAATAGTTTATTATGTAGCATTTTTACATCCGATGTAATGGGTGTGTTTTTTGTTTAGCGCGCAACCCTTGAAGTTCATACTATGACTTACAACCTGCCCTGAGATGGCCACTTAGTGGCTGAAAGCATCCTGCGCTGCGCTTTGCCAACTAACCCAATGGAATTAGTCTTTCAGTTTCTATTCCCCTTGGATATTTCATTATTCATTCCATTTTAGGGTTGGCCACTTTATTCGTTTCAATCATTTCAGCAACATAAAACTTTTATAAACCAATAAATATCACGATCATAATTCATTTTTTCTAATAAATTGGAAAGTGTAGGATATGTCATGTGAAATAATTTCTGCATTCACACTAATTAGAAAGGATCTTCCCGTTTTGGGCAATGAACTAATCAATCCAATTTAATAAGTATAAAAATACAGACATCGTAACTTTGAATTCGTTATTGTCTTTTAAACATACAGGTACTTCCACTCAATTTGAAAATTCTACATTTTTATAACAAATCATCAAAAATCAAACTATTTAGAAAAGTTAAATATAAATAAAATTTTAAATAATAATTTTTGTAAATAACAACGGTGGGTGTTAAACAAAAGCTCTCGCAATTGATCCCAGGTTAAAAATTCCGCGCGAATATTTGAAGGTAATTGAGTGCCTCTCTAGCTCTGTGGAGACGGATCGGGGTTATCAAGAAATTAACCAAAAAAAAATTAGAAATGTCGCCACTTGGTTTATTTATCTCCAAAATATTTATAAATAACAAAACCAAGAAAGTTTAGCGGAAATTCAATCACTAGAAGAGCTGAACTGACTAACTGTCGCTAATTTACCCACAGACTATAAAATAACAAGGTAAGTAACCTTAAAAAAATTAAAGTTTATTGGATTAATAAGGTAAGTATGCGTTCGTGATAATATGAATACAATTTTTTATAAATGTACCTTTTCTTTTGTTTCAGGAATAGCGATAGAATACCGTTAGTGTGCACACGTACGTTTACACGTTCTTCCCTTTACACATTGTTCTTTCAGAGAAAAAAAAACAAGTGAACAAGTGAGATTTATAACTGGAGAAATAAGTTAAGTCTGATTTAAATGTTATATAATATTAAATTATATATGTATTTTACACTTAAACAATATGTAATATTAATTGAAATTGCAATTACTGTACTTTATCAAACGAAATCTTAATAAACAATGATTGAATGACGTTGACCTGGAGTAAGTTAATTTATGGTCTAAATGTTGGAAATATTAAGCTATAAAATCTCCGAAAAACCGCATAAAACCGTCAATTTGAACTAGAAACTAGTGTTGACTTATCTGTTACGCAAGCAGTGGGTTGAATCCTAGGGGACATTGAAAATCCCTCGATTCGGGACTGAGCTGGTTCGGTTCTGGTAAGATGACCTCCAGAATCCCTGGCGTGTTCGATAGAATGTTCTAAAAAACGTGGTATGATCAGCGGCCTCCAAAGAATCCAGGAACCAGCAGTCAAGGAAAGCGATCGTTTACAAAAGCAGTTCGAACAATCGATCACAATCAAGGACGTGAAAAGAACCCCCTGAAGAGGGAGAAGCAATATCGAGCGAAACGTGTGGGGTTGTGATTTAAATCTTGCAAATGCGGCTTGGACGAAGCTCAAAAGAACCAACCACTAGCTTCTAGCGTCCATGTGCGGGCTTTAAATAAAAAGCTGTAGTCCGTTTTCGCTGGTCTATTTATTCACGTATGGTACAACACAACACGAGGGAGTACTATTCGCAAGACGCTCGGTATAACGCGTTGAAGCTCTTTTTTGACTGACTCCTCCGCTGGCGAATGTTGCACGTCGAAATGCTGAACTTCGAATCCCATCCCGGAAAAATGCCACATCTAATAAACACACTGAAGAGGTGGAGTTTTCTTTGGCAGTAGCCGGTAAAGGGTTGCCGACAAGCGACGTTACAATTTATGACCTATTTTATTAGGCCGACAAAGGAGACCCGTACACGTCCAAATAGAATTTGTTGGTAGGATAATCCCAAAACTTTTGGATGAACGTTGCACAATATGTTCATAGACCGATCAGCGAATTTTCACAACACACCACACTGATTCGGATTATAATCTCCCGCGGTTTTTGTCGACGGCGCGGTAAAAAGTGGTCCACAAGAAGCATATTCCACTGGAAATGCAGGTGCGAAAGGAAAAATACTTTGAAAAGAATTCTGGCAATACGAGAGAAGTTCAGAATGCTAAATCGAAACATTAGAAATATTTACGTTGCGAACGTATTCCACTGGAAATGCCGACGTGATTAAACGATGGAAAATGCAAAGAAGACAACTCTAACAATACGGGGAAAGTTGAAAATGTTAAATGGAAATATTTTAAAAATTATTGTAACAGTTGTCTACATCAGAACAATCTGAAGACAGCTGTTTCGATCTATTAGAACATTATTATTAGACATTGACAATTTTTGTGTTGCTGGTTTGAGATTTGCTTCTGATATTTAGTCAGGATTGCTTGTTTGGATTCATTTTATTCATATGACCTCATAATTTCTTACTTATGTATTTGGTACTGACCATGGCATATTAGTTGAAAGCGCTTCATGTAATAATAAAGTATATTGGATTTAAAATAAATCGAATTAATAATAATGCATAGTATCTGAAAAGGAAACAAAGCGTATTAGTTTATACTACTAAGCAAATATACTAATGGTATTCACAATAATTTGTTGAACTTTATTCATTTGAATTGCAGCTATGTACTTATAAAGTGATGTGAGATACATGTTTATTGACATGTTAATAAAAAAAAATTCCAGACTGATACTTTATGCTTTAACTACTGTAAAGAGTAAAGACTAGAGCGCTGTAAATAACATAATACACCGATTGATAAATGCACGCGAACGGTGTTGTTACGAAATGAACTTGTGACGTGACCTTAATAAAAAACTGCCCTTCAAACTACGAGCAGCTGTTTTGTATCGATTGTTTTCATCTCAATACAATAGGAAATCCGCACAGGTAAAGCAATTTTTTGAAGTGCCGCAAACGACAGGGAATTCTAGACACGCAGCCAGGAAAAATAACGCCGTTATCCTAAATGTTTACTTTTATCCTAAAAACGCTCCATTTACATTTAAATTGGTAGATCTAAAGCTACAGAAAGATGAAAATTAACATGTAGCTAGCAACGTGTTAAATAATTTGTTTGTGTACATCATTTTTTTTTCATCTTAAAAACCACTCGTTTTGATCAATTTTAAGTCGGTTTTGATGAAATTTGCTGATTTCCGAACAGAAGCGTTTTATATAAAATTACGGTCCACTAAATATAATTGTTAAAATATTTCTTTCATTTATTTTAGCTTGGAAAAATATCACAAATAGACCTTGAGCTCAGTGTCTTACGATTTATATTTTCCTTTGTGTGCAGAATTCAAGGAAAGTAAGCAAAACAGAATGTAAAAGCAAATCAAGTTCAAAAATTAAAGGCTTGGCTCATTTTACGTATAGACATCTGTGCGCAGCAGACGGTTTTTGTTTTATATGTTTCGTGGTTTTTGTTAGTAATTACGCTCTAAGTTGTTTTACTTCCAGGGATAATCAAAAAATATAATTTTAGGTATATCCCCTGCAATAGGTACTGCTTCTTTTAAATTTTTAAAGCACTACTACGAACAAGGTACTAACAAATGTTCGTATCAAAAAGGTTGAAAAGTTTCAAATGTGTACTTGTTGTGAAACACTCTAGATTAACTAGATAGCCTATTGTTTAATACAAAACACAATTAACACCAATAAAATACTTCACGTTTTATTCAATTAAATTAAACGCCACCGCTGAAGATGGTCCGTGTAGGACCGAAATGTACGTTCGGTGTTTAATTTAATTGAATAAAACGTGAAGTATTTTATTGGTGTTAATTGTATTTTGTATTAAACGGACTTCACGAGTTGCCTGTGAGTTCAAATAGCCTATTGTTTGATTATACTTGATTTCACGAGTTTTATCAGATAGCTTAGACGATGGTTCGACCACAATAGTCATGTTCAAAGAGCATCAAAGTTATACTGAGCTCAAATGTGCAAAATTTTGACCACCTCCCTATTTTTACAAATATTCTGAAAAGAGTTGTAAAAACTTCTGGCCTGGGTTTGAAAGTCGACTTTAAAATTTCAGTAATATTTACAATTAATTATATACTATATTCAAAGGCAATATCAAAGCAGTACTGGATGTGAGGACTTATTTTGCGGATTCGCCACATCTGAGTTTGTACTTGCAACGTGTTCTTTAATCCTATTTTCAATGGTTCCCCTATTATACTGCATGCATTTTACTTGGCAAATACTACCGCTTGTGTTTAACGTATTGGTTTCTTAGCTTAATAATAATAATAATAATAATAATAACAATAATAATAATAATAATAATAATAATAATAATAAAAATAATAATAAGGTTTTATTTAGGAATAACATACAGCCTTTCATATTGATTCCTATTAAGGCAAAGTCTAGCTTTAGCTATTCAACTTAACCTTTAACAGCAAGAAATAATACATGCTTATTCAAAATCAATACAATAAATAATACCATCAAACAAAACGATCAAAACAGTCAGCTCAAGGTTTGCGTTGACAAAAGAATATTTTTTAGTCCTTACGAAAAATATTTGAAGACAATCGTCTAATCGCGCCAGGAACAAAGTTGTACGCAACGACTGAATTGTACGAAAAGGATTTGCGAAACGTGGCCAAGCGATGGGAAGGTAATGAAAGACTATTAACGTGGCGTACTTTTATGTTATGAAGATCACGTCTATAAAACAGTTTGTCACGCAGGTAGAGTGGAGAGGAGGTAAGCAGCACATTATGGACAAACGTTATTAGGTTATATTTGAAAATATTTTGAACTCTCAACCACTTCAGTTCATTAAATCTAGCAGATACTCGATCATATTTCCTAATACGATACACAAAACGACAGCAACTATTCTGAATTTTTTGCATGCGATCCCTGGTGTATTTGTCTAAGCAACTATAATACACGATATTACAATAATTCATTATTGGTAATACTAGACTCTCACAGAGTTTTTTCTCAGCTTGAAGTTTATAATATTTATGTTATTATACAGCAGTTTTAAGTTTCATTAACATATTCACATGTTGTTTAAATATCAAATTTTCGTCAATAATCAGTCCTAAGCTCTTTACCTGATCGACGACTTCTAACTTTTTGCCAGAAATATATAGCTTCAGGACTGCCTTTACAATAGTTCTATACCTTTTATGACCGAAGCAGATAACAGAACACTTTTGCGGATTTAGCTGTAAATTATGGTTTTTAGAAAATCTTTCAATTTTATTAAGATCGCTGTTTATATCTTCGGCAGCAAAATTTGTGTGTTTGGGATCAAATGAATAAGTGATTTGCGTGTCATCCGCGTAACAATGTGTCTTACAGAATCTTACATTATGTAAAAGATCAGCGGTATAGATAAGAAACAAGATGGATCCCAAAACTGAGCCCTGAAAAACACCCGAAGTAATATTTGATAGATCTGAGGTCTTAGCATATAATTTAACAGTTTGATATCTATCGCTTAGATAAGACTTAAAAAAGCTAACGGAGTTCATGTCAAACTCATAGTAAGCTAATTTAGCACACAGCAAGTTGTGATCGAGAGTATCGAAAGCTTTCGAAAAGTCTAAAAGAACTAGAGACGTGGCGCGATAACATCTAGGGATATTATGATGTCAGCAATGATGTTGGTTAATGTACTGACGGTACTATGGCCTTTTCTAAAACCTGAACGCATATCCGATATAATTTTATTATCTATTGCGTAACTATATATTTGCTTCTGGATAAACTTTTCAAGAACCTTCGAAAGAGTAGTTATGATGCTTATTGGCCGTAAGTCACTATACCGCTTTGGAGAGCTAATTTTGGGTAAAGGGGTTACCACTGTTGTTTTCCACATACCTGGAAAAAATCCCACCTCTAAACAACAATTAATTACATGCGTTATATGATTGCAAATAGGCGGCAAACATAATTTCAACATGCAAGGATTCACGCTATCGCTGCCGTAAGCATCGGATTTTAAGGAACAAATAATTTGACTAATTTCATCTGGGGTGGCCAAATGAAAACTAAAATGGAGGTCATTATTATGTTTTTTTGCCATATATTTTGCAGTTGTAGCCCGACAATTGTTTGGAGGTGTTAAATGGACGTAAAATATTGATTTATTTCATTCACATCAGTAAAATTACTCGGAATATTAATATCTCTGTTATGTTTTATACCCAGTCTTTGTATGGCTTTATGCTTGTTGTTAACTGGAAGACCTCCTAAATTATAATTATTTATATGTACTGTTTTAATTTCGAATCTGTTGAGCCTAGTTTTAACGCAAACACTAACACCTTTGATACAATTTACTGCAGTGAAAATACGTTAAAAATACTAACATAACAGCATTCTTTGTATTCTTCCTTTATATTGTTTTTTTAAGTAACCGGACAATATTTGTATCGTATCCATTGTTATTTAAATGCTGAATGTTTGAACACGAAATAAATTTCAATTCATTTTGCCAACATATATAAGTCCAGAAGGTTATAAACTCCTTTTTTTCTCGAAAATTGGATCTTTTTGTTTAGTGCATTTAATAATTTTAAGGATATATGCAGAGGTCTGTCAGATCCAGTCCCAATACAAAAACTATCGTCAACATAAGTACTCAAAAGTATTCCATTTTCGGTTGGGCTATATAACTGGTGCTCGTGGATTAATTATACTTAATTTGTACTTTTCGTCCTTTAATATCATGATGTCTTTTTGGAACTGGCCAGTAATATCTGAATTAAATTTTGAAAGAAGTGTTTTTAATAAATTATTTAGTTTAGTCTAGTACTTATCCAACTTTAAAATGAAATTGGAATCATTGCCTTTATCAGCTTACAAATAGTAGGTTGTCTGCATATTCTTATGCTTTTATTAATTTAATTTCAATATTTGATTTTTTTATTTKATCTTATACCTGCATGTGTATTTTTCGTGTTTCGTATCTTTGTTTAATGCTAAATTTATAACTAATAATAAAATTATTTTTGGATACTGGTAAATTTACTTAATCATCTTTTTTCTGCCTATGTAAAATTTCTATTTGTAAGATACATTAAACGATCACTGAATGAAAACTCACAGTTGGAGTTAACTTAATTGAATTCAACACTAGCTTCTATTTGATGTTTACGCAGATTTTTTAATTTCTTAAATTGAGTGACTTATTGTTTATGAACTAGAATTTGAACCTCACTGTACATATCGTTAGTTATGCCATCAAAATTAAATTATACAGTTTCTTATATTACATGTGAACTAATTTTAAACGCTCACCCAGGTTTTGCCGACGTGTGTGGCACTTTCTGATTTCCAAATAGATCCAAATAGCTGTTGTCTTCTTAATGGCTTCCAACGAGTTATTGTTACCCTTAATTTGCATATAACCGGGAATAACATCATTAAACTTACACTTTTTGTTAATCTAAATATAATTAGAGCATATTTGAGTTTAAGTAAAATCTTTTTGAAAAGGACAGCCTACTTGCTCGCACTGACATTATTATAAAGTCGAATGGTTTTCAATAAATTATAAACAAATTTTAGTTTGCAAGCGACTTGGTTGCCGTTTTTGTTATTAACGGTATTTTTACAAACAGCTTACTTTACGACAAAATGTTTAATAAGTGAAGAAAAGTTTGGTAGAGTTATAATGAACACTAGAATAGGAAAATCAATGAAACATCAAGGACTACATTTAGCACATTATGGAGCACAGGATAATTACCAGAGGTCTGGGAGATAAAACGATTAATACATTAAAAAGAATGTGGACAAAAGCGACGCAAAAAATAAAAAGCTGGCATAAAAGAGTTAAGATTCAAAATAATGCAAAAAAGGAAAAGGAGGGAATAAATGATTAGTGCAGGGTTTCTATAAATGATTCAGGCAACGCGGGCGGAGTTGATTTCTGAATTCTTTGTGCCGTCGTTTTGTAGCTGCTGCACAGCTACAATATGCACGGCGATAGTAGTGAAGGTTGCAGATCAATGTCATACCACAGCTCCCCCGGGCGTTCTATCATATTAAAATATATGAAATATTTCAAAAATCGATATGTGACAAGTATACGTCACTTTCCTGAGAGGTGGCAAATTGATTTAATCGATAATTTCCATCAGCGCCCTGTAGCTTTTTAAAAGTGCGTTCTCCATAGGACACTTATAAGCAATAAGGATTAAGCATGAGTATTAAAAATAATCAACAACAACAATCTAGAGGCTAGACTTGATTTTAACTAATGATCCTAACCTGGTGATTAGTACCGAATATCGCTCACCATTAGGTTGCTCAGACCACATATCCCTATTATGCACTTCAAAACGTATTAAAATCTAAAAAAAACTAATTACCTACATAAAACTAATGCGAAGAACAAACTTCAGGCCTTTAATCAGGTTAAGCTTCTATTAGCTGATGTATTCGTATTAAGAAAAAAAACTGAATCGAAACATTATTGCAATTAATGCTTCTTCATTACACTATACGCTAAAACAATAAACAAAAACTCGATTATTCTAGCTTATAATCTTTGAATATAGTAAGATAATTGTGAATAATAAAAGTTATGGTTAATGAGCCTCATCATTTTGCACATACGCAATGACTTATCAATCAGTTTAATAGGAAATGCATTGAATGAAGCATCGCTTGCAAAATAGTGACTGTATTACTGCAAAGGCGTAATTGCTATGTGACCAAACGAGGCTAAAATAAAAACAATAATGAACGAAGTTCTTTCAAATCCTCCCGGATGAGTCTGTTAACGTGCACTGCATAAAGATAACTCAATCTGCATACATGCAAATGGCTCTGATATACTCCACATTTTATAATGTTATAACCTCGCTGCCAACGTAATAAATTAGCTAAACAAAGACATAAATTCAACTACAGTGGTAAGGTTGCAATTTATCAGTGCTGAAATATTCGCCTATTTATCACAGTTTATAATTGCGCTGTATTGCGTAGGTACTAATACATTACCCGCTTAATGCATCCTCAGATAAGCCAATTGTAAAGACGAACTTTATTTCGAATATTCAAATACTTGAGACGAGCGTAAACTGGCGGGCTCATTGAATTTTAAAACAGTCCTGTTTAATAAGATTTTGAAGCGCTGTTTAGCATTTCAGAATGCTTAGTAAACGAACGAATTGCTCTTGAGCTTTCCGAATCTTTCGGAGAAATTCCATTTACCGTAACGGTGTATAAGAACAATTGACTCCTGTGAGACCGATGAGGCACCAAGATGATAGATAACCTTCCCTTACATAAAACTTTATTTCCAGAACGTAAATTGAATTCTGTAATTTATTTTTAACGAAGTTTTTAATTAGTTCGCGAAGGACTTAGTATAGACTGGTATTAAATTTCGCGAGAAAATGTAAGACCGCGAACTGCCACAATGTGACAAGTTCATGTTCAAAAAACCGATATGCGCTGATTAATTGTTAATCAAACTTTGTCTACACTTAAATTAATTACTTTGCCGAGCAGTAAAGTCTATTTTTAATAGCAGGCCAGGTTAAGTCAACATTTTGTCTAATGGATTACTCAGAGCTTCCTTGAGGTGGCAATACTGCTTGGATATGTAGAAGATCTCATCATATTCAGGGTGAGTCAAATTTCTTCAATAGCCATCTAAACCATGAAAAACGATTTTCGAAAAATTCAACTTTTATCGGGAAATATTAAATTGTTTTAATAAACTTGCATTTCCTTAAAACTTTATAATGGCTCAATTTATTGCGGTTTTTTTTTTGTGGGTACAACTGATAAATATATTTTGTTATTTTAAGAAAACGGAAACTTGTAACTATAACTCCAGAGCATTAAAAACTAAAACAATTTAATCGGTTTTTAATTTTTTACCGTGTTTTTACTTCCCGACTGACAAGACTCTAGAGAGAGACGGTCTACTTTGGCGTTACGACGAGGGATTAATTCTAATTCAAAGGAGGTAAGGCACACTAAAAACTTAGATACATAGAGTTAGCATATTACCAATGTACAGGGTGGTCAATTAGGAGACGTGATCGATATTATCCCATGTACGATAAGTTCTAGAACTTTGGTAAAAAATATAATAATTAACTTATGTGGCAAAGAGATATTGATAGAATTTATTTTCGGATTCGTAAAACCCCCAGGCGTAATAAATGTATACAGCAATTAATATTAGAAGATTATCTCAACTAAAGTGTATCATTCTTGTGCGGAACATTTTTTTCAATGTCAATTAAAGGAATTAGGGCAAATGAATGTAGGAAATGGCTAATATCTCGGGTTTGGCTTAACAGATTTAAATCAACAAGTTTTCGTCGGAAAGTGCTTTTATTCTTCTGTAAAATGCACTGTTGAGTGCAAGAACGTAGTTTGTGAGCTAAACGCAATGGGTCGTTTTCTAAAAGTTTTACCAAACTAACGATTAAAAAATATTTAAGGCTGTTCATACGTTTTGGGCCAAGTAAAATTTTTAGGGCGGTAACATAATTAGTCCACGTGGACGTGACAAAGCCTGTCACTATATTACAGCTGCACTATTGGTCTGCAAGATAAGTTATGACCCCCTAACCTGTCACTCTAGTATTGACAGCATATTGCACACAGACCAACAGTTTATGAGCACGGTAATTTGCCATTTGGACAAAAGTTACTTTTTCTGGTGAAACTCTTTTTTAATTCAATAAATTACGTGTAATTAATTTTACACTAAGTAAATTTATTACATTCTTACAACTCTTGTACCCTTTACCCCCAAGTGAAACTTTTTTGACGAATAAATCCTTTAATCAAAATTTAAAAAGGTAAAGTAAGTAATAGTATGTTTTATTATAAAATACAATCAAGATAGATTTTGTTTGTGAATATATTTGAAAAACTCAGAAACGTGAATTTTTACTATTAATAATACTAATCGCCGATTTTTATGTACATAAAGGGAGAAGCCGGTTAAAATTTAAACTCAAAATCATATAAAAATTATTTTTGTTTCTGTAAAGTAATGTAGACAAATAATAATTACTGTTAATATATTTTGGTGATTGTAGTGCACAAATAAACCACAGTTTTTAATTTTAAATCCAGTTAAAGTTTCATTTTTTTTGCCAAGTCTTCATTATCACTACCCCAACGCATATATTTATTGCCTTTGAAGGGAGAATGAACAAAACTTTTAGCAAGAATGTCTTAGATATTGGGATTCCGGCGAAATACAACACGACCAACATTGCAAGCATATTGTATTTAATCAAACCATGGAGGCTCATATGTTTATCTTTTTATTTGTATTTATTTTATTTATCAAAAAAACGTTAAACAACGCTAAAGCACGCAAATTGGTCTTGTAATGGCACGTTAATAAAATTATTTTTAAATTCACCAAGTACCTAATCCAGAAATAAATTAATTAATATATAGGATGTACATAAAAAATAAGGCTGAGAAAGAGGGACGCTTTGTATAAGTAGTTATACTTTCTGGAAGTGCATAATAACTTTTGTCAGACACTTTTTTTATTCAAAATAAATATTGGGAGATTTCGCTTTTGAGGTGGGATGGTATGTTTATCTAAAGATAATATCAAAAAAATCGGGTACCCACATTTGTAAAACTGCATAATTATGCCAGATATTCCAAATCAGTTCATTGTTATAACTCCTCAGAAACTTGCAAACTGCGTTGTATTATGTTACGTCCGTCAAAGGATGCGTAACAGTTCCCGATAACTTCGAACCAAGTTCGACGCTGGTTACTAGGCTCGGTCCCCCTTTGTGCTTTAATAAAGGAATCTAGTAGCGCACACTCAATTCGTTATCAATGAAATACAATCCTGCTATCCGTAAATTTCCTTTCTGGACGGGAAACAAAATAAATAACTTTCCGTTTCGAGAACCAACCTCTTTATTATTATCTCCTTTCTGGGACGGCTTCTGCAAGAAATTTTCACTAACGAGTGAACAACTCCTTGAGGCTAAGCCGCTCCCACATAGAAAAGCTTTTGAAGTTCACTTCAGTGTAATCGAAAAGGATAAGCTTTACTATACACTTCATGAAATATAACTAAATCTTATAGAATGAAATGTCTCGGTTCTAGACCCTTAAATGCACTTCGTATGTCCATAATAATCACAACAATTGTATACGCAAAATAAGCGTAGATTTATAAGCAGTATTTGATATAAAACTTACTTTTACAACATTACAAAAGTGCATATTTTTGTTGAAGGAAACCAAGCTAAGTGGATACCCATACATATAGCAAATTTCAATTAAAGATACAAGGGTAAATATTTTCATAATGTGAGATAATATGTTTCAAAAAGGATCGCTGTCACTGAAAACACTGACAATAAAATATTAATCTGATGACGTTTCGATTACGACTGTAATCTTTGCCAAAGACGAGAACCTCAAAATATCGTTTGACACGAGTTCACAAAATTTTAAAAGTAAATAAACACCAAATAAGCGAGACGTTATAAAAACAACGTGCCAACCTGATTAAATTTAAGTAAAAAATAGTAACGATCCAAACGCAATAATAGAGGCAAAGATAATTTTATCACACAATACAATAGCGCCTTTTCTGTAGTGGCAGAGAGGCCAAAGAATTGCCCTTAACTAATTCTTTAAACGTGATAAATATGTATTACGAAAAATTTTGAAATCTTGAAGGAATCGTTAGAATAATGACAAAACATTAATAAAACGAATTTTGATTCCAAAGTTAAAGAAACCTAAATGTGGAGTTTTCTAATTAACTAGAATTCGATCCAAATGTTTCATTTCATTTAAAGAAAGTTTTTAAGATTTTTTAGAAGAGCAATTAGTACGAAGTTCTATTATTAACAACTTAAGATGATTATTAAAAATATAAGTAATAATTTATATGATGCTTACTACTTACTACAGGGTCCGCCACCTAAAACTCCCCAGGCTCGTATTTTCTTTATTATTTTAGGTAGAACCTTAAGATATATGTCAAATTGTAGGTCTTTTTAATCTCTTTAAAGATAGCTTAGTGGGTGTCCAAAAAATTTTTTTGCAGATTAACGTATTTTGTATTTAAGGTTAATTTTTGTAAATATTTTTTAACCTTACTCCGTATAATAAATATTGCTTCATAGTTGAATGCCGACTTCTGTCTTCTTCAATTTTTGTCATTACTATGTATGCGTAATTTTTACTCCTTCTGAGTGAAAAACAAGAAAAACTAGTCGCCGCCATGTTCTGTAAATAGGGTTGTTCATAATTTTTAAGTGTTAGTTTACTAGCTTATTACGATACAAATTGTGCCTACATACCCATCGCTGCACACAAAACCCCAAAATTTTAAGTAATTTTTAAATAAATTAAGTACAAGGTTCGTTCTAAAGAGAGAGAGGCTAGAAAACGAAACCCTGCGACGAAGCTAGTGCGCGATGTAGAAAACCAAACTACCCTCATCGCAGGGTTTCGTTTTCTAGCCTCTCTCTCTTTAGAACGAACTTTGTATTTGATTTATTTAAAAGTTATTGAAAATTTTGGGGTTTTGTGTGCAGCGATGGATATGTAGACATAATTTGTACCATAAAAGCTACTAAACTAACACTTCAAAAATTGTGAACAGCGCTATAACAGAACATGACGGCGACTAGTTTTTCTTGTTTTTCACTCAGAAGGAGTAAAAACGTTGATTGACTTATATTCCCAAGAATACGTCAATCGACGGTAAAAATTACGCATACATGGTAATGACAAAAATTGAAGAAGATTAAAGTCGGCATTCAACTATGAACCAATATTTATTATACGGTGTAAGGTTAAAAAATATTTACAAAAATTATCTTAATTTGCGAAATATCATAATGAGAAAAAAAATTTCAACACTCACTATGCTATTTTTAAAGAGTTCAAAAAGACCTTTATAACTTAAGGTTGTACCTAAAAAAAATAAAGAAAATACGAGCCTGGGGAGTTTTAGGTGGCGGATCCTGTATATAAGGGAAGTACTTTTGTAATTATTTTTCCGTTACAATTTTATTTTACTATGTATGTAGTACCTATAGCTGCTAATAATTTTTAGTGGCAATATTAAAAATTATTATAGTATAGTTAATTTAAAAGCGCATTGGGTAATTGTTTTTTCTTTCCTAATATACGAGTACTTTTAATTAAGTTCTTTTTATGTATTAAACAAAACTACTTTTTAATAATGAGATAAAATTTATTTCATGGCCATACGTAGTGCACATATAATGCATATGTTGCATATTTTATACATATTTCTAAAAATTTTGTGCATATGTCAAAAACCAGAACAAATCGTTTACCAAGKACCACAAAGATCCATACTGACAACATAATTAAAATTATGTTACGGTAAGCAGTTACAGAGTGTGACGTTCTGAACGTGCTGAATACGCACAAGTCTATATTTTTTTTATAAAAAAAAGCTTAGATATGGCTAATTATCATATAAATTATGTACTAATACAAGCAGTTTAATACTAAATTCGCCTAATTCGTTCATGTTTGTTTTGGCTGATGTAAACTTGAGAAATTGCCTTGTGGAATGTATTAAAATTGAAATCTCTCACTCTGTGAAAAAACTATCAATCGTTCTCCAAAGCTGGCAACAATTATTGTGACCCCTTATAGCCGAAAATTTGTGTCGCTCGACGTGTGTTTGCAAATATCCCTTGAGATCATAAAAAAAATTAGATAAATCAAATATAAACGTTGTGATACCTACTGTAAAAGTTTGTGTTATCGGAATTAGATACCATTTGATAATGAATTTTATACACAAACGACAGGTCTAGCAATAGGATCTGCATTAAGTTCACTGTACAAAAGACAACTAGGTCAACTTTATCAACAGACGCAAAAAATTAATAATCACTGCTTTGAAAATACATATCATTAAGTAGAAAATTTGGCAGAGGCGTCGCCGGAGAACAATACTTGTAGGCGTTCGTTTCTTTCTTTTCGTCGTTCATTGCGCCTACATTGATTTTCCCGTCACATCTGTTTGTCCCAACGAAGCCTTCATTGTGACATATTTCACACTCGTGCACCTTAATTATTCAATTAGTCCATTAGKCGGCGTAGAAGCAAACGGCGCAGTCATTAGAAGTAATTAATCCCTGCCTTACCAAAAACCACCTAAATCTGTCTGAAGCCTGTATCTCGAAACAGTTTTAAAAGCGGATAAAACCMCACCGTTGCGTTTTAAAGCTGATGATTCCGTAATAGCATTACAGACAACGACATGGTGCAGGTATTTTCTCGGATAGCAGAACTCGCCCGCATTAGTTTGAGTATTCGATTCAGTTTTGGATTTACGCTAAACTTATTCTGTTTCCATCGAATGCCTAAAGAGCTTTAGATAGCACCGTTTGCATATTTATCACACAGACAAATAAGGTTAATGCTTTTCGATAACCATTGTGGTTGTTTGGGAAACTAAAGTAGGTAGAAGTTTAAATGACGCGATTTCTACTTTTGAAAGACGTAACAAACGAAATTTTTTTACGTTTTACGTGTTTAACTTTAAAACACTGAAACTTCGCTATTCGTTTAGTTTGGTTCGCTTAGTTACTTCCGTCTTTAATACACCAACTGCATCGATAAGACATTAGGAAAGGCAACAGTACACGAAAATCTCTTGCATATTACCACCAGTCCAAATGTCAAACAGTGTTTTGAGCAAATGTCTTTTGATTTTTCCACTCCATATTATGTTCCATAATTCAATTGTTAAAAAAAAGACAAATTTTTATTACTTTCTTCCAAGGTACGTTTTTGTTCCGTGGAACTGCAGATTTAATATGCTTAGTTTCTCGAAAAATTTTAATAATAAACCAATATAATCAGAAATAGATCGAAAATGATCTGCTTCTTGATTGCTATTTCATTCCATGTTTATTAAAAAAGTATTCATGTATATTTCTAATTCTACAAGCAACAGTAGCATTTAATACAGTCGTAATTACAGTTGTTTTGAAAACTTATCTTCACAAAAGATGTTCAATTTCAATTGTAATTGGTTGTATAAAGCTGTTCAACAATGATGTGAGGTCTTTTGAATCCGCGGATGTGATATGCACCTTTGTAGGAAACTAATAAGGCATCTTTATTTATAAACAAGCCTTTTTAAGTAGGTTTCTTAACATATTCACCACGAAGTGTTTACAGATGTTTTACAAATTATCAATTTCATGCTATAGACTTGGCAAGTTCCTCAAATCGATGACACGCGCGCCACCTCTTAGTTGTTTTGTAAGTTCTCGAGGGATACAAAAGCGTTGATGTAAGCAGATCATTTTAGAGGACAAKAGGAATATTTGAAGTTGTAACATAATGATAAATCTATTTACAGTTCCAAACTGATTTCGGTCGGTTGATTTATGTAATTGTAAAAAGAGTAATACAAATTCAATAAATACAGGTCAGGAGCTTTTTCTTTTGGTATTAGAGTAATTCACCACCCAACAAATTTGATTTGACCGTTTTTTCACCGCTTAAAACATTTTTTGTTAACTCCGTAATGTTCACCAATGCTTTCAGGATAACTGTCACACATGCTTTTTCAGTATAACCGGAAAAAATCAGGGTTYAGCGCTAATCCGGGACAAATCTCGACATACCTAATTGGTCTAATAAAATGATAGGAGATAAGTACAGTCGGTTGCAGAAGTCATGAAAAGATGAGTAGCTTTGAATCGCCATCAGTAAGATAATCACAACACTACCATATATTCAGCTCTTTATAGGAAAAAAAACTTTGTTGGGTAAAATAAATTCGCGATAGCTGATATGTGGCATACAGAATTAATTAATTTATTACGAAAATTATTTAATTAATACGAAAAGATGCGTTCATATATAATGCCACAAATGGAAGCAAAAACACCACTAAACAAATAAAACTTTATTTAATTTTAGTGCCACCTATATTTATAAGTTTGGTTTATCATATGCATGAGTTTTATTACACTGATTCTCTTTAATTCATTTAGCAGGCGTTCAATTAAAAAGTCATCACATCGCTTATGATTTGTTAATATACGAAGCAGCTATCGGGAGTATATGTAAAGCGAAATACCCTCAAATATTATGTGAAAATGGACACGCGTTCGTTTTCTAAATGAACCTGAGTTGAGACAAAAAGACAGTTTACTGCCGTCCGGACAGAATTGTGTCAAGCTTAACATGCAGTTTTGTTGTTCGCATTTTTTGGAAGTTGCCGTCAACATTTGCTCAACACTTGATTTTGCTCTGCTGACAGCATATATATTTAAAGTCGAAAAGCACGACGAACCTAGCTTTTGGACAAACTTATAAGAGTTACCAGATCTTTTTATCAATAATATTTTTCTTATTTTAACAATTTATAAAATTAAAACAAACTTTATACATATTATGAGACAAAGGTATTGACTTATAAAATTTTGACCGAAGATCTTGCAGTAATAACCTCATGAAATGTCAAACCACATGAAGGAGAAAATCAAGAAACCATGCGAAATATATCCTTAAAATAATTTGTTTAGAAATATGGCCTCATCAGAGCACACCAAAAGCACACTCGGTATTTTTGATCAAATTTGTAAAAGTAGCTTTTTGGCATGATACCAATGTTTTTTCATCACTAAAGGTAACGCTAAAGTTAACTGTTGGATTAAAAAAAATGTGTCGCAGAATAGTATATCAATAAATGAATATAAAAACAAAAACAATCTAACTGTGGCAAAGGTGAAAGGTCTAAGCATTCAGTGAATTTGCTCCTGGGTGAAAACCAAAAAGAAACCGTTGTAGCAGAAGAAGTAATTGTAGTAAGGGTAATAATGACAGCCTCAGTGACAATAAAAAAGTTCTTTTGTTAAGTTAAAGTCAATTGTTAAATTATGTGAGTAATCAGGCAACTTATCAAGAAAAATCGTTCGCTCCGAGCGGGATTCGAACCCGGGCTTTCAGGTTTACACTCTGGTACCCTGTTGCCGCACCTGCTTAGAACTTGTGAAAATAGAATTATGGAGTTTGACATTTTTCTATCTCGTCAGATGGCACTACTCCTTATTTAGACCACAACATAAAAATATCGATTTTACAACACAAATTCAAATAATTCGAAACGGTAATTGTACTGCTGCTTCAACAGATTAACACCAACTACACATATGTGTAATGCAAACTTAATAGTTAACCGGCATAGGTGCGAGGTATGAATAACTTCGTTCTACGCCCAGATGGATGCCGCAGGTAATTACCGCATAAACCGACGGACATCAATGTATTGTATCACCTTACATCATTGCATAGGTCATCACAACCGCGTCAATTCCAAACCCGTGCCTTTAATGGAAAATTCATGGAGGCAATTAGTTGATTAACAGATTTAGGCACTAATAGCAGTTGTCATGCTGTTCGAGTGTTTATGATAGGTAGGTATCAGTTATTTTCGCATCTGGAAATCAATAGCGTTGTGTATTGTCCTTATCATACGTTTAGTCAATGCCATCGGTGTAGGTAATGGGACAAAATTAACTCGATTTCATATAAACTAGCTGGAAACATACTATTAGAATAAATCAACTTAATAACCTATACGGGTCGTCAAAGGTAATTTAATACTCAGAAGGGAAGTACGATAATCGTAAACATACAATTAGTATTTGGGTAACTACAGGATCAATAGTAGCAAATTTTTATAAAATATTGACTATATATAATATTGGCTATACAGTGCTATAAATATTATATTAAAAATACTTATTTAATATGATTAAAAACAGTTGTCATTTACGAAGTCACCCTTCAGTTATTTCTGTACACCTTTTCCACACTAGTATGGAATAAAATTGCTTTATATGCCCATCCAGAAATGTTATATTCTCTGGCAATGCTCAATATTGTTAATTCCGTCCAGCTTTATTTAATTGTGCAATTTCGTAATCTAAGATTTAGGTAAGTGGCGAAATTTTGAAGTTGTTTATACCATACATCAAAATTTGACAAAATTAAACAAGTCAAATTTTTTGTTTGGGTAAAAATTTATATCCCCTAATTTTATAAATATATTTGTATATAGGTGATCCGTGGTGTTCAAGTTTTGTTTAACGCACAGTACGCTTAATATTAGTACTTGCGCTAAACAGAGTTCGGAAAAAGATACATCAGTAACGCTTACGTCTTCGACATCAATATTACCAAATAATAAATCAGTATAAGTGTTGCAAAATTATCAGTAACATACTGATGTGCTAGGTAAAATTTAATTGTTTCATTACATTTAGTAAAACACATGTTAAGGTCTCCTGTAGAATTATTGATTACAAGTTTAGCATAAATATAATACAAAGTATCTTCTAAACCATTTAAAAAGTTGCTTATATTAAAACTGCGAGGTCAGTAAATAACCCCAATCAGGAGACTACAAGACTACAATCTATACAGGGTATTCACGGTAACAGTCTACAATAGTTAACTTTCTTATTTGAATTCGTAAAATAGCGGTTTAAACGGGAAAGTTTCTTGATTTTTCGAAAATAATCTAAATTGTCCTTGTAGAAAATCATTTGAACATGACCTGACTGAGTCATTAACAACAACTTGCTGTTATCAATAAAACGACCTCGTCCTCAATAATCCATTGTATAGGTAGAGTATATCAAATTAAACAAAAAAGTACTACGGTACCACCACTCTGCAGTGATTTGTTTTTGTGATATGTCATTTTGAATAATTGTTGTTAACGAACAGTGTCACATAAAATAGTTTCTTAATTCTCTTTTCAAAAAAAAATACTGTTACCCTTTTCTAATGAAACAATACAACCTAAGATTTAAACGTGGTTATAATATTTTCTACGTGACAGTGATCGGATAAGAACCCTGTAAACGGAAACAAATATCTAGATTGTCTACTAAATGAGGAAGAGAACAAATAATGCCCATCAATTTTGTTGATATAACATGACATTGTTCTAAGTGCAATGTTCTAATGCGTACTAACCAAGGGCGTAACGACAAAACAGCCCGGGACAAAATAGCCCTGACAAAATAGTCTGCGGCAAAATAACCCGGCGACAAAAGAGCCGCTGACATATCTGTAATTGCTTAGCGACAAAAACAGCCCTCCACTAAAATACAGAGTTTTTACAAGGCTTCTATAAATGATGCAACGTGGGCGGCGTTGATTTCTGGATTCTTTGTGCCGCCTTTTTGTGACTGCTGCCAAGCTACAATATGCACGGCGATAATACTGAAAACTGAAGGGTGCAGATCAATGTCACCCCACAGGTCCGAATTGTGAGCTTTATGCAACCTTAAACTTAATTATCTCATAAACACTACAGAATATGTTGAAAATACACACTCCCAGGCGTTTTCTCGTATTAAAATAATATATCCAATAATTCAAAAATCGACAAGTAACAATCATTTATGGAAACCCTGTATAAGTGCTTGATGCAATGCGGGCGGCGTTAATTTCTGAATTCTTTGTGCCGCCTTTTTATAACTCACTGAACATCAATGAGCACGATAGTACTGAAGGTTGCAGATCCAGTTACAGTCACGAAATTGATTGCTTTATAAAGATTTTCCAACAATTTACGGTTCCATTTTTCTTTCAAAGACAAGAAATAACGATATTTATTGGTATAGTAGGCTTGTAGTAACCTCCACAGTATACACTCCTGTACTGTGGAAGCTTTGTGTAGTGCAGCTAACGTTATTACTGCACTTAGTTTGTGAATTTTACCACTGCGGCAGGCTAAGAACATATTTCAGTCCATCACAGTACAATTGTTTAACAGGCTTACTGTAGACACAACTTCACAAATACAATACATAATCTAAAAGTTATACGAAACCGTGTCAGCCCACAGTTCCGAAATGTGAACCTATTGCAACCTTAAAGTTGATTATTGGACAATACACTACAGCATATCTTGAAAATACAAACTCCCACGTGTTTTCTCATAAATAATTCAACAATCAACAAGTATAGGTACATCAAAGCAATTGTTCTGTTCACCTTCCTGAGAGGCGGCAAACTGATTTAAACGATAAATTCCATAAGCGTCCTCGATGCATGAATCATTTATAGAAACCCTGTATATACTAATACAAATTTCTACTTATACTTTATGAAAATAAAACTAGTCTCATCCATTAATTTGTCAATCATTTTTAGATAGTCGAACGAAACTTGTTATCGGTGTTATCACTAAAGCTATAGTAGCAAATAATGGATTCCGTTAGCGGTCTTCCTTTTTGTATCCATTGTGGTACCCAAGTCTTCCACCTTTGTAAACACACTGCTTCCATTTCCAGTAGTCGCAGACTGTTTCTGTATTTGCTTTTTTATACCGCTTCAGCAAACGCGAAATCCAGCGAGCGCGAACTCGGAACATGTTTAAATACAGAATCACAAAAATTCTTCCAATAGAAATTTTACTTATACAACGTGATTTTGAATGTGATGTCTTAAACTGCAGCATCTCAACAACAAATGAAAGCAGTATATCGGTAGTATAATTTATTTTATTTTTTAAAAGATTAAACCTCCAAAATCCTTACCCCATTCGGCGCAACTGACTTCGTAAATAAACACAATTATTAAGGTAAAAAAAACTCACCGAAGAAAGTTAAGTTCAAGCGCTCGTACGCTGGAATAGGTCAGTACGGAACAAACACAGAAAACACATCACAAAAGATGTTCAAAATGTAGTTCATTATTGTCCACACAAACTAGCACTCGATATGCATCATGGAGACTCGCACTTGACCGTTTATTAGATATAACTGGAACATAATCTAGTGCACTGACCTATCCCCACCTACAAATAGTGCCGCAAAAATGGGTTTCTTATAAATGACTGATAAATCGTCAGGCGCCTGGATGTTTTTCATTTATTACACTATATACATTTTCTGGTACAAATTCAGTCTATAACAGCTTACAAACCATCGTGAAAATAAAAACGAAATCTACCATTTTTCTTAAAATGTTATGAAGTATTGTGGGTTCAAGCAGTCACGCAGTAATAAGGAATTGTGATATAGGCAGGTGCAGATCTATGCAAATAATTACTACTTTAGCGTTGATCGTTTCCTCAGTAAGTGCCTTTATTAGAGCAGCTTCTCCGATCGCCTATTATTATAGCTTTATGTAATAGGGAACAAGCAAATTTTGCAACCGACGTCTCGCCAAAAAGCATTATTTCCATTCATGGATAAGAATCTTTCAAATGATCTCACATTAATCACATGTTTAGTTATATAAGTCTTCTTAGTAAATATTTCAACAGCTAGGTTTTTAATTTATTTACCACCATGTGCCCCTTTCCACTATGCTGAACGAGACTACACTGCATATGCAATGACGTGTTTTACTCTGGAAACTTGGCACACAGTGATTATCATAACACAGGTTGTGTATGGTAATCCCACCACACACGATATGCACCACCATACATATTGCAAGAGCCGACATTAAAGAATTTCCACATTTATGCACAAAATGCCGGTCGATACAGTAACAGGTGGTCTGCACTGGTTGTTCCTAGTTTTAGTTTTAGCCTAGCATGAAACATGCCCATCAGTACACGGCATCAAAGCTCCAGAATTTAAAACCGCGAGAGTCATTTGTAACCTGTCATTCTCTGAATGCCTTTTGTTTTACTGAATTAACTACTTTAAATGCTCGTTAGCTCCTCAACGTATTTAAGGCAGCATTCCAAACCACGGTCGTTATAAAGCTTTTTTTCATTTACACTGCTTTAACACCACGACCCGGTGCTGAAATAAAAGCAGCTATATATAAGGTTTCAGATGCAGCCAGTATGCTTTGCATGTTGGATGGACGTACTATCTTTACATCTTTATAACAAGAACGAACTTTACAGTTAGTTATCTACGAGCAGAACCCTTCCTACTATATTTACTGACCAACCGCTCTTTAATATAGATGCTATGACCAATTTCACACTCCATATATTGAAGCAATGAATAATCCTGAAGGGGTACATAATTGAGCCATATATTCAGAGTCGCTTTTTAAGTAAAGTTTTGGTATGGATTTATTTCAGTCATACTTTGTGGATTAATGCTAATAGCTCCCTATGTTTATTAACAGACTGCAGAGAGAGAGAGAGAGAACTCCCAGTTAAAGGTATGAAAGATACTAAATATTGCGTAACCCAGATACAGAAAGTTGAAGCGATTACTGAATTAAGAAATAGATCATACTATTAATTACAAAACACAGATATTAAGTCAGATGACTCATTTTTTTGTGATTTACAAAAGGCAATAAACTTACTTAAATTTAAATTAAATTGTGGTTCTGGTATATAACTGTAAAAATATATAATTATTAAATCAAAATTTCATTTTCACTTGAAGCGGATGACACAAAAGTTTTTCAAATTCGTTTCTATTGTTATATACAGTAACTACCATTCATATAACGGGTCAAGCAACTGGTGATGGTTTTTGTCGTCGCGAAGGTACGTCGCAGTTCTGTTGCAACAAACTGAACACTCAACTGTCACCTCTCTGTCACTTGTGTCGATTATCAAACGAGTTTCGTTTGCAATTTACGCTGATAGGGTATTCCACGATTTCTAAAAGTAACAGTAATAGTGCCCTATTTTCGCAGAGCAATTAACGACCATTACATCAATCAGAAGAAACGTCAAATGTTCCTCAAATTGTATAAATCAATTTACACGCCATGTTCATGTCATAAAGAGAAAACCATCGTATTGTTGACCCGTTTTTATGAACGCCCGTTACATCTGCAGGGCCCAAACACAGACATAACATAACAAATTTTTCATGTGWAGTGTCGTTGCTTAGCAGTAGCGTAGTTAGAAAGCAACTACGTGGTTTAAGGATATTTAAAGGAAATTAATGAGATAATGATTCTTATAGCAAATTTATTGTTCTTTCTGATTATGGTTTAAATATTTCTTCATAAAATAAGCTTCAAGTTGGCCCATTTTAAATATTTCTCTAAATAGCCCAAGAATAGATAAAAATGCGTAGACTACATTTACCAAATTTTATAATGGACCTAGCATTAGTTTAGAAACTAACATAAAAATGCCAAGCCATCTTAATAAAGCAAAACCTTCAAAATGCGATATTACTCGACCTCTCTTCCGAAATTAAATCGACCTGATTCAAAACTTTACTCATAGGCACCTTTTCATTGTAACGCCCTATATAAAATATCATATTAAACTCGTTTAGTAAGACATATATGCGTATGATAATTCACCATTATTTAATTACAACTATTTTACATAAAAACATCTAAACGATAACAAATCACTATTAAACTGCACATTTAGTAGATAAAACGTGTTACATGACCACGTGAGCAATTTTGTGTCTATTTCCAATTCAATAAAGCAAAATTACTGTAGGTAATTTAAAATAGTATATCCATTGGCATAAATGTTTATTGAACAATTCCAAGGGCATTCCATACCAAACTTCAGTATCTCGAAGAGATCAAATACATTCTTCAGCTATCATAAATTCAGTGTTCGTCCTTTAAAACATGTTGATTTACGCTTTTGAATCGTTGCGCAAAAATTTTATCAAAGTGGATGAACGCAAACTTAATAGGAGCATTCAATTCGTGACCATTATTTTCTCAGGCTAGCTATTAAACTTCCGACTCAAAGAATTAATAAAATAACAATTTTTCAATTGTAATCTCTAACATTAATATTTTCCTACCTTTTATCAATCGCAGTTATCCATTCCATAGCTCCCAATCTGGCCAAAACGAAACGAAAACTGTCAGTACCGCAACCGAAAAAATCAAGGGCCTATTACGCTATTTTTGGCGAAAACTTTCAGCAAACGGAACACCACTACATGATCGAGTTACGAGGACACCGCAGGCGAGCAACAACTGGCTGCATGTGCCGTTTTACAACCACCGTTCGCCGTATCCTGAAGATGTGCGCAAGGCACGGGACAACGTTATACCTGCCGTTCCAGGTTCCTGTGGCGGATGTACTGCATCGCATATTCCATCGGGAATGACACTCTGCAGTCCTGATACATCATACCGCAATGTGCAATTTCCACATCGCTTCTAAACTTGATCGCGTAAATCACAAAAAAAGATGTGAGCAAATGATTCCGTCTGACTGGAAGACGCTACCCTAGAGTATAATACGAAAAACGATAAAACTGGCGCATTCTTAATCCTTCAAATTTAAGCCAAATCACTTATCAACAGTGAAAATGTTTCGAGATCAAAAATAACTGTTTTTCACGTATTTCCACCTACTGAAAACGAAGATCTCTTTAAAAATGAGCAATTAGCTCTTGTCATTTTACAGTTGCGAACCTGCTCGATCCCGCCAAGGGAGTCACCTGCATAGATAAAAGAAGAGTGGTGGTGGATGACCATATGAATTAGGTTCGCTTAGTGATACGGCAGACTCTGCGCTACCATCTCCTTACATTAAAGTCACTATATAAAGCACATCATTGAACCCGTTAAGTATATAGTTCTTGGGGTACATCAATAGCCCCAGTGTTGAATAAAGTTGGTTCCGTAAGGACACGTGGGGACTTCAAGGTGACGCTGATCCCCATATCGAAATTGATCAATATCCACTATCCCGCATTGAAGAACTCTGCCAAAAGGGAGCGTTACATTTACTAAATTAGATCTTCCGAATGCATATCAACAGGTATGTTTGGACGAAGAATCAAAAACTTTAGTAACAATCTCAGCGCATAAAGGTTGGTTTCGATATACCAGAGCCCCTTTTAGCACTGGCAGTATACCATCCGAATATCAAAAAACTATGGATACTTTGCTTTAAGGTCAAGAAGGAGTAGTATTTTCAGATGATTTGTTAGTAATAGTGATAGGTTAGAGCGGGTATTAAGAACTGCTAGATGCCGGTTTCAAAGTATCGATCGCTAAGCGCACATTTTTTCAACCTGAGGTTTACTATTTGGTTTATAAAATTAAGCCATTAAAGATGCACCAATACCAAAAAATTTGTATTTTCTAATGTATGTCTGCACTACTGTTAGTTCAATTCAATCTGGATTATCCGATTCGATTGAGTAGTGACGCGTCCGAGAGACCTACACCTTTCGCTTCCAGAACTTTAACAGTGGCTGAAAAATATATTCCCAGATTGAGAAAAAACCTTTGGTTTATGCCAATTCAATCAATATATTTATGACAGACCATTTACATTGTTAACAGATCATAAACCGTTAACGATAATTTTCACTCCGAACAAAGGTATACCACAATTTTTAGCAAATCGATTATGCCGTTGGACATTAGCTTTATCCAACTATCTGTACACTATTCAATTTGTGAAATCGTAGGAAAATCTTGCTAGTCTGATCAGCAACATGTCAGGATAAAATTTTATGTAGCGTGATAAGTTGAGTAAAATTTGGTTGGTCAAAGAAAATAGAATAACATTTTTAATCTTATTTTAGGTTACAATATGAACTTACTGTTGAGTCAGATTGCTTATTGTAGAATAATAGATTAATAATACCTCATGCTTAATCAGCTTCGTTGTTCGCACATGGGCATTGTAAAAATGAACAGACTTGCTAGGTCGTATTTTTAGTGTCTGAAAATACCGTCAGATATAAAGTCCGGCAAGTTGTTTATAAACAATAAGAAAATCAGCCGTCTCAGTATAGATCCCAGAGCCACTCTCTGATCAAACGCGATACAATTCACACATTTTTTTCGTTAACCCTAACACACAGTCGACGCCCCCCACCCCCAAAGGGAAAGGACCCAGTTTAAAACATTTCCTCTTACACCCCTTATTTGGTTTGGACAGAACTATGTTTGACAGTATCAAAAGCTTTTGACAGGTCAAAGAGCAATGTCACTACGTACTGCTTTTGATCAGGTTTGCCGTACACATGTTGCACAGATTGAAAAGTAGCTGTCTCGCAGACTTAAACCGTGTTCCTTGTCTGTGAGTAGCGTATTGCATATTAAATATTCAATTATTCTGCTATGTACAATTCGTTCAAATACATTTGAAAATATACTCAAAAGAGAGATTAGAATAAAGTTCTCTTTGGCATCACAGGAGCCCCTCTTGTTTTATAGTTTCAGAGAAAAAGTTCCACTCACTACCGAACTATTGAATAAAACAGCGGTTTTAGCACCTCACTGAGCACGAACTTTAGCACTTTCATGGTAATTCCGTGGCAACCACTGGATTCTCCATTACACAGTTTTCTTATTGCTAATTTTATTTCAGCTTCATCTACAGCACGAGAGAATATAGTTTTTCACATTACTAGATACTGTACATCAAGTGATAGTATCACAAGTTTTTTTCATTCATGAAAAGTGAGTGCAAAAGTTAACCTCAGTAGTTGTAGAAAAGTAACTTCCGAAAATATTAACCACCTTAGTATACCATTCGTCACATTTTTTATAAAAATGCAGCAGTTTTCCATTTTTACAAATTTAGATATCATAAAATCTTTAAGTTCTGAGCTGCTATGTTTGATTTCCTAATTATGCAACCTAATTTGCTATTTTCTATTGGCTTCAATGTAGCCGCAATATTAAAATAGTATAGAAAGGTATCCAGAAACAAGCGGAAGGCCGCATTGACGTCACTCAAGTCCTCCCTTCCCATCACATATAAATTGTACCGGCGGCAGATTGGTAACCAAATAGTCAATCGCCATTTAGAGAACTCGGTTGTGTTACTGCTTACTATTCTAGTGGGCTCCTGAAGTTTGTTTACTAGTCGATAGCATTCAAAAAATCACCAAAAGAGGAAACAGCTTCAAGTTATGTCAAATAACATAATTCTTAAACATAACTTCTCGCCAAAATACCTTGGAGTGACCCTAGATAGGACTCTAAGGTACAAGAAACATCTAGAAAACGTCAGTAAAACATTACAGACTAGAAATAACATTCTGCATAAGCTTGCTGGTACAAGTTGGGGTGCAAATACAAATGTACTCCATACTTCTGAAACTGCCTTGCTTTAAAGCACTGCTGAGTACTGCTGGCCTGTTTGGAAAAACAGTCATCACACAGGAAAAATTGACACTCAGTTAAATTCTGCAATGCGACTAATCACTGGAACAATTAAGTCAACTCCATTACCTTGTTCTTTCAAACATTGCTCCTCCGGAGATTCGCAGACAGTTTGCTACATATGAAGCGTGGCAAAAATATCAAACAGCTCCTAATGAGTTTCTGATTTCCCGAGATCCGCAAGAGCTATCTACAACTCGGCTATCTTCTAGAAAACCTCTGTGGACAGAAGATTTCCTTCGTGCTCCTTATACCATTGAAGATGCATGGTGTTCTGTGTGGCAACTTAAGAAACATGATATATTCAATCAGCAGCTTATAGATGATCCTACGGAAGAGGTAGCAGAAACTGACCTCCCAAGAAGGTCTTGGGTCATTCTGAATCGCGTTCGCACAGGTCATGATAAATGCAAGTTTTTCCTTAATAAATGGGATTTATCTATCAACCCTTCTTGTGAATTGTGGAGATCCCCTCCAAACAATTGGACATACGGTCAACAGATGCCCTCGTACAGCATGGCCTGGTGGTTTTGCGTCTATCCATCGTGTTGATGAAGGTGTTAAAGACTGGCTTAAGACAAAAACTTAGAAAAACTAATGCGGGAATAATCAAGAAAAACTTACATTATCGCCGCCTTCATCCGTGGGTCATAACAATGCGGTCACTCCGGTGGACAGACAAGGCGGTTTCAATATGCGCGGGAGATGCAAAAACAAAACATAAGTTACTCATCCGTTAAACTCAAACAGATACAGTTAAGACTCACAGAGAGGTTTTCACCCCAGGGCCTCATCATTATCCTGTCCATGGCTTTATCCCTTAGATTACATCATTAGTCAATGGTGGTTATGAATACCTTGTTAGTTTTCTCTCTTCAACAACTAGCTAGTGTCAACCTGAAATAGTAGAGGCTTCCCCGAACGCTCACCCTAAGGCCTATAGGGTCGCATTCCAATAGCCCGGATCGGGGGCACCTAATAAGGCTACCCTCTCCACCAGAGACTGTCATTGCCTACTTTTGCATCTCCTCGCGACGCTGATATTTTCTCTCCAAAACAATTAATCGCACGCATACGCATTCGCTTCGATATTAGTATTTATCTTATTAACAGCGAATCTAAACGTAGCAAGAAATTAATAAACATACAAAAACACCTTTTATTTTAATAATAACGCAGATACAAAAATTGACATTTAACATTACATGTATGTATCTATTATGGATAAAGCGCAAATGCGAGATCGTTGAATGATTTTTTTTTCTTTCAACGCTTTTATAAAAGTCGACCGTAATCGCATGAAATTAACAGTACTGTGGAATGTATTAGTGATTTTCATAAGAGTATATATATCAGGCAGAAGTTTATTGGGTGTTCGCAGGAATCTGTCGAACGCTGAAGTCACCATATACTATAATTTGATCTTCGATCGTAGACATTTTATTTTTAGAGCAGCCAGATTGGTAAAAAACACATTAATGTCACCAGAAAGTGATCGATATATGCTGACAATTATTAGGAGTTTGCTTTTTATAGTGACTAGTGTCGCTGCATATTCAAAGTGCATTTCCACACTATGATTTTCAGCTATCTCCAGATTTTTTTAAATGTATGTTTCCCTACAATATATTACAACACCACCGTGTCGTTTAGTTGGTCGACGGCATTCGGCATTCTCTTATGCATTCTGAAAACAGTTGCTCTCATTATAGCTAATCGGAAGCGAAGACAACCATTAAAAGGCACAATTGGTCAAACCAGCAATATTAGAAACGATGCATTCCCTTAAATACGATATCCTCTTACTCATTCTGGAAACAGTTGCTGAATTGTAGGAGATCGAAGGCGAAGACGACCATTAAAACGCACAATTGGTCAAACGAGCAATATTAGAAGCGATGCATTCACTTTATCCTCTTATGCATTCTGGAAACTGTTGGTTCATTATAGGAGATCGAAAGCGAAGACATCCATCTAAAGGCATAATTGGTCAGACTAACAATATTAGAGACAATGCATTCGCTTTCATACGGCATCCTCTTATGCATTCTGGAAACAGTTCTTCATTATAGCAGATCGGAATCGTTAAAGACCACCCTTAGTTTTGTAGTGGAACTACTTACCTTAATAACTGCGTGGTGAGGCATGTAGTAACTGTGCTGCCAATCACAATTGACTGCACGAACAGGGACTAAGTGAGCGTGACCCAAAGTTACGTATTCATTGATGGTGTCTCGATAATGCTCGTACAAATCATTATTGCGTAGGAGTCTCTTCCCAAGTAATAAAAAATTTCTAAGAGCTTGCCCATACGAATCACCCAATGAAACTATGTTTTCTTATATAACAGGCAAGTCTACCTGATAACACCACTCGTTAGTGCGAGTCACAGTCTCACTGAACGGTTTCTCACACAGTTTTTCAGATGGAGAGATTCGTTTAAATCGGGACTTTCGACAACAGATCTTGTAAACTAACAACTAACTCTATCACGATTGGTATTTTAAGGGAGATTAATAGGACCAGCAACGATCCACCCAAAGACACTGTTTCCTAAAGGACTGGCTTTCCTACTCCTAAATCTAGACGTGCGCTTTGCAATATACGACAAAATAATTCTAAACCAATTATAATGTCAATAGGACCGTTTTATCAAAGGCCAGCGTATTGAACTTTGCCTAAAAGAATTTCTAGGAGTAGCATCAGGAATTCGATCAAGTATCCCAAATTCTGCGACTACTATGATTATGAAATCGGTAACTCTTGGATTTAAGATTAATTCAACAGATTCTGTTACAAAAGTGGCTATGCCAGCTCTTTAACCCGATTCGTTTCACTATTTCGCTAGAATCAAAATTACGCTCGCTAGCGTTATCTAAAATGACGCGACAGGGATAGTTTTTGCCATTATATGCAATGTCGATAACTGCAGTTGCCATCAACATAACTTCATTACTTTTAGCAGATGGCATCGAAACGACAGTGTCCACAGTAGACGACGTACCTGAAGTGAGAGGTGTCGAAGAAGCGACTATGTTTGTTTTATGAACCGCCACCGAAGCAGGCTCCTGAGGGAAGGAACTTATGCTAGGATTAGGTTTCTGGGGCTCATTAGAATGCAAAAAGATTGTGATGACTTACCACAGGTATGGCACTTTCCGTCCGAAGAACAGGAAACCCGATTGTGGGCCTTCAGACACTTAAAACATAAATGTTTTTGTTTAATAAATTTAAAGCATCTAAACAAAGTATGAACGCCGTTCCAGTAGGGACACTGTAAACGTTGTGTAAACTTTTTATTTGTATCGTTTGTTTTGTGTGTATGCATAACGCATAATGCATAAGAAGATGCCGTATTAAAGGGAATACATCGCCTGTAATATTGTGGGTTTGACCAATTGTGGCCTTTAATGGTTGTCTTCGCTTTCCATCTGCTATAATGAAGCAACTATTTCCAGATAGCATAAGAGAATGCCGTATTAATTCGAATGCATCGCCTCTAATATTGTTAGTTTGACCAATTCTGTCGTTTAATGGCCGTTTTCGCTTTCAATCTGCTATAATGAAGCAACTGTTACAAGAAAGCATAAGAGGATGCCGTATTAAAGTGAATGCATCGTGTCTAATATTGCCAGTTTGACTAATTGTGTCTTTTAATGGAGGTCTTCGCTTCCGATCTGCTATAATGAAGCAACTATTTCCAGAATGCATAAGAGGATGTKGTATCAAAGTGAATGCATCGTCWCTAATATTGTTAGTTTGACAAATTGTGGCCTTTAATAGTCGTCTTCGCTTCCCATCTGCTATAATGAAGCAACTGTTTCCAAAATGCATAAGAGGATGCCGTATTAAATTGAATGCGTTGTCTCCAATATTGTTAGTTTGACTAATTGTGTCTTTTAATGGTCGCCTTCGTTTTCGATCTGCTATAATGAATCAACAGTTTCCAGAATGCATAAGAGGATGCCGCATTGAAGTGAATGCATCGTCTCTAACATTGCTAGTTTGACCAATAAGTGTCTATTAATGGTCGTCTTCGCTTCCGATCTGGTATAATGAAGCAACTGTTTTCAGAATGCATAAGAGGATGTCGTATTAAAGTGAATGCATCTTCTCTATTATGGCTAGTTTAACCAATTGTGTCCTTTAATGGTTGTCTTCGCTTCCAATCTGCTATAATGAAGCAACTGTTTCCAAAATGCATATGAGGACGCGATACTAAAGTAAATGCATCGTCTCTAATATTGTTAGTTTGACCAATTGTGCCTTTTAATGGTCGTCTTCGCTTCCGATCTGCTATAATAAAGCAACTGTTTCCAGAATGCATAAGAGGATGCCGTATTAAATTGAATGCATTGTCTCCAATATTGTTAGTTTGACTAATTGTGTCTTTTAATTAGCGATGGAAATAATCGAGATGCAATAATCGGTTTAGTCGATTATTAAAACTTCTCGAAATAATCGATCATACCATCCAAATTAGTAATACTAATATTAGTAGTCACGCGGGTCAACGCTAGCGCTGTACGAACGAATACTTCGCGATGTCGAGATGGTAACAATGGAGATGCAATAATCGAATTAGTATGTAGTTTATATCATCGACGAACTTACATACGTAGATACTCCCGCGCGTGGATCGATTATTTGTTAATCATTCGTTCCGACCAACATATATGCTTCTCGTAATGAATGCTGCTTAGTTATATTATGATATTGTGATTATTCTTTCAATGTTATTGTTCAGCTAGAACATTTAATGTGAAATCTTAATGAGATTATAATTGATTGTTGGCGTATTGTTTAACTAAGGATAAAATACAAAATATTGAATTTAATAAATGGGATAAAAGGTACAATATAAAATGATAATTATTGACCTGATTTACATGTATGATAATAATATAATTCAGAACTATAATGCAACAACAGTCAATAGATTCGCATACTAATATAAACTTGAAAAAATACTATTCACTCGTCCTCCAACAAAAAAAAACATCTTAAAATGTTAAATTCTAATAACAAAATAAATGTAAGAATTCCTTTATGAATTAGAATATGTATAAAATATATAAATGCCATATGCTAAAAAAATAATTTAATGGAAAAACAACAGAAATATGTGTCTTAGAAAATAAAATGTTTTTATCGTTATACACGAAATAAACGAAATTTTTAATGCTGTTTAAAAATAGAATTTGATATAGGTTTATTGGCGATAATCTATTCCTTCGCAAGCTAGTAAGCTGTCCAGCTTTTGAAAAAACACGTTCCGATGGCACTGAAGTTGCAGGAATCGATAAACAGTAGTAAGTACTCAAATGTAAATTCGTGAAAATGTATATAAAATATTCGAGCATTCGCAATTAAAAAGACAACGATGTAGCATGAATACTGGTTATCGCACTACCTATGCCCTACAAAACTAAAGATGTAGCTCTACTAATGTTTAACTACTATTAATCGATTATTAAAATATATGGATAGGAATAATCGATTATTGAAATATCTCGATTATTCCCATCCCTACTTGTAATAGTCTTCTACGCCTCCGATCTGCTATAATGAGACAACTGTTTCCTTTCCAGAAAGCTTAAGAGGATGCCGTATTAAAGCGAATGCATCGTCGCTTATCTGAATCCAACTTTACGTACCTACGTGTTATGTACAGATATATTTCGGAAACGGCTGGTGCCGTTAATATTATGTCTGAAGCACTAAAAAGCACTAACGAAGCACTAAAAGACTGTATAATATATTAAAACTATAGTGCTTCCGACGTGTTTGCCAAGTTCACAGTGCCCTCTGAATAACATGATAAAAAAGAGGGAAAAATGTAAAAATCTTACACTTGTAAGTTGTTGCCATCTACTGGTGGAACTTGGAGCCTCTAAACCTCTATGACAAATAGATAACAAAGATCGTTATTTCGTCAGCCTTTTAAATAAGTTATCCGTAAACAGAACGACACAACGTACTCTGAGATTTAGCCACTCCTAAGAAGTTTACTAAGCAGTCAAAAGAGTTTACATTTAAAAATAAATTTAAAATCACTTTAAAATAAGCCGCTAAGTTCACGCAGGAGTCATGTTTCGATTCCAAATAGCCAACCGTTAAAAAAGAAAAATCCAGACTGTGTTCCAGACATTTATGTCAAAAATGAAGATGGCTGACGGGACAACTATTGTGCGAAGAAATAGGCCTGGTACAAAAGCAAAGGCAAGTTTTGCTTCAGCTTATTAAAAAATACATGCATTTTACCTTATTACAGCTTAATTAATATTGAAGGTTATGCAACTTCACACATTTTACTTTCTTTACAAGGGACAACACCTATGTCACTTCAGTGTTTGTTTAATTTGCAGGACTTTTGTCGATGGCCAGATGAAGCTTTTGAGGAAATGGATAGTACGCTAGCCGTGCAACAATATATCCAACAACTTATTAGGAGAGACCCATCGAATATCGATCTTATTCTTAAAATGCCCGAAGCACAAGACGAAGGCGTATGGAAATATGAACATTTGAGGTAGATCGAACAGAGAAATTACTACAAGATCAATTTAAACGTCAATTTTAGGCAATTTTGTATGGAATTGAATGGTTTGGCCGTTCGTCTTCAACATGAATGTCATCCCGAGACATGTAATCAGATGACAGCAACGGATCAGTGGATATTCCTTTGTGCAGCTCACAAAACTCCCAAAGAATGCCCAGCAATTGACTACACTCGCCACACCTTAGATGGAGCAGCATGTCTTCTAAATAGCAATAAGTATTTCCCTAGCAGGGTCAGTATTAAAGAGTCTTCAGTTGCTAAGCTTGGTTCAGTATGCAGAAGGGTTTATCGAATATTCTCGCATGCATACTTTCACCATAGGACTATCTTTGATGAATTTGAAAATGAGACTTATTTATGTAGACGTTTTACTCAATTTGTAACAAAATACAATCTGATGTCAAAAGATAATCTATAGTACCGATTATTGAAGATGAAAATACACCTGGTGAATCGGAAGCATGAATTATTCCATTATAAATATGAATTGTTTAAAGATAATTTCAGTTTTTTTATTATATGGGACAAAAAGTCCATTTCTCATTCCTTGCATCAGATTTCAACAGTCAAAAACTGAAATTATTTTTATCTCATTGTCGATAATGCTATATGATGAGGAATAATAGATTTCTTGTAAATATACTGGCTATGTTCTCGATACCTTATTAGGTATTTGTCACTTGTTCACAATGAACAGACTTTTTCATTTTAATTTTTTGTTTAGTTAGTTGTATATGTAGACGTACCATTTCAAAAAAATGAATATTAGATATATTTTTTCTCCATAATTATGGACTTCAACAGAATAATTGCTTTTTAGCCAGAATTATATATTTCAGTTTTCAGATATCTGAAGGAGTCTCTCTCATAGTTAGACTGATTAAGCTTTGAAGATTAGCTTTATTAATCATTTATGTATAATTTGTAGTCATATTGTATATTTGAACTGAATTTCTCATATCCTTCATTTATCAGTTAGAACAATCTCATTATCTTGAACCATCTTCGTAGACGTTAGCTACCAGTTTTTATAGATGACATGCTGTACTGATGAAATTCACCCATGTAACTAAACCATCAATACAGAATAGACGAAATAATCTTTTTTATTTTTCTTCGTTTTATTAATGTTTCCCATAGATTTCAATCAAGGTGCCCAAAATTTTATGCAATTAAACGTATTCAGTCTTTGCGTGAATGTCATAAAGGATTTAAAAGAATTTCAAACAATGTAATAAAAAAGCTTTGATAAATTAAAAACCAAAAAAAGGAAGTGAACTCCGAAAATTCTTAGATATTGTCTTTCAGTAAATCATAAAGAAACCATTGACCTTCAAACATGATATAAGTGTCATGTATTATAAATTCATTAGCTTTGATTACAATATTTGAGTAATAAGCTCAATATGCTCTGAGTAAACACCAGCAATTTAGATTAGTTATGGGTGGTACTAATTATGTGTTCTGTCAAAAATTTTAGTCAAGAGATGCTGAACAGCATGTCACTGCTCCGTGAATAAACTTTTCTATCAACTAATCTTGTGGCTACCAGATTTTCATGATCCTGTGATTTATTGCTTTATATTCTGCAAAATCAAACTAATATCTTAGATAACTAATATCTTAGAGCATAAAGAATTTCTTTTACTCAGTGCTAATATACATCAGCAGTTATGTGTTTATTGAAATCTAAGAAGTTACAAACCCAACATCAATGTAACAGTGACATCAAACACAGTTATTATTTATCACAGCCAATTTGTTAAAAAAATGATTTAGTTAAGCAGTGAAAATGTGAATCGTAGCATTCAACTGCAACCTTTTGTTTCTTGTAATATTGTTTGCCTGTATCACAAGATACAGATACATCATATACATCTTTGCAAACAGATCAATGTATAGAGAACCACCAGCGAAACAAAAATTTTTGAAAAAGGCCGATAGAATGGCTAAAACATAAAATACAAAAACAAAGGCTATTATTTTCAAAAAGGAACAAGATAACCCGCCACACCGTATAATTAAGATAATAATAACACAGTTCCTTACTCAGGTGATTGTATGTCGCAGACCGACCGGATCAGTTGAGGTAGGTGGTGGGAGGCCTAATCTTTCCAACGATCTGCGCAACGATCACCTGCGAGCTCTGGGAATGTGTACACATATGATTTTGTGAAGCCCTGTAGTGTGGCCTCGCCAAGGTAAAAATGCACCTACCCTAACCGGTCCTGTCGGTCTGCGACGTACAGTGGTGTCAGTGGTCGGAAAATCGTAAAGGCTGGCCAAAATCAGGAAGATTCAGATTCAGCACCTAATAATTTTGTCACCTGTCAGTGTGAAGATTGCACTTTATTGTTCTACATTTTACGTTCAAGTGATTGATTTAGTGTGTCTCCGTGAATAAGTGAAAAAATAACTCTTATTGGTCAAGTTATACTGCAATAAAATGGATTCTACTAGTGGAGGTTTGTATAATCTAATTCTCTCAGAACATTTCATCTCATTGGCAAATTTCTATAAATATACAATATTTTGAGGAAAGATATATAAATAAAACTTTACTCAATTGGTTTAACATTTGGCAGATGTTAATTATTCTGTAGTATTCTGCCTAATAAAAATGTACAGGGTAAGCAAATAAGAGAGGTGGCCGGTCATATTTCATAAACCAGTAGCCCTAGAGCTTTGAGGTAAAAAATTTCTTAAGTAAAGTGGCCAAGAGAAATTGCTGGAAATTATTTTCGAGTTTGTAAAGTGAAAACGCCCTCTTGCAGTCAACACACAAACAATGTTCTGACACTTAATATTCTTTTTGTAAGTGCACATAAACTCTTGAAAATAATACCTCGTCGGTTGAAATCGGTCAAGCCAAACTTGAAATATTAGCAATTTTCTATATTAAAATACACCCGCCCCCCCACTTCTTTATTTGACATTTAACAAAAAAAATGGTAGATTTTAGTCCAAACAATCTTAAAATGTTTAATACCGGACATTTATTAGGCTAAAAATGACACAAACATTAATTTTGTAATTTGGAGGTACCAGAGCGCCCTCTAGCGATCGCTTTTCAAACTCGAAAATATTTTCCAGCAATTTCTCTTGGCCACTTTACTTAATAAATTTTTTACCTCAAAGCTCTAGGGCTACTGGTTTATGAGATATGACCGGCCACCTCTCTTATTTACTCACCCTGTAGTACATAGTATCTGAAATACATTATACTACAAACATGTAAAAAATTCAGCTGCGGCTGTATTACAAAGGCGCATTGTCCATGTCCGTCATCATCATTGTGTGAGGAGCAGTAGTCGGAAAATCGGAAAAGCTTGCCAAAATATGGTGTTATTGTAATTCCATAATTTCTAGTATACTTACCTTTTTTATGTAGCTGATTTCAAAACTGAATTCAGATTTTCAAAATTCAAAATGGCGAATCCAATATAGCTGACAAATTTTGTTAAATGTCATTGAATTGTTTTGAAACTCTATTTAGGAGCTTTTGACGTCGCTGATTACAATATTGAATTCAGATTTTCTAAATTCAACATGGCGGCAAATATTTGGTAAAGAAGTTTCGCGAGAATTTTGCATGGAAATGTAATCGTACAAAAAATATGGAAGCTGTTTTTAACAGGCTTTTGATTACATCAGATCCCAGATTAACTAGTTTATAAAAACTTCCTCAAAAAAAATGAAATCCTTTGCCCATGCAGCGTTGGACTGCTGGTTGAAGTTAAAGCTCTAATTTCTGACTTGAATCATAAGATTGATTACTCCAATGAAACTAACATTACCTGTGTTACCTCGGATTCCTCGGAGGGTGACTAAAATTACATTACTATTATTATTATATTATTTCTAGTAAATAGCATATTTTTTCAAGAATTTTCATATATTTTTAATTTGATAAGACATAAGGAACACAGGAAATTGAATTTGTTAAAAATAAAATCAATGTTTCTACAAACAGTGTATTTTACTAAATAAGCCATTTGAGTCTACGATTCTGGAGTTTGTTTTGTACTCAATGACTTTAAAAACCTGGCATGACTATATTGGGTTTTATAAAGATTGAATGACTTTCCTAAATTTGTCTGCCATATTGGATCAGTCAATAAGAATTTTGATATCCTGAGTTTAGTTTCGTAATCAGCAACCTCAAAAGCTTCTAAATACCAAGTTTCAAAAAACTTTTACCAAAATTTAGCCTCCATATTGGATTCGCAATCTTAAATTTTAACATTTTGAATTTGTTTGATAACCAATAACATGAAAAACTCCTTAATATCGGGCTGTTTTCATAAACGTGTCCGCCTCATTAGAGACGCCATTTTTAATTATGGATATAATGAATTCAGTGTCGTAATCAGCAAGATAAAAAATGTAGATATACTAAAAATTATAGAATTCCGATAACACCTTCATATTTTGGCCAGCTTTTCTGTGCGTCAGTAAAAAATGTGACACATTCGCATTACTTTTGGGACAAACCCCGTATATACAATTGTTTAAGAGTAAACCCTTCAGATGTTTCTTTAACTTTGCAGTCCCCATGTCCCTCCAGCTGACAGGTAACTTGCTGTAGAAATGTAGGTTCAGGGACTGTCGGGGTAGTTACCAGTCTGTGTCTAACCACTGAGAGATTTTGGTGGTTGTTACTTGTTGTCAGTGTACCCCTTGCCTTGTCTGAAATTGGTGTTTAGAGTAGAATATAGCTATTATTTGCCTAATTATAAATCCCGCTTTCATTGTGAGAATGCTGTACTTCTTAATTAATGGTTTGCACGGACATCTCAAGAGCTCCTTCCAATGGCTTTTTTCTGTAGACGCAACACCTTTGCATGAGCAGAGTTTGCCCTTGCTTCAATGATGTATAAAAGGTTTGAATGGAACATTGCATTGTAAGTGATTAGTGCATCTTCCCAGTTGATAGTTTTTCAAATATGTCTAATTATATCGATAAGTTGTCCAAGATTTTGTTGGAGATGACTTTCTTTTGATGCATGATAATGGCAGACCTCACACCGCAAGTCACTCAGCAGTTCTTATGTTGTAAACATTCCTATTATGAACTGGCCAATGGTAAGTCCAATCTAACATGTTTGGGCGAAGAATACAAAGTCATGGTCCTGCTCCTTTAAGCATAATAAATCACTTGCAACAAGCTCTTTTAGAGGAATGGGAACTTATTAATCCTCAAGAAGACATTCTTCAATTAATTTGAGGAATGCCTAGGACAAATCAAGCATTAATTTGAGCACATGGGGACAACACCCACTATTAAAAATAATTTTTACCAATTAATTATACCCACGGCAACCTTTAAACTTATATGTAAATATACTTAAGCTGTTATTGTTTGTAAATTTTCGTATTCAATTTTTTTTCACCTATAGGCTTAGTTATTTTTAGATATGTTTTAGAACATATTGTTTTGGTCGTGTTTAAAATATTGTTATAATAAAACATCATACATAGCTATAGTTTAAACAAAAAAAGCAAGTGCTCAGTTTTTCTTGCAATAATGGAAAATACCCTATAATAGAAAAACAGATGGCGTCAGCAATGAACCAGTTTTATGCCATGCTGTCTGCATTAGACCTAAATTACTCTGATGAGCTGTAATGACAACGAAATACATCTATCTGTAGTTAGTTCTGGTGCAGACGCAAATCACACATTTTTAATACCTAATAACTTTGTATTTTTAAATGCTGATTTCTAAGGCAATTTTTTAAAAACAAAATTTGTTCTTACCTCACAATATTTGGTTGTAGTTCAAACGGCTTTAGCTTTTTTTACCTATATTGTAAAGATAGCAAAACACGCTTCATTGACATTAAAAAAATATTAGAATTTTCACCAATGACAATATATTTGACAGCATTACTGTATACACACTGTGTAAACATAACTTGAACTTAATCTATCATACAAAACCATAATACATAAACATTACAGATAACTACTCTAACTGTATAATGAGAACTAGTTACACTTATTGTGATTAAATATTACAGTATTTTTTGCTAAATATTTCATATTTATGCCACTTGTTTTGATCTACTTATCAATATAACATGCAATTTCAAACATTCAATTCGCTAATAGAAGCAGATAGGTTAGGCAATGAAACAATACATTATAGCAGATTGCACTTCGGGGCACAGACTATCAACAGGATAACAAAGGTATAAACATGGAATTGATTTAATTTGACCTCATTAGAAGGAAAAATGTGAACTGTTAACTAAAAATTATTAATAAAATTAACTGTAATCTTGATAGCTTGAAAATGTGTTTGTTATACTCACATGTATTCGTAAACTCCTGTGCCTAGAAGCTTAATCTACATGCAAGCATGTATTGGTGCCCAGGATAGTCCTTTTAGTCTCTCATTAACTTTTTTACATGTGTTAATCAGTTTCCTTTTTGCTACATCACCTAAATTAATGTCTTTAAATTGTGTTATTTTCTTCAACATGATATACATTCAACTATCAATGGTTGCATATTACTTTAAATATCCTAAAAATGGCTTTTACATCAAAATAGGTAATCCATAAAAGAAAATTTGCTTCTTGTTCATTTTAGCATCTAGTTTCATACAGTCCGCTACGCCCTATGTAACGGACCCATTTTATAACATCATGGTCCGAATAATTTAACTTAGGCTCAAACACCTTCAAATACCTGACCTTAAATCCGGAAGGAGCAAATGGCACTTCGAAGTTCATCGATATCGGAGGACGTGTCCATTTCTTTTTCGTGTCCGTCTCCAGCAATTCAATTTCAGCAGATAGTTGTGTCTCTTTCATACCGGCCATTCGTTTAATCCTGAAGAGCAAATTTAGTTAATATGTGGCATAAAAACGCATTTTGCTGTACCTACTTCCACACTATGGCATTTTCAGATGCTTTGTACTTTGCTTTCCCTTTAGAACAGATTAGCTGAACTCCAGAAGTGTTCAAGGGGGTTGGAATCTTTACTTCAATCTTTTGACCAAGCAGGGAAGGCTTGAAGTTGCTTTTCAAAACAACTTTTACCTCCATTTTTGTACGTCCCACTTCTCTAACTAAAGGTATAACACGGAATGGTAAAGATATGTCTTTTGTAGTACGATATCTAAAAGAAATGTAAATATTTGCAAATATAACACCTGTATTAGCTAACAAAGACAAAATTTATTTTCTACTGTCTCACATAGTACAAAGTTATTCTTCTTTTCTAAGAGAAAATACAAAAGAAAACAGACTTTTGTAAAAAATGTTATACAGTGGAACTCCCTTAAACCGAACCTACAATAATCCAAACAATCAAATAACGAAACGATAATCTGAACTCCTTCTTGGTAATCCAAAAGCTAACAAAATATAATAGTTAGTTACTCGAATTGCAGCGTCAAGCGTCTACATATAGTTGCCGTCTGCATTTTGCACTGTGTACTGTATGGTGTTATAGTTTTTTTGCAACATATCAGAGACTATTTAGCATATAGTTTAGTCACTTGTGAAGTACAAACATGTCAAAAAGAAAGCATGTAACCTTGGATTTAAAAGAAAAAATTCAAGTTATAAAAGAAGATGCCGGCATTAGTTATGCAAGCACTGCTTCGAGATATGGCACTAGAAAAGCTACAGTAGCTGATATAAAAAAAACAAGAACAAATCATGGCATATCTTCATGAAAGTGATGTTGCTCCTTCCAGAAAAACAATGAAACTCAGTTTGAACCCTAGAGTCAAACGAACGTTATTTATATGGTTTATACAGGAAAAAACAAACGGTAAGTTCTATTATTATTATCTATGATAATCTTAATTTTAGGTTTTTCTCTGATTTGCGAATTTATTTAATAGTTGGAATCAATAAATAAAATAAAGATATCTAACATTTTCATGTTTTACTTTTTTGCTAAGAGACTGAGCTAAAAACTAGTTATTTGGTACACAGGGGGTAATCCATAACAAGCGTTTTTTCAGGTGTTCCAATATCTGCCGAAATTCTATGTGCGAAAGCTAAATTTCTCTACAAAGAAATAATGCAAAAAGAATATTTAAAGGCAAGTTCAGGAGGGCTTCATAAATTCAAAAAAAGATTTGGTATTCGCCAATTAACAGTTAGTGGAGAATTACTATCCAGCGACAATGATTCAGTTTTGTCATTTATGGAAAAACTTGCAAGCATAATAAAAAAAAATTTTACTTCTCATCAAGTGTTAACACCGATAAAGCGAGCTTTTTTGGAGAGTTATTCCTAACAAAACGTTAGCTCATTCAGGGGAAGAGTCATCCCTGAGTCGAAAAATAAACAAACAGGGAATAACTTTTGTGCCCTGTTACCTAGCCACTGGATATCACAAACTAAAATTGTTGGTTCAAGGTAAAAGTATGAAATGTAATGTGTTAAGAAATATTCAAGAATCTACGAAGAGCTTGGATCACAAGAGAAAGTTTCCAAAAAGAATTTGTTCCATCACTAAGGCATAAAATGAAGGAACTCAATCTTAGTCTGCAAGCAATTATAATCCTGGATAGTGCACTTGGACACCCTACCCAATTGACTCGTGATGACAATAACTTTTCTGTTGTTTTTCTTTCCCCAAAGTGTATGCTGTTGATAAAACTAATGGACCACCATGTTATACAGGCCATAAAATTATTCTATCATAAGAAATTGCTCCAAAAAGTTGTCGTGTCTAATTGTGATGTTTCAAAATCACTGAAAGATGCGACACTGAAAGACGTTGTTTTCTCTTTAGCCGAAGGCTGGCAGAATGTTGCTTAATTACAAAATAATGGATTAAAATAGTATCAATTAAGGTACCTCAGGAAAGTAATATTTGTGATGGTGTTGAAGAAGGCAAAATCCCATTAGCTGGGATATTCAGACAAATTACAGAGCCAGAACCTACAGGGATTGAAAATGAACTGTAAGAGTTTATAGAGTTGGGTAAAAAGCTTAACCAGAACTTAATGAAAGATCGAAGAGTGGGTAGTAAAAGATAAATCGTTCAGCGATGAGCTAAGTAAAGCTGATATAATACAAGAAATTGATGGAGATTCCGATTCTGAGGGTAATTCTGTTAATGATATTTGCACAATTCCATGTTTAGCAAAGGATGATAATGCAGTATAAGCTTTCGGTACTTATATTACTTGGGCAATACAAAACAATGTCCTTGACCATCGAGCTGTCTTTTTTGCAGGAATTGCGAATTCAAGCCCAAGATGCAGCTATTAAAAATAAGAAGCATACAAAAATTACACATCTTTTCACTGTTTCAAGAAAAAAAAATAAAGCTTCATTTTTAGTTTATTTGTTAGAGTATGCATGCCAGTGCATTATGTACATAATGTATTGTGTACTCAGTTCCTGTTCATGAAATAAAAATTATTTTTTACTTTAGTTAAGCCTTATTGCAATCAAGTAAGTGCTATGAACATAATATCATAAATATAGATCTAAAAATATGTATTTTTATACTCATATAAATAATTATTGTAACACTCCAAAGTAGGGTCCACTTACTATTTATGTACAATGTGTTTTAAATGTAAATCCACAAATCTGAACCATTGGATAATCCGACCAAGCTCTGGCAGCAAGGCATTTGGATTAAAAAGATTCCACTGTATAGATCTGTCTCATAACAGCCATGTTTAGATGTTCTATGCCCAATGCCGGCAACATCCATTCCTTTTTCTAAATGATCCTTAATTTATGTTTTTTTTTACTTACTCCTGTAATATTTATAAGTCCCAAATGACTATGTGGAATTTTAACTGTTTCTAAGTTTTAACCACTTTTTCTCAAAAAATTCACTATAATTATACATTGTGATTCTAAAGTCTCCCTCTTCATGTTAACTTTTGAACATGTTAAGTTTACACTGCAATTTTCACTGAACAAGCACAATCCTAGGATCAAATTACTTATTATTTTGTATATGTTTTGAAAATTTTGCCAAGTAATAGCTTGCAAAAACATGAACAAAATAGAACACTTTAAACAAAAACTAATCTATCACCCTCAATTTCAGAAATTACTTGTAATCTATCTAAATTAAACTGCTGAAATCAAATGTTCTAGATTTCTATGACTGCCATTGTATTACTGAAGGTCTACTATTCCAAATCCCTTTATTAGAAAACCAATCGCCTAAAAAACTGAAGAAGTTTCAACCAAATAGTTTTTATCACCTTCCGATTAATTTGACTGCATTTGAATGTTTTACATCATAATAATTACAAAAAATGAAATCCGCATCTTGTACTTACCTACTTGTCAAGTAAAATAATAAAGGAAAGGTAGTACATACCTCATTAATTCGAATTCACCGTCTGGTGGAATAAAGCTGATAGAATGCTCCGTCTCAAATTTACTAAGTTTGACGCACTGATGAAACTGGCAGTCGTCAATTACAACTACAGGTTTGCCAGAACGAGCTGGATCTGAATCGGTATTGCCCCCTAATGTTCCTTTACCCTTGGCTTCCATTACGATTTTATCATTGATACCGAATTTGCATTCTGGCATTCCGGATAGATATGATTTCATAACTACCTTACCAGCAACATGAGCAGACAAAACTTGTCCTGTAAAAGTAGTATAATATATTTAACAGTTCAATGGTTTTAGTTTTTGGTAAGCTGTCCGGGATATAAATCCTTAGGCACCTCAAAACCAGTTTTTTATTTAAATATTATATCGCCGAATACATACTAATATGTTACATGCTGCTTCTATACAAAACGTCCATTTCAAAGCTAATAAATCAACAGTTTTTAGTTTAATGTCTTTAATGTTCACAGATGATGCCAGAATAAGTCTACATTATGTATTTTCTGAGATAAAAACATCAAAGTAGAACTGTAAATATCCAAGAAAAAGATGTATTTATTATCGAAATGAAAATTTTTTTCATTGTTTTATTAATATACCTGAATCTTTGTTACAGTGCATCAGTGAACAGTTTATAAATGCTATTACCTTTAATTAATTACTTTGTGCTGCTTATGAACAAATCGTATAAGAAAGAACTACGAAGCTATCGAATTAGTAAAACAATATTTGACAGCAAATATCCAGACATATACAATATAAGTATTGCCAGTTTTCATGAGCGACAGGTTAAATGATAATTACACCAGAGATGCTTGAGTCCAGCAAATCTGTTTCTTTTGGTCTACCCTGAAAGGTTTTTAAATGCATGATAAATACATGATGAAAATAGACATGATCAAATCTACAAATGCATGGAAATCTCAGTTATTATTCGAGATAAGAGATCGATCAAACTAGAAAAAGTGGTGCTTTTAGCACAGTAATAACATATTGCCGATTGCTGAGATTTAAAAAAAAACTACAAACTAAATTGTCACTTGTGTCGCTTATGCTAATGTTTGCTTGCATAACACGTCGTTGTGGCCATTTGTAATGTATTCCACAACTTGTTAACATTTGTCCAGAATCAACAATGCCCGTAAAGTGACAAGTAACAATAATAATGTCTTATTTTCATCAGTGCAATAAACCACTATTAAGTGATTTGGGTCAAACATCAAATGTGCATAAATTTATGATCTAATTTATACAGCAGATGTTATGTTCACTTTAGAAAAACAAAACCATGGTTTTCTTAAACCGTTTTTTTTTTAATGAATGTCAGATATAAAATTTACAGCAGTCAATTGTCTTTTCTTATGTGTGACATATTGGCTTTTGCACGAATGAATAAGCAAAATTTTCTGTTTATGATCACGTGTCATATCCAGTGGCGTAGCCAAGGGGCGAGCAGAAGGGCAATTGCCCCCCCAGGAACTAAATTATTGTGATAATGGAATAGCAGCTTTTTTACATTTAACAGTACAAATGTGTTGCAAACTATTGGTTTGTTGTATAATATACATTTTAGCAAATAAAACTAAAATTTAAGCCACACCTCTTCTGGTTTTTTTCTTGTATTTGTACTTTTTGGAGCTTTGCCCCCCCCCAAGTAAATTTTCTGGCTACGCCACTGATCACATCACATATGGTTTAGTTTTAATATCATTAAAATACCAGAAATGGTTTTGTATTATGTAAAGCTCTTAAAATTTCTCTTCTTATTTTAGTTCTAAATGATATAAGTAATCTAATGTGCGTACGAGATATGATTTCTACATTTTTTGCTGTTTTCCTATCGCCTTATTCAGAGAGAAACACATAATAATGATCATGCAGTAGGACATGACATAGGACTATGTAATATAAACTTTCAATATACTCTGAACAATTAGGTGCTCTATTTTTTTAATTAAATACTGTTTCACAAGATTAATTTCCTTTTAAGTGTTTTTGAACTTATTATAGTTTGAGTGTTGCTAAATTCATTGTTTAACATTCGATTTGGTGAAATTTAAGGTCGCTTAGAGCAGAAAGACAGATAAACGTCCAGTAGTACACAGCTTCTTAATTATTGTATTACAATAAGCATTGTTATTATATGGTAATTTTATACTTACAATGATAAACTGAATGGTTAGTATTTGTAGTTTTATAACTTGAAATGAAAATTAAACCTAATGTTTACCCAGTAAAAAGGAAATTGTTTCACATTGTGCTTAACTTATTCAAAAATTATACTTAACATGGGGCGGCACCTATTGGCAATCCGTAAAAATTTGAATTCGCTAGTAAAAAAAAGAGGCGCTACTGAATTGTTAGTTCGTTATCCTTAGTGTGGTTATCTATAGCACCATATTACCTTAGAATATTTTTGCACTTAACTATTAGCATCAAAGTAGTACACAGCAAACTATTCTTACTTGTATGTAATATTATTTGCAATTTGTTGTTTCTATAGTTTTGGTGCAGCATGTAACTGTTATAGCATTATTTGTGGGCTGATTACATAAAACTTAAGTAAGATAAAACATTGACAGTAAAATTAGTTAAATCTACTTTACCATAAACAATTCTTACCCTGGGGAGACATTAGGAGATTTACATATTCCAAAACATCCAAAAATAATTCATTGCGACGATATTTAATTCCTTCCCGTCTCCAACCGATTTGCCCAGTAACTTGAGATGTAATTTGAGCTTGTTCTTCCTTTGTTGCCGACTTTATACCCTGTTGTGTAATGAAGGTTTTGAGGACACCTGTATCTGAGTTTTGTGGGTAACCAAAATCCAGGATTTCTAAAACAAATTGATAGTATGTTTTTTTCTAGACTAACTTAAAGGTGTAAACCTTACCGTCAAGGAGTTCATAGATTAGTACAAAGTTGTTCTTGATATTTTCTTCAGAGATTTTACCAAAATAAGACTGCATAACTTCAATGATTTTCAGCAAGAATTCGAATACCATGGCAGCATTAACATTCTGTTTAGTAACTGCTGCTAACCAAATATTGGCTCTCTACAATAATATGAAAGTTGATCAGAATGTTCTGTTTCACTTAACTCAAAGGAACAACCAATCTATGCAATAGTGTTGTGCCAATTCATCTACTAGACCAAAAAAAATGTTCTTGTACACTTGCAATTTATACCTCATTTTAAAACGAGAAAGATATCTTCTTAGTAGACTTTATGTCGACAAGTATTCTAAGATAGATTAAAATGACCATTCGGAAAAAATGACAAATATTTCCAATTGACAGTTATAGCTTTGCAAAGCTATGCTAGCTTTAAATACTTTATAAATGAGAGAAAGATTCAAATAATATTATAGATCACGAGCACAAAAACCTTGGCACCGTTTTCATTTGTTTTAAGACGAAGAATGGCGTAATATAGAAAAGACAGAAAACAAATAAATGAAAAGCCTTTTTAATTAATAAACATAGAATATGCATATAAAGGTAGAATACATAGCAATACCATAACAAGCATACCTTAATGTGGAAGAATGAGGTGCGTGCTATGTTGGTAACTGGAGATCGCACTTGTTGCCTAGCATGTATGACATTAACTCTAAATGCATCAACTGCATTTCTTCCAATATCATCACGGTAAACCCTAGATATCAGAACCTCACCCTTGTGATTGTAGACAAACAGACCTCCAATCATGTTGCCCCAGTTAACCAAGAAAACAAGCAATCGGTGAAGAAATGGACTTAGATATACTCCTAATGGGAATAAAATCAATTTATTTATAATACACAATTCTTCTAGTCAATAAACAACAATTTCACACTTACCTAGTTGTAACGAATACGTAATCACATTTTGTAATTAACAGAATGCCAGCTTTTTACCGCAAGTGGCGGTTTTTTACTTTAATTGCCACTTCTTGTGGTTGATACCTGGCCAACTCATTTACTTCTTGGACTCTTTTACGCCCGGTCGAAGAGCTGTCAAACTGTCATGTGTCAGTGTCATTCATTCTGATGTCATCATGACACTGAAATACATGAAAAGATTTTCTCATAATGCAGCATTGCCATAGGCCTGGTAATTTTAGAAATGAACAATCAACATTTCTTTATTTGTATCAAGTGGCGTTATTTTGATTTAATTAAATATTTTTTCAACAGTTAATCATAATTATTACTATTATTTTTAATAATGCTATTTTTATGTTAGGAACTAACAGAAATGTTGGAACTTTCATAACAGCATTTGTTTTTTTTTCTGATGACTTGACAACAGTGCATAATTCGGGAATGTCAAAACGTCATTACCATTTGTCAATCCACACGTGTCAGTTTTGGCAATGGGATCTCATTCTCACTTGTCAAATTCTTTTTGTTGTGGCTGTTGCCTGTTATATTATTAGTTTTTTAAAACTGTATATTTGTATATTAGGTGTAATATAATGTCCCAAGAAAGTGACAACAGTATGAATAATCCAAATACTTCTTCTGGGTCGATTAGGGAGGAACTAGTAAGTAAAATGCAATTTTGAAAACTGCTGAACTGAAGTGCTTGCTGTGTTCAAGGTACAAACTGCAATAAAATTCTTACAAAACCCAAATGTGTTGAACACACCGTTGGCCCAAAAACAAAAGTTTCTGCAAAGAAAAGGTTTGACTGATTTAGAAATAAAGGAAGCTTGTGAACGATCGGGAGCATATGATATTCATGAAAACCAGCAAAGGGTCATAGCACCTCCTCCAAATCATATGCAGCATAGATATTATAACCAAACTCAGATTAGTTGGTTTCATCGATTAAAGGAAATCTTACACAATACTGCTTTGTTTAGTGCTGTAATTTATGCCATCTATACCTTCTATCAGGTAATGCATTTAAATAAATTAAATTAAACATTCAGATTAACCAACGTTTCTAGAAAGTTGTAAAAAGGTATTTATTTGGTGAGAAGAAAAAGTCTGTAGAAGATGCTATTGATGAACTAAACAAGACAGTTAACAAAGTCAAGAAACGTATTGATAATGTAAAAATAGAGGTAGAAAACATAAACACAATGAGTGGTGGCAGGCATGAAATCCAGGGGCAGTTGCAAGAACTAAAAACTGAAATAAGTAGTGTAAAAGGGCTTTTATTAAGCAGGTAAGGTATTTCTATAATGTGTTACTATAGAAGTTATAATGAGGAACAATTGTTGAGATAACAAACTTATTAAAATTGTTATTTTCTTTTCGTTTTAGTGCGTAAAGAGTGAGAGTTTTACTTGTAGCTACTTTTTTAAGTATAAAAGTTGTTAATTCTAGCAAATATTTCATATTATGTGTTCTACATTGATTAAAACACATGGACAAGACATTCAAAGGTCATTTAAAGATTAACTTTTATCTTTTCAAGCAGGGACCTACATAATATATTTAGCAAAATCATCTGCTGCATAAAAGATTAAAAAGCAATTTTCTTCATTGCATCCTGCATGAGCAGTAATAGTTTTTATGCCATGTTACAAGAACCAGAGAAGCATGTCATAATGTCAGGATGTTGCACAACATATCTTTTACATTGTTTAGTTAAGGTCTTTATTTCTGTTATCTGCTTTAGATGTTGACAATAAATTATACAACCTAGGTGCCAAGAAATTTAAAAAGCATGTGCTTAAGTTGGTATTACTAAATGGAGTTTTCAAAAGATTACAACTATGACTTCTCATGTTGTAGAGGTGGTCAATATATTCCTTATGAATTTTGTATAGATGAATATAACAGCAGACACTTATTATATATAATGTTCCGATACTAAGTATATTATCATTGTATAAACAATCTGGTGTGCTCAAAAATAATTTTTAAAATATAGTTTTGTGTGACGTTCAGTTACGGCAAGCTACTTCCTCACAAACTTCTTCACACTACAATACTATAATTAATAAGGGAATATACTACTATTTTTTTTTAATTGTTACTAGTAGTTTGGACTAAGAATTACTCTGAAAATTTGTGTATTAGTTTATGGATATTACTAATCAGTTTTTTAAAATGTTTGTCCCATTTAATAATTTGTCTGTAGTAATACCTACATAGATATTTGATATCCCCAGCCTCCTCAATTGTTCATTCTTTTTCCTGTATCTTAAGTCTGGTGTAGTTAGGCCTGATTGCTGCCGTTAACGAGAAGGCTATATACGAGCCCAGGCTCATAATAGTTCGGCCGGCTGACATTTTCAGTTACATGCTTTAAAAAGTTCTGATACCAGCACAAGCTGTGACAAATTGCTGCAAAACTGTTTATACTACATTAAAACACGGACCTTGAAGTTACAAAAGCAAACAATTTTATTTCATTTACATGGACGGCAATAATTACAGAACCAAAAATGTAATTCAACTAACAGGTCATAATAGTTCGGCCACATCAACTAACGGGTCATAAGCGTTCGGCCAACATTTAATACTGTGTAACACCACCTTTGTTAGCAATAACGGCTTTAATTGTGCTAGGCATTGTAACCACGAGTCTTGCACATTCCTCTGGTAGCGTTTTGTCCCATATAGCCTGCAAAGTGGCCTTTAATGGAGTTTTACGAAGCTGTTTCTTCATATTATGCCACAGGGTCTCTTTTGGAGATAAGTCCGGACTGGAAGAGGTCCATTTTAATACTGGTATTTTATGTTCTTGCAACCACGTTTGAACTATTTTTGCCGTATGACACAGCGCTCGATCTTGCTGGAACATAAATTCACCTTCGGCAGTTTGACAATTCGGGATAGACGGTAAAACATTTTCTTCGAGAATGTCTCTGTATTTCTGCGCTCTAACAGTGCCGTCAATAATACGCAGACTACCCACACCCCTAGCAGACATACAAATCCAAACCATCACAGAGCCTGGGAACTTCACTTTTTTTACCAAACAGTCATTATGGTATGCTTCTGAAGATGTGCGTAAAATTCTTTTTCGGGTGTCACCCACACATACCTCAAATTTCGACTCATCACTCCAAATGATACTATTCCATTGCATTTGAGTCCAATTTTTGCATTCCCCCTACCATTTTAGTCTGTTCKTCATCTGTAATTTGGTCAAAAGGGGTTTTTCTTTTGCCTAGTAGAAAAATGAAATTAAAGTATAAGTGCTTGTACTCCAAAAGGAAAAGTAATAATACCTTATAAAATTTGTATCCTATTTTTTTGATACATCTCTTTGTCGTGGATAATGAAACTTCCTTTAAAATGTGAGCCCTCCATAGTACTGTTAGTTCTTTAGCATTGCACCGTTGGTTTGTTTTGATAATTTTACGCAAAGCTTCCTTATCTGCTCCAGTAATTTGACTTGGTCGGCCAGTTTTGTTTTTTTGACGGACCCCACCAGTTCTTTTGTACAAATTGATAATATCTTGCACTGTAGAGCGCGGAACTGAGTGTGTTTACTTGAAAACTGTTGCAAAATAAAGTATGCTACGCTTGACAGATATTTGTTGATTTATTCCGTATATGTTTTGTTTTGGCAGGCCGCCTCGTGTTTCCATGGCCGAACTTTTACGACCCGTCAGTTGACGTGGCCGAACTATTATGACCCAATGGCTGAATTACATTTTTGGTTCTGTAATTATTGCCGTTTACGTAAATGAAGTAAAGTTTTTTGCTTTTGTAAGTTTAAGGTCTGTGTTTTAATGTAGTATAAACAGTATTGCAGCAATTTGTCACAGTTTGTGTTGGTATCAGAACTTTTTAGAGCATATAACTGAAAATGTGAGCCGGTCGAACTATTATGAGCCTGGGCTCGTATTTTGATTTTTCAATACTTACTGTGAGTTTAAATGAGTCCAACCAATTAATAATTGCACCCACACCACAACCAGCCGACTGAGTGGCCGCATCCCAGAGGGCTCCATTAAAAACAACAGGCGAAAAATTGTTCCCTGTGGTATAACAATTTGCATAATGAGTGGCTCATTTACATTTCCAATTTTCACTACGTGCTGTCTGCTCCTACATTATATGCTATTTGATTTTTGATCTTAAAATGCTAATACATTTTGTAAAGCCCTAAAGCAAGTTCTCGTTATTTTTAGTTTTCAAGGCATTAAGAAAATGCCTTAAACTACACATTTATCATAAATTGGCAGCCAGATTTCAAATTTATGTATTCGATCATTACAAATTATGAATCCCACATGTAAAACAAAAATATATATTTTTGCAAACTAATAATATGGCCTCTTTTAATCATTTTCTCTGTACCAAAATGATAGTAGGACAACCTGTATTTTTAGTTGTTTGAAAGATAAAAAAACATAATGGTATTTGCTTACTTGTTTGGCATTTATAAACTGTGTAAATATTTTTAGTTATTCCACATGTAACACTGTTTTAACTATTGGCAGCCACAAACTTTTTTTCTTGATTGTAATTAGACTACTTCATATTCATTTTGTTCACTTCTTAAATGTTTTCACTTTGGGCATGTAAATTTGTAAATTGCAGAAAACAGTTTCCTCCAGTGTCATCAAATAGTCCTGTCGTCCCGCCTTCCATACCAGCTTGGCAGCTGGCCAGTGCAGCCCAAGAATCTGATCACGATCAAGACCAGGATCATGATCAAAAAGCCGAAGACTTGTTAGAAATGGGCTCTGGCTCTGGATCTTCCGAACCAGAACATTTAACACAGAAAAGTGACAGTAGTTTAGAGATCATGTAAGTATACCTAGATACTGAGGTTGTATGTATAATATTAAGATCAGGAGGCTTACAAGTGCTTTATTTTATTCTTGTAAAAACAGTTGAAATTAGCAATGGCTATATGTGTTCTTGAAATGGTTTTAGAGCATTATTGAGTATATGTTAAGTGTTACTTAAATATTTTTGTGTTGAGTTCTTACAATGAGAATGTATTATATTATCATTATGCATAATGCCATGAGACAAAAAATTCACCTTTAATTTTAAAGAGAATCATGATTATTAATCTAAGTAGTTTCAAAAAAATCTATAGCTAAAGATTTACTTGCGTAAAATCTTGTGCTATAAGGGGCCTGTTTCACATTTTTTTATTTAAAAATGAAAATATGGATTCAACTATGCCAGAATTTATTTCTAGAATAAGTTAATTTGGTATTGAAAAAAATATATTTTTTTTTGTGGCATGAAAATTTAGATCATACTGTGCACAACCTAAAGGCAGCGACTGATTTGCAACTAAACATTGTAATATTATGTAATGTAATGCTCATCACTAATGTTACATTACATTACAACACAAAAATTGGTGGTATAAATGCTCTGATCATTACTGTGTCATTACCACACTGCAAGATGTCAGAACTTATAACAGTCATGGGCACTGCATTTGTTTTCATGGGATGCTATTTAATGAAAAAGAATAAGAGAAAGAAGAAAAATAAACGGTGGTGGTGCAAAATTAATGCTTATACTAAAAAAATTTTCTTGAGGCTACTCCATATTGCACAATCACAAGAGTGGACCTCCACTGATAACATATAAAGATAGGAATATTCGACTATATTCGCTTCGAACCTATTGTAACTTGCACTGATTTGCATTGTAACAATCAAAGGGATTTGCCAGAAAACGGATAGCCAAGTGGAGTAAAAATTGCACGAGCTGAACAGCTCGATTAGATGTAGAGCGAATGCTCATATTCAGTTACATTAAATTAYAGTGTTTAGTTACAAGTCAGTCGACGCCTTGACCGTTAGCAAAKTCMACTTACACTTGCATTCCAATGGACATATCTCCCCAGTTAATGACATCAGGAGTGCCACAAGGCTCGGTAACCAATTCATGTTTATCAAGAATTGCAGTGAAGACCTGAAAGATCCATTGGTTTTTCATAACAAAAAAAATTACACATACAGATAAAGCCAAATTTCTTGAAATACATATGAATAGCAGCCTGAACTGGAACAGAAATACTGAGAACACTCAAAAATATAATCTCTAGAATAACTGGAATGCTTAAAATCATAATATACTGCATCCAACAAAAATTGAGGAACCAAGTTTACTACAGTATGATACATTCCAACATTGCATACTTAGCATTAGATGGAGACGAAGTACAAWAGCAACATTARCCCAGCGACAAGAATGTCAAAACAGAGCCCTAAAAGTAATATTCCAGCTACCTTACAAATATCCAGCTTAAAAAATTACAAAGAATACAAAATAGTCAATATTGAAAGAATAATCAAAATCCAAACAATAACCTTTATACACCAGGTAGCCAAGAGACCAATTCAAAACTGCTGTTTAACTTTGGATAATTCCATTTGTATTGTATCTTTCTTATGGTTTGTTGTGCTCTATTTGTAGTTTAATAAAATATTATAGGCCCAGAAGAAGGAGAAAAAAGATGTCTGAAAGCTTGGCATTAGATAAAAGGAGTTTCATTCCTATTTAGAAGACCGAAACCTGTTATATTTAAAAAAATATATCTATAAATCCACAGTTAATAACAATAACAGTACAATTCTTTAACATAAGAATGGGGTTTTTGAAGACATAAAACATAATGTTACAGAACTAAACTTTTTCTAAAGTGAGTATTCTTAGAAATATGTATTAAATATAAATTAAAGAAAATACTACCAACATCAGTGAGTTTGTGCTCTATAAACAAAATAAATCATTTAGTTGGGCTCGTCATATATCGCCTTTTGCGATTTTAGCTATCTTAATGTGCAGTTCTGTGTAAACCTTTTTAATAAATATGTGAGATACAAAGCGGTTAACGTTTGTAAGGCTGACAACATTGTCAATATATTAATCGTTTTGGTTTGACTATTGGCTTAGCGTCATTTCGTTCTGTATTTATATCTTTAATACTTGTTAATATTGAGTTCGAAGTTTGCTTTAATCTAGCAATGAGAATTAGAAGAAGAGTTTACTGAGGCATCACAGAACCATTTTGTTCACAACCTGTGGTACTGAAGCAATCTTCTATTTTTTTCAGATATTCATGCAGGCATGATTCCCACGACGAGGGATCAGAACGAGGAAAATGCAGTAGTGTCGATGAAAGTTAGAGAACACTTGCTGTATGTTAAAAATGAGTAAAACATATGTAAGCGAGTACCTATTAAATGGCTGGTGCTAGTTAGATAATTTTATAATTGTGCCTCCACTGTTAATTTTATTGTATGATATTTAAGGGGTAAGAAGCTTAGAATTTATGAAAAGTGGTGATTTATTTCTTTATTTTTTTGGTACATAATTGTACTGGTATTGAATGTGATTAAGTTTACAGTTATTACCAAAAACAACATTGTTTTGTTTGATGCCTTGTTTTAATGGTATATTCCAGTTCCCATATGATCAAGTTAATATTTCCTTTGTAATGAGTATTTCAACAAAGCCTTTTGTTTTTTATTTTTCCAGGTTTATTACAACTTTTGTCTTATTTTCACTTAACAGATTTTTAATTTAACTGCAAAACAGAAGGCTAGTTGAATGGGTAATGCGAAACAGATTAGTAGACAGGTCTGAAACTGAAACCATAGCACAATAGAATCAGTGATAAATTGCGCAGTAGCTCTGGATAGTTCTTGTTTTACAGAGATTAGCTGCATTTCAACATATCTGGCATACAAAACTGCAAAACCTTTTCGAGGAAAAAAAAATACATCTCCTGCAGTAAGGTTAATAGAGTGGCAAACATAAAAGTCAAGTGAAACGTACTTAGAAGTGCAATAACAATATTTGAAAAAAGTTATTGTGAAAGGGTGACACAAATGAGCCCAACATGGGGTGAAACATAAAGGGATACTGGGTGAACCGACCGTAAAATGTGCCTTTATGAGGTATTTGTGAAACCCCTGATGAAGAGGGTTTCCTGTTCTAAAGAGCCAAGTCACGATAGTGTGGTCGCCAGGACGATATAAGTTACATGTCTAATGCATCTGGAGGCCAGCTACAGAATGCCGACCTGCAGATTTGTTTGGGTAATGTTTTTTGGGCACAAACTGTTGCACATATTTACAAACCGTTGACACTAACTGTGTAATTAGTAATTACGTTATTTGTAGAATTTTTTGTTTGCAAATGTTTTTCAATTTGCAGTCCTATGCAAACTTTGTTAAGAGGCAATTTAATAGTAGGATAAAAGGACAAAAAGTGTCCCCCCTGAAATTTAGCTTCAATTAATATATGTTGTTCCTAATTAAGAGTGTGTTGCAATATTACCAAAAGTGGTTTAGAAATTTAAAAGATGCAGTTCCAACTCTGTGCCTACCCAAAAATAATACGCTTGTAGGATCAGCATCAAATAAAATTTAAAAAACGGTGACTAATACCGCAGCAGAGGAAGCATCAAGTTCGGATCTGATCACTTGCTAAAACAAAAGACGATGGGGCTTCATTAACTGAAACGTATGTATGAATGTTATGCAATATTTACATAGCTACTGGTAAATGCTTTTGGTTAAACCCGTTCAAGCTTTTCGTTGTTTATTTCTGCCTGGCGAGTACACCATATTATATTCACACCACAGTTTAAAGTAAACACAGGGTTTACAGATTTACTCATATCTAGTTGGCGTAAGTCAGCAAGTAATTTATGTAATTGACATTAAATAAATTTAGCCGAATAAAGTTGATACAAAACCCAATTTAGCAATGTGTGAAAAGTCAAACTTCATGTTAAAAATGTACTAAGTACAAGACAGTTTGCGATCTTCTCTCCTGCCAACTAGACACGAGTAAATTTGTGAATACAGTATTTACTTTAAACACACTTTTCTCGAAAACAATGCATTTTTATCGAACGACACGAGAAGGAGTATTTTTTTAAATAAAGACCACAGATTCAAAAAATGTTAACAAACGATTTAAAAATTTATTCATACAAAAATTCTAAACCAAAAACCATTAAGGGTAGTTTAACTACCCATCACCTCCCTTGAGAGGTATTAAAAATCTAATAACAGTTCGAGGTGGCACTACTTCAAACCCACACTCTCAAAATATCAACATCGGTCAAAAATTAAAAAATTATTCTTTACTGTCCATCTCAACAACGAGGATGCAATCTCAAAATGCAAAATAAATTTTCTTCCCTTCATACTTTCCAAATAAAATTTGTTATAAATGTGTTAACTCTTCAAAAATACATTAACTGTCTACAATAGAATGTGTCACTTAGCCTAATGCTTAGGTTCTCTGATATTGCTATAACTACTTCACATACATATACAGGGTGACACTAGAATATAGACCGCTACTTCTAGGGCGTATATTATGCATAAAAACATGAAGGAAATTTATTTTGCCTTTTGATGTCACATATAAAACAATATGAGAAGTATAAAAATACTGATATACAAATTCTTTGTTTGCAAATCATTTATTGTTATTTAAATATACTGCTTCGTTAAATAATTTAAATTCTTTACATTTTTGTAAAAAAAATCCTCAAAAATAAACTTTTTAGAAATTTTGAATAATTTTTGTAATTTTAGTTGTCCTATTCTAAATTTATATTGATCACTGAATTCATGTTTGTTTTTGGCATGCAGACTACCTTTTGTTTGAAGTCAAGATTGCTATTTCCAATTTGATGTCGCTTTCAATTTAAATTCTTTTGTAACTCTAATTTTATAAGGCACTGATAATGACTAGTATTATCTGAAAGTGCTTTTCCAATTCATTTATTAATAAAGCAAATAACATTGGACTTGGTGGAGTTTAATCTTTAGTATGTAACATCACCAAATATCCACTTGGAGCAAAAGGACCAGTTTACAATATTTACTCCTTTGTAATATTTTTTTGGATATTGTATTACTTTCTTTTTAAAGATTCAAAGCAGTGTAAGCATGCTAAATGCATTTAAATTTTACTTTGTTAATTAAGTTGATCATGTTATATTATATACTGCAGTAACCGCTTAAATTAAAACAGAATAATCTGTGAATATTAAAACAACAACTCAGACTTAACATTTATTTCGCTATCATCAAATAATAAATCTGATTGTAAAAGGTCATTGTTAGGTACATATGTTTCATGGTTGTACAATGGTCTATGTAATATGTGTGATATCGAAGCAGCTAAACCATTAACTCAAATACACACTTAGAAACAAATTTATCACACCAATCAAGAATTTAATTTAGCAAAGAAAAAACCATGACGAAAAGTTACAAATAATTTTTAACGGTATAGCCACTTTGATATGTGTCATATTAACTCTAGCACCACTGATATTTATTTAAACCTACCGTTACCACAGACATTGTGGTAAAACACAATAAGCCTAACAGTTTCCTATGATTTACACTAATATTAATTAATTTATAATATTTACACTTAAGGTTCTAAAGAACAAAAAATATATATTGGTTCTAAGCTCACAGCGGTGTATGAGGAAACTAAAAAAAAAACTAATAAAAAATAAAGCACTGAATTTAGTGGAGTTCATATGTAGAGGCCCAAAACAGACCACCTCTAATTCCTTTCAAATATTGTAATAATAAATAACATCTCTAAAGTATGTCTCGCGACAAAAAAGAAATGAATTCTCAATAGTTACCAAAAGAGTACAAGCACAAGTATCCACAAAGTTTCACACAACTTACACTTTTTTAACACTCAAAAGTGAAAACAACAGCAGTAAGTCAATATATACACATAAAGTTCATGTAGTTCAACAATAAATAATAGTAGCACCGTTATTTTAATACTTTCCAAACTTACACTACAGATAACGTTTTCCATTGATTTACGACTTTATGTACAAATTTACATTTAAAAAAACGAAGATTCAATAATGTGTAAGCTAACATTAGCTTTGTGACATTTTGTTTTTATTTCTCTTTAACAGTCTTTAAAAAAAAGCTAAGCTACTTGTGACAGTCATGTATGTTGTTCATGTTTAGTAGTGACTAAAGGAAAACAAGTGAAAATTAAGTACAAACTGTAAAAGCACTAAATAATCACTATATTTACTTCTATCCTAAATGTATTTCATCTCAAGAAATACAAGAATTACTGGCATATTTTCTGATACAGAAAATACAGATCTAATAAAAAAAACTATTCCTATTAATAAAATTACTACTAGCATATTTAAAATGAACAAAACGGTGCTTAAAGGAAAATGAAACGTTAAAAGAAAATTTGGCCAGCTGCCAACAACAATTATACAATCTTTGGTTCACACTCGGTAGTGTATTTTTACAACCACATTTTCATTTAAACAAACAAAAAATGAGAAACGATACTCTGCTTCAAGCATATAAATAAAATACCTTTCAATGAAACCAACAGAAATGATAAACAAAATCAACTGCATTAATTACATTCTAATTTTAATAGTACTCATCCTTGTAGTGGATATTTACATGTTCCAAATGAAATGGCTTTCTTCTAGATACAGTGACCATACAAAATAAAACTTTAAAACATCCAAACAAGTAACGGACAAACTATATAATAAAACTGAAACCAGATTAACAAAAAACTAAACATGTTATTTTATCACATGCCTGATGATGTTTAAAGTCCTTTTTAATGGAAGCCGAGTACAGCAGGGAGTCCAAGCCAACGCGTTCATTGAACACTACTGTATGTACACCTGTTTTAACGATTGCAATTATAAAAAACTCATTAACAACCAAATGTAGTAATTACATGCAGATGCAATTAAAATACTTTAAAGATGTCATACAGGAAAATTTCCACAATAACTCAAGGCATGTTCACCAATGTAAAAGAAGTTATTTTTCCCCTTTATAGGCAATACCCTAGCAGTGGGTAAAACATAAAAAATCAAAAAAGAATGATAAAACACCTGGTTTATAGTTTAGGTAAAATGATATCGTATTTTTCAAATAAAAACAAACAAGAATTAAACAATTTTCTTGCAAGTGCGGTTTTTAACATTATCGTTGGTCTCGTACTCGTGGACCTGAGTGACAATGTTATCAACACTATCAACTTGCTCAACAATTTTATTGCACATATATATGTCATTAGCAGCAGGTGTATCAATTCGTTGAAATTTACACATTATTTGTTTGTAGAAACTGTTGTTTACTGGCGTTTCCGCTCTATTAGGTCGGCTGAAATGAACGAAGTCTGTATAATAATAAAATAAAACCTGTGCTGACCTGAAACTAMCAGAGACGATGCAGATGCAAGTTCCGTGAAAGTACGGATCTGACGKCAGCTGTGAAACGAAGCGCGTCCAGTACTGGCAACAGGTTGAGCAACGCCATATCACTTGGGTCCGAGAACCACGACTTTATAGGAATCGCATTATCTAAAACAAAAAATAAAATACAATAAACMTCGTAAACAAGTAAMTTATCTATTATCATAACTTACTTTCTAAACTAAATCAATTAAAAACTGATCCAATAAGAACTACAGTCACTAAATAAATATATTACACTACAGTAATTCATATGCCCAATGTGTTAAAGAAAGACAACATAATTTTTGCACTTAAATGGTGGATTAAATAAAAACATTTAGTTTTCTATGAGTTTTCCTAAATAACTGGATTGTGCTTTGTGGATTAGTCTGACAGGTTAATTTATTGACAGCAAAAGAACTTTTCTGATTATGTTCTTGTAATGGATGAAGCTTTCTTTCACAAAAATGGTTTCATTTCAAGACACAACTACCATTATCATAATAGTACACCGAATCCCCACTGGATAAGACATTTAGATAATCAGCACAGCTGATCTTTGAATACATAGGATGGCATCATATTACAGCATGTCATTGGACCACTTTTTTTTATGGAAACTTGAATGCCAAAACTTATCTGCATTTCCTGCAAAACATACTATTGAAGATTTTCTAGTTTTCACTTTCTATAAGACAACTAATGGTACCAGCATGATGAGGTGTCAAGACATTATGCTAGGAAGGCAAGAAAGCACCTAAATGAAGTATTTCCAAATAGATGGATTGGAAGAGGAGGTCCCACACCATGCCCAGCCTGGTCTCCGGACCTAATGAAACTCGATTTCTTTTTGTTAAACAGTTAGTTTACAGCGACCGTCCAACCATTCGGGAAGACGTGATGGAACGAATACGCATAACATTTCATAGTGTAAGTGAAAGTATACTGTTAAATTAAATGAGCAGCATCTTTGAATGTAGGATATGTGGAACATCTAACCTAATTCTTTTTATTTTTGCTGCTTTGTTTATTTTGTTATGTTATTTACTGTTTAAAGAAGATTGCGCCAGTAATCCTAGACCCTCTAACAGTCCTTATAAATAGCAGCATACTGGGAGGCATATTTCCAGTTAAAGATAGCGAGGTTGAGCCTGATTTACAAAAGTGGAGTTCCTACTAGGCCATCCAACTATAGGGCAATAGCCCTGCTTAGTGTTTTTTCAACAATCTACGAAAAAATTCTTACCAGCAGGCTGTGCAATTTTTTTTATCAGACATACTTAACTCATCCTCATCAGTTAGGCTTTCAAAACAGCAGCAGTGGATCGTGAAGGGTATTATATAGTGTACACTGATGATACCATTTTAATGTATTTTGGAAATAATGGAAATTAATTGCAAAGCAGAATAACTCGTGAGATACAATTGCTTGAAAAACGGTTACTCTGTAATTTGTTGTACATAAATGCTACTAAAAGGCAATATATATTGCTCAAACAGAAAAACAAGCCAGGCATATCATTGAACATAGTGGTTAACAACAATGTCATTGACCAAGTACAGCAAGAAAGATACCTTGGATAGGTGAAAAACTTGTAAGGACCCCACACCTAATACAAGTCATAAATAAAATTAGCCCGATTGGAGCAATGCATCGATGCCACTCACTGACTACAGAAGCTAAAGAAATAATCTACAATGCAATCCTTGATAGACCATGTGTATCAGCACCCTCCCACAGCTGACTGAGGGTTTCAATTCCTTCCGTTAATTACGTCATGTTTTGTGACTGCTATTAGAGAAGTTGTGTTTTCGTTGTGCGTCACGCAATATGGAACAGCAGAATTTGGAACAATGTTGTGCCATTAAATTTTGTGTTAAGCTTGCAGAATGGGCAAGTGTGACGTTTGAAAAGTTAAAACTGACCTATGGGAAACATTCTTCATCCCGAACTCGATGAGTCGGCAACCTTTTGAGTCGAAAGACACAAAAATTACCATTTACAAAAAAAAGTTTTCTGATAAAAAAACTAACCTAATTATTCATAAGGAAAGATATCTATTTATTCTTATGTAAGTGGTGTTTTTGACAACAAGACGCCAAATTGTCTTGCATCGAAAGCGAATTAAAACCTACATAGTACCATCCGACGACGGCGTCATTCGAGAGCTTCCGACGGACTGACAACAGTGACAACACGTGTCACGGGGGAGGGGTGGGGTGAAAAGTTGAGTACAAGTGGCTGAGCGATAGAAACTGTGCCTTATTCTCGTTAATCGATTCAGAACGATTTTTATGTTTTTTTTTGACAAAATCAATAATATTTGAAACTAAAGAGCCGCAGCTTCACATCCAAGGATCCGCATGTGGCTCGCGCATTGCAGGTTGCCAACCCCTGCTCTAGTGAGATGAGACCGTCATTTAACATTAGGAATGCTGAGTGAACAATTAAATTGAAGAGATTAACTGTTCATCAAATTTTGACTGAACATTTGCACATGCGAAATGTCTGTGCCAAAATGGTGCCGAAAAAACACAATTGAGCAGAAGCATATTCGGAAAAACAAGTGCCTTGATCTTCTTGAAAGAATCGCTAATGAGCAGGATTTCTTTGGTCGTGTGACCACAAGTGATGAACATGGATTTTTGAATATGATCCTGAGGCCAAAAGGCAAAGTGAAGAGTGGCACACCGCAAACTCTCCGTGACCAAAGAAAGCTGGAATGAACAAATCGAAAATTAAATCAAAGCTGATTTGATTTTTTGATAAAAAGGGAATCATCCACAAAAAATTTGTTCCTTCAGGACAAACTATCAACCAACCAAAGACGTATTTGAAAGGCTCAGAAAAAGGATCATTCACGTGAGATCAGATAATGCAGACAAATGGATGCTCCATCATGACAATGCCACATATCACAGTGCTCCATAACAGAATTTTTGACCTCAAAAGGTGCTATAATAACTAATTGTTGATCTAACTATGCTATATACCATTCCCGTGGTTCTTCAGCCACCCTATTTATCTGACCTCAGTCCCTCAGGCCTAAACTGAAAAATGTCCTCAAAGGATGTCATTTTGGGACTTTACAAAACATCCAAAAGAGAATAAGACATGCTGAAGACCATACAGGTTGAAGACTTCGAGCGCTGCTATCAACAGTGGGAACAACGTCTCCATTGGTGTGTAGCTGCCTAAGGAAACTACTTTGAAGGGGATATATTGATGTTTAAAAAAAATAAAAACTCTAGTAAATAAAAAATCAGTCTCGTTACTTTTCTGCCAAATCTCGTAACTGCCAATTTGGGGTCAGTGTTCAGAAACGCACTTTAATAAACTAGCACATACTTTTAACATAAAAAAATAAACTTAATTTGAGAAATTTGTTTAAGGTTAAACAGTGCAAAATTATATGCAAAGTTATTAATAATACAATCAAGCACAAAGCAACCATTAGGGTAAGATCTGACATCAATGACCACAACACTAGGGCATCTGGTATATGCATCCAACAAGTAACAACTAATAATAAACAACTTAATAATCTGGGAAGCAACTGTTGCATGTATTAATATCTTAAAGATAAACAATTTTATGTTTCCAGCCAGATTACTTAGACATAAATCACAAGTAATTCGTGCTGGAAACATAAAATTATTTATTTATAAGATATTATTAAAACTTACAAGTTTTTACTTATACCACTTTGGTTTGCTACATCACGCAGTAGCCTCATCGCAGGGTATCATTTTCTAGTCTCTCTTTAGAACGAACTTTGTACTTGATTTATTTAAAAGTTACTCAAAATTTTGGTGTTTTGTGTGCAATGATGGATATGTAGGCATAGCTTGTACCGTATAAGCTGCTAAACTAACACAAAAAAATTGTGTATAGCCCTATTAACAGAATATGGAGGTGACGAGTTTTTCATTAAGAAGGAGTAAAAATTAAGCATACGTGGTAATGACACAAATTGAAGAAGATATAAGTCGTCCTCCAAATATGAAGCAATATTTATTAAATGGAAAAACGTCACTTGATTTACGAAATATCATTTTCTGCAGATATTTTTTGGGCACCCAGTACGCCATTTTTAAATAGTTTAAAAAGACCTACAATTTGACATATAACTTAAAGTTGTGCCTGAAAAAATAAAGAAAATTTCATAAATCTAATTTAACTAAGATATTTTTATAGCATTTGTAGTCTTAGAACAGCTTTCACTTTTCGAAATATATATTTTGTGTAACACTTCCAACGAATATTAGATCACTTAGTTAAAAAAAATTAGCTACTCTTATCTCTAACAGTTAGTTTAGTGGTTTTCTTATTAAATTTTGAACTTTTAATAAACGATTTTCATCCCACCAAAAAATATGTAACAGATGAATTAAAAAAACAAAAAGAATTTAAAACAAGGACTTTTATACTGGATATTCAGATATTAATTTCTCATGCCATACCTGGATATGCTCTGTACGCTCCAGGGCTATTGTCCAGTATAAACACGCTAGAGAGATCACTGCAAATGGCACTAAGATCTTTGGTGTATGAACCTAGATCTGGTGTACAATGTTGACGATAAAAACGGCGCTGCAAGATGCCCCTACCGGCATCCAATTTGTCTGCGACTGCAGCTCCGTATATCTCCATACTTGCGGTAAATACCACTAATTCGTACCACTGTGATACCTGTAAACAATAAGGACAACTTCATTACTAGCAAGTGATAAAAGTGTTGCATTTGTAAACGGTTGTGGCAAAGACATATATAATACATAAAAGTTCAGTGAAACAACTACACAAGGTAAAATGAAATACTCAGAATGTGGTGATAATTTCTGATCGTACAGTGGACTAAAGAAATTTATTGAACATGCATTGCTATGGATGTTTGGAATAAATAAAAAAGTTTATTAAGTCTTACAGAGCAAATTATGACTAATTTATAAATAAAAGTAATAAAAAATATGCTATATTTGTATTGTATACATAGATATAATATTTCAGCTTACATAATCTATTTTTAATTATAGTGAAAGTTTTCGACATATAGATTTCTTATATTTTTGATGAATGTCTAGTGCCTTCATTTATTTTTGTACCATTTATTATTAATTTCGGCAATGTATACCTCTCTTTTAACAACATTAACTTCTTGAAGCTATTTATAATGACAGGTACTAGTTTGAACACAGAAAAATAATTATTATAAAACAATAACACGCCATGTGCTAAATGCTCGTATATTTATTTATGTAACAGATTGTAACTACAGTAGAAGCCACCAGGTGGCATATCGCTTATGTTCCATCGCGTATCGATTTGATTCATATGATCATTTGTTAATGACACAGGGCTAAGATTTCATTCACTACACTCACGATATAAAACATTATTGGGACTTAATAACAACTAAATACATAGATACTTAATCTTCTTGAAACTTTACAAAATAAAACATTTTAAAGTAAATTCTATTAATGAAAATTGTATTAGAGCCCAAATAATAATGTAGGTAATGTGCTAAACCTATTAACAAAAAAAATTCTCAAATTTAATTCCTAAATTCTGCTTTTGGATTTTGTTTTAATACTGCCACCATAATCTAAATCACTTACTGTTTTGACTCAGCTTACTCTTTGTTTATTTCAATCCAGACTTTTTATTATATGATTAATAGGTGTATGCAAACTTTAAACATATTGTAATACTTTAATATGCTCCCTTACTAGTCTTATTTTACTATGAATGTGCTACCTAATCCAAAATTGTTTTGCAAATACATGTGATAGATATGTGATACATCAGCATCAAAATCTTCCACTATTTATACTTACGATGTCAAGGAAAAAGTCCACATGTGGCCTTTTGTGTACGAAAAACCGTACAGGATGTCTGTCTATTACAACTTTGAGGACAAAATCTGGAGGAGTACCAGGTCTGACAGTCTGCCTAACGACACCGTCATGATGTGAATGAATCAATGTCTCGTCCAAATCCAACACAAGCACTTTTCTTTTCACTATGCCTGACAAAAAAATATTTTTGTAAATACAGTATTGTGATTATTTTAAAGAGAGACTAACTCCAAAGTACTTACTTAGCCTATGTCTCGAGAGTGGTGATAATGGAAATAAATCATATTTGACGGATTGATGCTGTATAATCTGCAAATAACCATTTACATTTACAAAACCTTTGATCTAGTTGGAAAATTTTAAATTATAATAATCTATGGGCAATTAGCCAAATTTTTCACTTGCCAAAATGTAAAATTTGGGTAATTTTAACCTGGCCAGCTGTTCACAGAAAAAAAATAGATCTTAGATGGAATCATACCCCAAAAGGTAACTAATCCTTTGCTTAGATAACAACCCGCTTCCTTATCACGCTACTTTTACATCCTACATAATAATAGATGTCAACGCGTCAAAGGAAGCCCATTATCATCAAAAATCAAACTGCCAGCTTGCATGTTTTGTAATCACATTTGTTAAATACTATTACTTTTCTATGCACTTACAGCTCTCGTCTGTTTTCTTATCATAAAACATAAACAGGTCCAAATTCGCGATGCGAGAAGCAAAAATGCTCGAAGTCCCATTTGCAATTGCTTCAACATTGGAAAAGTTATTAGTGGAACTCCTCTTACAATTTAGGTACACATAAATTAAACTTAACTTTACGAATATCGGCGAATCACTGGTTTGTTTACGGATCACATTTTACCAGATGCACACAACCGCCATGCCGAAATCGACCCATCGCAAACAAGCAAACGCGAACGCGAAGCTGGTAAATAGAACTGCAGAGGACTGTAAGCGCATGTGTCAAAAACTGACGAAAGAAATGATAATAAATGGCGCCGAAAGTTGGCAACCACTGTTGCACAGCTGTGTTGTGTGGTATGTCTGTCAAGAAGTGAAAGTAATTTTAATGAATTTTAAAAATAAATCATACAGCTTTGATTAGTAATCCAACCTTTCTCCACTCTATTGCTCATATTTTAATAAAACTATGTTAAAACTAGAGCAATAATTATTTATGTCAACTCCTGTTTAGGGTTAATTTGGAACGGTTTGAAGTGGTTTAGTTGATTTTTGACATTTCTAATATTTGACTATTTGATCCAAAGTCTGGGCAAAGATGTTGTAAAAGTTGCAGCATTAGCCTAATTGTTTATTTTTTATAATGAGTTTTGGATCAAGGTCATAAATGTAATACGTCTAGGCTGTATCTATACGTGTGATGTTGGAGCATTATCATACTACATACGTCAAACGTGATTTTCGAAGGATTGCCAAGCAAGAAGTTGTGAAACATCTGTGAATTGGGCAATATTTTTAAAATGTCAACTTTAACGAGGCCAATACGCCAGGATCAGTATGATGAAGACCACAGTTTTAAATGCGTCAATATCTCGAATATTGTATAAATTTCATCGAGGATCAAATTGTGTACTGGTTTTCGAAAATGAATAWACGGCTTCGGCAAGAAGTGTGCTATAATTTTAAACCGTTTCATTTTGAAGAAATCATGCCTAGTGTCAAGTGCACCCAAATACCAAATCCAAGAAGTGGTCACCGAATTGCTGCAGATTCAAAAAATTTGTACGTCTTTGGGGGTTACAATCCCATGTTCGAAGACTATCAGGACGATGATGCAGAGCTGCGGAATTCTTTTCCACTTTTTCAAGAGTTATGGAGGTTTAACTATGCCTCAAAAGTCTGGACTCGTTATAATAATATTAGAAGTTTACCACAAGAATTGGCTTCGAATGCAGTTGTACGACTTGGAAATTTATTAATGGTATGACAAAGTGATTCAAAATATTGTTGCTTTAAGCCTGAGGGACTAGTTCCTGTTCCTCATTTTAAAAATCGACCTATAACCTTCCTTACGCTGCGGTATCGTCATGGTTACTTGGTCAGTGCTAGTGAATATCGGAAATAGGAACTGGTCCTTGAAGTTACTATATGGTTGCTTTATTTCATACATATTATGTTTACCATAAACACTGATTTCAATTATTAACTGAAGAAAGAAGCAGAGGTCCTACGTATTGTTAAGCTGAGCTGAATTTTTAATCATTTTCTGTAGGTGTATGTACAGGGTGAGATATAAAGCTGAAATAAGTTTGCAATAAACATACAACAGTTGAAAGTGCTAAAAAAATGGTCGAGTAAAATTAAGCACTTACTAAGAAGACATTTTGAAAGATATATACTACCATACCATACTAGAGCTAACCCCACTACTTTAAAGTTGTTGAAATGAAATTCACCTATTTCTTTAGGTCTATGTACACTCCTAACTATTAAATTACTGCATCTTTTACATTACATTCTTTTGAAGACATCTCAACTGTTTCCCATAGTTGTTTAAGAAATGCTTACTTGTTACAGTTGGTAAATACCCAGAAGTGTTGGGAAACAAAAACCGTTAAGAGTTTATTATTAAATATAAATAATTATATACCAAGTATATATTTTACTGTGCAAGTGTGCTCTAAAATTAATAATACTCGTTTTGTGGTTTTGAGTGTTCTGATGTGAAATTGTTGTTTATAACCATTGTACAAAGTGACCAGAAATTGTGAATGATTTGAGTGAAATATTAATGGAAGCTTGAAAATGGCTTCTGAAAAGGCATATTTTCCCATGTTGAGCCATTTTTTATTCTTTCTATTAGGTAAATATTATTAATATTAGCTAAAATCATTGAGGTCATCATGACAAAACCTTAATATAAGGTCGGTAATTTACTTATTAGAGTTTAATTCAAAATGTGACGTTACCTTAAAATTAAGAAAAGAAACTGACCCACTGAGATTCATGCAAAGAACATGCATTGGAAAATATGCAAGGCGGCCTATGCAACTTACTTAAATGAAACATCCTGTATACTGATGCATTTTTTATTTTCTACAGGGTTTCTATAAATGATTCATGCAACGTGGGCGGCGTTGATTTCTGAATTCTCTGTGCCGTCTTTTTGTAACTGCTGTCACGCTACAATATGCACGACGATAGTACTGAAGGTTGCAGATCAATGTCACCCCACAGCTCGGAAATGTGAGCTTTCTGCAACCTTAAAGTCAATTAGCCCTCAAAAGACTAAAGAATATGTTGAAAATACACACTCCCAGGCGTTTTCTCATATTAAAATATATCAAATAATTCAAAAATCGTCAGATGACAAGTATACGTCATTTTTCTGAGAGGCAGCAAATTGATTTCATCGATAATTAATAAGAAAATATTTTGTCGGATAGATCGCTGTCTCTTGAAAACACTGACAAAAAAAATATAGTCTTATTAGGACGTTATTTGTTAGAGCACAAAGGATATCAGACGAAAGTTCTGTACAAAAAGAAATATATCATCTTAAATCAGCGCTAGTGAGAAATGGTTATAGTAGTAAGAATATTTGGTCAGTTTTTAATAAAAGTGCTCATCCAAATCAAGTAAATTCTCAGCCACGACAAAGTAAATTGAAGTTGAGTTTGCCTTATGTACAAGGCCTTTCGGAAAAATTAAAGAGGATGCTTAGAAAACACGATATTTTAGTTGTTGATAGTACATATAATAATTTAGATAAAATTTTAAGTTCAACTAAAGATAAAGTACATTTAGAGAGTGAAGGTGTTTACAAAATTACTTGTTCTTGCGGAAAGTGTTACATAGGTCAAACTAAAAGAAAAGTAGGTACGTGTTTGAAAGAACACATACGTGCTACTAGGTTGCAACAGATAGATAAATCTTCCGTAGCTGAACACTCATATTTGACTAGACACATGATTGATTTTGATAAAACAAAAATTTTACATAGAGAAAAATATTATCACAAACGTCTAATAAAAGAAGCTATAGAAATTTGTAGGAATACTAATAATTTTAATAGGGATTGTGGAAATTATGAGTTAGGTGACATTTGGAAGGCTATTTTGTAGTTATCTTTTATCAAGTAGTTCATGTATATCTAGTAGGTAGGTAGTTACTCCTTTTTCATGGTTAGGTTTCTTTTTTATCAGGTTGGCACGTTGTTTCTATGACGTCTCGCATCCTTGGTGATTTGTTTATTTACTTTCAAAATTTTGTTTGAACTTGTGTCAGGCAAATTTTGAGGTTCTTCGTCTTTGACAAAGATTACAGGTGTAATCGAAACGTCAGACTATTAACTTTTTGTCAGTGTTTTCAAGAGACAGCGATCTATCCGACAAAATATTATCTTATTATATTATGGACGCTGAAAGCATTCAGCCTCGTTCATCGATAATTTCCATAAGCGCCCTGGATTCATGAATCATATATAGAAACTCTGTATAAAGAATTAAATCAGCCAAAATTACATTAATTATTAGCCACATAATTTTTTAATATTTCACATTAATTGAAAATCTTGACATTTGCAGTATTTGGTGCGGTTTTATATAATTATATAGCACAGAAAGGAATTTTGTTTATAGGATTTATTATATCCGTAAGAATGACAAGTATTACTTACATAGATGAGTAGCTTAAAATGTTATTAAAATGCCATTATTTACTTATAACAAGTAACATGTTTTTTTTTAATGTCTAGCCTCTTCACTGCCTGACTTTTGGTGCAAATTTTGATAAATTTAGCCGTGATTCTAGCTATGATTGCCAATTCACAGTTTTGTTTTTTCTATATTATACAAGTTACACTTTATTAATATATAGATAGAGTTATTTTAGCTTACCAAATTAATTGCCAGAATACTGACTTTAAAGTGAAAGTGTTTCTTCAGGAAAAAATAATCAATATGATTAATTCTGTTTGGATAAAGCTGAAGCAAGTTTATTTGTTGGTTTCATGAGTTTAAAATAATGATGGTCCGTATATTAAATTCATTTTTGACATACAGGATTGGATTCCTTGTCAGAATCACTGCGGATTTATTTTTTAAAGTTTTGCTCATTTTACTTCTACATCCAACAGATGGGAAGCATTGTATCGCAAAAAAAAATTCAAAACTTTTTATTTGCTCATTCGCTTCAAAATGGTCGAAAACGCAAAAAAACTAAATTTGAGCAAAGCAAATTTCTTGTCTTTGTGTCTGTGGTATTGTTTGTGGACACGATAACTTTCGAAAGACTTAATATATGAACTTGAAATTTGGCAACGTATAGATCTCAACTACCCAAAGCGACCTATTGTTTGTGGGGTATCGGGAAGGAGGCGAAATTGGGGGGTAACTACCTTTTTTGCAATTACTTACAATTACAGTTGCAAGTACTTTTAAATTTAGCATTAGTCAAGCATCACAGCTTAGTATTACTGTAGATAAGCCAGGAAAAGGGTTATATAAACAAAGCTTTATTAGTGATCATTACATCGGAATACATGGCATGTGTTAAAAATAGGTGTCACTACAGTCACTAAGTCAGCTGAGCTTCTCCATTTAATCGATGTTCAGCCAATAAACAAAAATAAAAAATAATTAAACGCTGGAATACATAGACGACAAGAACATGGACTTTTTTAACTCAAAGTATATCTAATAATTGTATTTTTGCTTAACTTAAATATTTTTCCAGTTCAGACAGTATGTACTTAGATTGATCTTTTCCAGTTTTTGAATAATAATTTTGTGTGTTCATTAACCTTTTTCCTATTTCAGTTGACTTTTGTTAAATTGCCCTATTTCATGATAATAAACAAAAATAAAAATATTTTTATTTACATTTTTTTTGTATTTTGCCATTAATTGCTGTTCTGGAACTTAGCACGACCACTATATAAACAGTTTTTATTGGTATTTAATCTAATTTTAAAAATTTTGCTTAGCTAAGACAAGGTTTAGCTAACACCAGAATGCGTGTAATATTAGTACCTATATTATCTTACATAAGCAGCATCTATTTAAACCAGAAAATCATAATTATTATGAATAGCATTTCATATTTATTAAATTATGAGTAAATACAATTATGTACAATTAAAGTAATATGTTCTGTCATACTGAAAGCTATAGCTTCTTTATCATTTAATTAACTGTATCAGTGATTTAAGTTTTTATTAATTGGAATCTTTAGTTTCATGGAGGCAAAATGTACTTGTGAAATTAAAATTTTAACCACAGGCTAACACAAAATTCCTAAACAATAAACACTGCTTATGCGACAATACCGTAATAATTCTGCAGAAAAAAGTTTTTGAAAATATACTAGTAACAGATACCAAATAATTTTGTATCTTATGACATGAAAAGAAATATATTTTGATACTAGAATTTAGTGAATAGTGGTTAGACAAACATTCTGCTGTTTTCTCTGCCCATTGGTGTACAATAAAACATTCAAAATGTCAACAACAGGCGTTTTTTTAGGTATATGGTGGTACCGGATCGCCGTTTGGCCAAAGATGTAGCAATAAATTATACATTTGTAAACTGCACGGTAAAGATACAAATATGCATGAAATCAGTACAACTGGAGAGCATCCGTTACCCCAATATGGTCAAGCTTTAGTATGCGAGGGAGGTTATTTATATACAATAGGTGGCACCACTGGTTACGACTACACCTGTGACATACATAGGCTACATTTGAAAACTTTAGTTTGGGAACCCGTGTACGTCTGTCAAGGCACAGGTGACTGTGAACCGGAAGGTCGTTACAGACATGAGGTGGCGTTTGATAAAAACAAACTTTATGTTCTGGGAGGCGGTACAGCTGTGGAAGTCTATGATTTCCAACACATATATGTATTCAGTTTGGAGAAGAGTATATGGTATCTACAGCATACAGTTAGAGATCCTAGATGTGAGTATAATATAGGACATAGGAGCTAATTTTTTTTAAAGAAAGTCTGGAATATATTTGTTAATTAAAAGGGTTTCAAGATATAAGATTGCTGACTTACTAACATATGGCTGTTGTGGGCAACCGTATATTATAAGGTCTTTAGAGCAAACAGGTTTATGATTGAAAAGTGCCACACTTTGTGTTTTTGTAAAGTTGTGAAGTTCTTTTTGTCCTTTTTTAAGATATTATTAGTGTTTTTAAACAAAAAATGCCTATTATGTGCCTTGTGGTTGGTCCTATGGATTGCTGCAATTAAGAAAGATGATATGGCATAGAGGTGTGCAGTTCGTGAACGAACGAACGATGTGTACTATTCAGTTGTTTCACACTGAACAATCTAGTTTGTCAGGATAAATGAATTAGTTCATTTTGAACGATAAAGAGACTTGTATGATACTGGACTGAAAAAGATGCGCAGTTCGGATTGAACGATTGAACAACCGTGAGCGACCTTTGGGAAGGAAGAACGACCGAMTATGTATCTTTTCATGACCAGACACGTGAACCACAATGTGCGGCCAGCAGAACGATGTATATAAATCTAATTCGCAATGTCTAATGTACAATGGCATTTTTATTTAACATTTTGTTGCAAACTAGAATGTTGGAATAAAGCAGTAATATACCAAATATGTAATTATTATATCAATACGTAAATATTGTTGGTACTTTTGAAATGGCCTTAAGCATTTCAATAATAGGTACCAGGAAAGTTAAAGTTAGTAGTACAATTATATAATATACAAAAACAATATTAAATTTGACAAACATTAGGAGACATAAGTTATTTTTACTTTTTTATAAAATAGGTAATTCTCATTGCTATTTACAAGTTAATATTAAAGAATGCATAATTATTGGTGTTCCATTGGTGACTGACAAACATAAAAGTCTTGCTCCGACCGAATATGTATCTTTTCATGACCAGACACGTGAACCACAATGTGCGGCCAGCAGAACGATGTATATAAATCTAATTCGCAATGTCTAATGTACAATGGCATTTTTATTTAACATTTTGTTGCAAACTAGAATGTTGGAATAAAGCAGTAATATACCAAATATGTAATTATTATATCAATACGTAAATATTGTTGGTACTTTTGAAATGGCCTTAAGCATTTCAATAATAGGTACCAGGAAAGTTAAAGTTAGTAGTACAATTATATAATATACAAAAACAATATTAAATTTGACAAACATTAGGAGACATAAGTTATTTTTACTTTTTTATAAAATAGGTAATTCTCATTGCTATTTACAAGTTAATATTAAAGAATGCATAATTATTGGTGTTCCATTGGTGACTGACAAACATAAAAGTCTTGCTCGCTTGCAGAGCGATTATCTATTTGTCTTTAGCAATAACTATTTTGATTGCAGTTGTATTATTATGTATTAGTGAAGATATTAATTATCATTTTAAGTTATTTACAAATTTAAATATATTTCATAACGCCAGTTTCATTAACAATTCAAGTACCTGTTACATTTCATATCTCAAATACACACAACGACATGTGTAGCTATCATAGAACTAAACGACAATCAGCTGTTGTATGTTATATGACACAAGTCCGCTGTCCGCAAGTACATAATATGTAATTTAATATGTATATATTATATCAACTGCAAGATTACGAAATGGGAAGCGTTCAGCGAATTTGAACTATAGTTCATTTTGAACGATAAAATTGAACTAATTCACTGTGAACAATTCAGCATAATGAACTAGAACGCCCATCTCTAATATGGCACTATCAAAAAGTGTTTGCCCACAGCAGGGGTCAGGTGGTTTGGAATGCCTAATAAGGAGATGGAATATATATTCCATCATACTATTCCAATATGGGAACTCGGCCATTTATAAGGCTTTTTTCGGTGACAACGCAGATAGTGCAGTCTGGACAGTTAGATACGGAACTAATGTTCCAAGGGATGGCTCCAAACAGTATTCTAGACGATAATTTAAGACAAACATAATCAAGAAAGTTGGTATCACGATGTGTTACACAAAAATTCATAATAAAGATCATGCTCTTCAAAAATAAAAGGTACTCAACTGATCTGCTTTATCAGGAAAGCATCAAGTCTGTTGAACAACTGTATATAAAAGCAATTATAAGATAAATAAATATTATAAGGATGCAAAATGCCATTAACTCAACAGTAGAAGTACAGCACAAAATAAAGTTCTGTTACCTGCGGTTAGACACGTGGCCATGCAGAAGCATGTAAAATTTGTAGGTCCGTAATTATACAATGCTTTACCATGCTACGTTAAAGCAAAGTCATACAATAGTTAAGAATGAAATAAAAACGTTGATCTTGGATAAATATCCATAATAGCGGACCTGGTAGGCATCTTGAACAATGAAATCATTAAAGAACTAAAAAAGAAAATATAAGAAAAAAGTATGGACAAGAACTATATCGACAATTAAAAAGTAGAAAAGAAAACATAGATATAGAATCACCATGGAGTGGTATCAAGGAAAGCTTGATAGAAACAGTGAAAAAGGTAGTAGGAACAAACAAAGGACGAAGGAAGAAAGAATGGTTTGATAAGTATTGCAAGATAACAGTATCGCAAAAGAACTAAACGAGAATAGGAGAAAAGCAAAGAAAATACAAAGGAAGCACAGTGGATAGATCAACTAATGAAGACACACGAAAATTGAAATCAAAATAACTCGAAATTATACCAAAGCGTAAGGAAACAAAATAGAAAAACCCCCACAGCAAATATCGATGGGGAGGAATGGGAAAGATATTTCAGAGGAGTAATATGAGCATAGAGCAGCAAGAAAAAGACAAAAATATGCTAGATGTAGAAGGCACAGAAATACCATCAGAGGAGTGCTATGAAGCTATAAATAAGCTAAAAAATAACAAAGCTGCTAGACTAGATAGTATAATAGGTGAGATGACAAAGAAAGGAGGAGAGGAAGTAAAGAGGAGGATATATCACCTGAAAAGGCAAATATGGCAGAACGAAAGGATGCCTGAAGATTAAAAATCTGGATTGATAATACCTATTTTTAAAAAAGCAGATCCGAAAGCCAGAAATAATTACAGAGCGATCACACTGCTAAACACTGGCTACAAAGTCCTCACGTGCATAACTGGCAGAAAGAATTAAATGCTAAACAGAAAAAACAATAGGGGAATACCAGAATCAGAACTGGAAGTCCTCTGTGTAAAACAAGTCGTAGAAAAGAGTTACGAAAGCAATAGCGAAGTTCACCTCATATTCATATATTTTAAACAAACGTTTGACTCCCTGAAAAGACACTATTGAAAGATGCAAGAATCATGGGAATACCAGAAAAATTAGTTAAGTTAATAAAATGGATTCAAAGGCAGCTGTAGTGGCACAGGATGGCATCTCAAAAGAATTTAATATAGAGAAGGAAGTCAGACAAGGAATTGGACTATCTACAGTATTGTTTAATATGGCGCCAGAAGGAATGGAGCAAGCAAGATTGAGGGAACATTAAGGGAAAGAGCTGTACAACTTATCGCCTATGCAGACAATCTAGCATTAATAGCAAAGAACAGAAAAATACTTATATTCCGAAAAGCTAAGAAAAATTTCATCAGAAGCCAGAAAGAGATGACTAGAAATAAATTACGTAAAAACAAAATATAAGACGATCGGAAGGAAAGAAAATAGAGATCTGCACCGAGAAATAGTGTTAGGGGAAATTGAGTTTGAAGAAGTGGACAATTTTAGAAAGACCCAGATATTGAACAGAGAATACAAACAGGGTATAGGGCTGTTACCAAGTATATAGAATATATGAAGAGTAGGAAGATAAGTGAAAAACTGAAACACAAAGCTGAGACACTGTGCATAACAAAGAAGGAAGAGAATAGATTAGCAGTCTTTAAGAGAAAGATAATTAGAAGAATATATGGGCCTGTGCAAACAGAAGGAGGTGAGAATAGAAGGATGAATAATAATGAAATTGAAGAAATTTTAAAAGGAGAAACCGTAGTCAGGACTATAAAAGCAAAGCGCTTAGGCTGGTGACTAAAAATATGATGGGAAGATTAAGTGAAAGCCGACATTAGTAAGTTAAGTGAAAAAAATTGGAAAGAACTATTGAGAGACAGGAAGATGTGGAACAAAATAGTGAATGAAGCAAAAACAAAGAGCAAGCTGTGAAAGTGATTATGAAGAACAATTTGTCGTAAATTATCAAACATGAAATTGATCTGTTTCGACATTTTACCTTGTCTTGAGGGTTTACATCTATAATAATTGCTTTATAAATACAAACTTTGGTATACTATCAGCATATTTACTGCAAGTCTTTATAAACTATATGAATTTGTATTGTTTTTAATTTGCAGTTATGACTTCAAATGGTATACCTCGACCCAGAAGGTGTCACGGTGCAGTTCAGTTAAACACTGAGCATGGTACAGAAGTATTTATTGTTGGAGGGTACAACGGACAAGATGTATTTAATGATTTATGGAAACTTAGTTTATCAACTCATCAGTGGACGTTAATCCCAAACTGCCAACTGCCACAACCTACGTACTTCCATTCAGCAGCTGCTTCTCCTGAAGGAAAGTTGTATGTGTTTGGAGGACTTGTTGGCGATCCGTATGACGGTGACATTGAGCGGACTAACAAAGTGTATGCAACCTGGTTGTGCATACCTAAATTAAGTGAAATGTGTTGGGAAGCGGTTTTGCACTATAGTCCGCATATAATTAACTATGATAGGGAGAAACTATTAAATGCCGGCTTGCCGAAAAGTTATGTCGAAAGATTGGATTAAATTTTTTGTGATAGTGTGATATTGCAAAATGCCATTAACATATATTTTTATGTTTTTTATTTTTTACTTACATATTTCGCACCGGATGTGATGAACATAATTATTTTGTTGTAATTATTTTTTCTACAAATTTTATTATCATTTATAGATGACATGATTCTAGTTAGAAGTTTTGTATAGTTTGAAGAATATACTAGACAGGCTTCCATAACAATTTTGTTTTTAAGACGTTATGCTTATAATATATTTAGAAATTGATGGCAATCAAAACAATTGAGACATGTACGATTTATGCTAAATATATTGGAGCTGAAAAGTAATGCAACACTCAGAAGGGAAAATGTTTTGAATTCTTTTGTACCAAGTTGTGTTGTTTTTCTGTCACAACAAAATTTGGTTCAAGAACAATAAAAAATCATACATTTAATGTGTTCATCCATCATGCTTATTACAGTACTCTCTAACTCCGAGAGGCACAGACAGAATTGAAAGGCCGACTGAAATTTTGGTGTCATAGATATATATAAAAACTCATGTTTGAGTTACTTACTCTTCTCCATGGCACTCTGTTTTTGCGGTAGTGCTACCCAGTTAATTATTTTAAATGGAACACATATTTTATTATGGATTCTGAACGAGTGTAAAATCTTGAAGCTTGCATTTCTTAATTTAGAAAAGTGGTTGATAAATCACGGAGATATAGTCATTTGTTTGAATCAATAAATAACACAATAATTCATTGCTAGTTTCAATACAACAAAAGAATGACATGTTGTTTTCCGGGCTGGTTCCCACGTTGGTTATTAGACCTTGACGTTTCGACACTCATGTCGGTGTCTTCCTAAGAGGTAGCTCTAAAACTGAAACCAACGTGGGAACCAGCCCGGAAAACAACATGTCATCGACAACAACCATGGAAGCCTTCAAACTAAAACAACAAAAGAATGATTGGACTAAACAAAAAATTGCTGATGTGTATTGAAAAGCTATGTAGTTTATGATTGCTATGGTTGCATATTAAACAAGATTTATTATTTTTTTTTGGAGAATGTCAAAAAAGGGTCGCTCGATTGGAACAAACTTAACACTTTTCGATTCTTTCATTTGGAGTAGTTACTCAAAAAAGCTGTAGCGAGCATCAGCTTTGGACGACTAAATAATGTCACAGAACGGCCAGTTTGTGTCAAGCTCACAATGGAAAAAATTTTTAACTGTTATCTGGACATACCTACAGACCATAAGTTACCATATAGCGAAAACTTGAGATTAATCTGATGCTTGGGAGCCGGTAGACAGATGGGTGTCAAATTGAGCATATAAGCACCCCCACTTTGGGTGGATTGCACTAAAAAGCTACTAAGAAATTGTAATGGCAATTGATAACAACACAGTTGATGTAATTTAGTGAAAACAGTATTGGGCAAGCTAAACCAAAAAACATTGGTATGACATTAAAGCAGAAAAAGATGGTTTTTGATACTCATACATACATATTGAGAAATGAACTCCCTTTACACCTATTATATAGCATAAAAGGATACAGGATAAGTAAAGTATGAATCCTTCTCCTCAAATGTGAGTGTGTGAGTAATAAGCACTAAAGATAAAGTTGATTTATTATACCACAGATTAAAATATTTACATTTCACTTCAAATATAACACAAAAGGCACTTACAGCTTACACCTGCTCTCCTAAGAATACTAATAACAATATATTATATTCGTAATTGTACTATTTAGCCTAAAAAATTCACGAACAAGTTGAATAAAAATGGTTTTCGTCAATCCCTGTTATAGAAGATGAAACAACTTCAAAAAGCCGGAAACAAGAGCAGCTGCAGAAGTTGATAGCGAAGATGGATCCTTGACAACACTTCAGGAATAACAAAAAGTGTTCATTTTTTTTTGTAGAAAAGCATAAATTTTGCTATGTGATGAAGTCAATTGAGAATACAACCTACTGGAGAATTTTCTTAATTTTTCCCATAAAATATACCTTGCTGTATTCGAAATATCATTAATTACATAAATTAATCCAAATCTTAATTCTTAAAATTTATGCAATTATCTTAAAAGACTTGAAACACATCACATTTTTTTTTTGAGGAAACATGATATTGCTGATGTTTTCAGACGCAGACAGCATACGATGTAAGTTACAGTTAATATTACTAGCTTAAAAGGGGTAAACAAACAGATGTTTTATAAGTATAGTCGCTCTTGTGCTCTCATGGTTTTTGAAAGGTGGTCGTGCAATAACATAGATAATATTAATATGAGCAGAAAAATTATTCAAATGCCAATATCTTGGAAAAGAGCACCTGAGAACAGAATCTGATTAATCAAAAACCAACAATGAATGTTCTAGTATAACACTATGCAGTAGTTTTATAAATTGACAATAATTTTATAAAGATAAGTTATTTTTTAGTAAAAGCACTATCAATTGGCAGAAAAACCAAAAGTAGAAGAATTGTGTAAAAATATCAATTTTGTCAGACTTTTTTATATAATATTTTATGTAAAAAAAATTATTTGTGTATGTATTATATTGAGAAAGTGAATAAGGTATTACATCATATCTGAAAATAGAACAAATTTAATTATTAGAAAATTCGCAGTCCAAGAAATGCGTAGATTCATTCCACTATGCGACAAGAGCTTATAAACGCGTTGGGAATAAAAAGCAAGTTTACTTAAGTAGCTGACTGGCTTGACAGAGGCTTACTTAGGTTCTGAGAGATTTTGAAGAGAGCAAACAGCACTGTGAATAAACCCCTATTTCCTTTATAAAAACCCAGAAGGTTTTCGTTCACGAACTTTTTAGACAATAGGGTATTTTTGTTTAATTTCTGGAATGTAATATTCTTTGAATATTTTAAGGCTTATCCTAATAATTTTGCATGTGAGAGCAACAGAAAGGTGGTCTGAACAATTTCTTCTTACTGGCACGTAACTGTAGCCATTGCTCTTGATTTGGAACATACATTTCAGCAGGCATGAGTTCTTTTTCTGAGGAAGGTGAGTGATCCGTACCTGTTAGTCATGAAAAAAATGAGAAAATTAAATTAAAAAGTCATAGGCAAAAGGGTTTAAATTCTCAGAGCTTACCCTTCTTCTTATTTGCTGCAGCCATTTTTATATGCTCCCCAGGTGATCTTAGCAGCAATTTTCCAACACCTTCACATCTTCTCAACACTTCGTTCTTAAGCATCTTTTTCCTCATTTCCTGGGTGATACAGTTGCAGTTTATCAACCACGTGCCGATATAGGCAAAGTCACATAACAGCTGACAAGCGCCGTGGTGTGAAAACTTAATTTTGGTCATGTAGATGTGGTCAAGCCATGCCTCACATATCAGTTTTAATATCATGTTACAAATAGCTGGATCATCGGTGGCACGTAGAACAGGAAGAAGAATTTGATCTGTAGGTAATGGAAATGAGAAGATTGTAACAGAACTTGTATTTTGTAACCTACTTAAGTATTTTTCAACGTATGAACTGGGTTTTTCGGGAGTGTCATATACTGTTTTTCTCCAGTAGCTGGGCTGAGGGAAGATCATCTGCAAATTTGCCAAACTGATGGTGGTACATATGCTCGCCAGGCAGTCGATGCATTGTGCTGGCGTTTCCTAAAACAATATATAACGTAAAAGCTACGAGTATACTACTAGTTTGAATGGAAGTATTTAAATTAGCGATTGTGCAAAGCTATTTTTTTTAATGTACAAGGTGAATATTGTCAGGGCAGCACATTTTTTTAATCAACCAACATATATTTTTGACAATTCCATTTCACTTTTTTATAAAGTGTTAACCTCCAATGATAAAATAACCACCTTATATTTGATGAAACTTTATTAGATATCAATTTTTTGTGCATTGTCAGTAATGGGCTATGGCTGTGGCTCAAATTTATTTTAGTACCAACTAAAGTACAAGTTAGATTTGATTTGTTATAGAAATCACTATAAGATATACAGATTGATTCATAGTAGTGGGTCATTAGTCTCGTGGGGATAATATTAAAATTAAAGTTTGAAATTTTGGTAATGTAAAAAGTAGTTAAGGAACTCCAGTACAGCAAAATATGCATGGAAATTTACTATCTTAAATACATAATATTTGTATTTAAATTTTTATTATTGGCAATATGATCACAAAAACTTTAAGATAATATGTAGATTATAATCTATAATATACAATATATACTAAATATAATACACAACATCTATCTGTTAAACATTGAATGCTTTTCCAAATATTCCATTTTAAATAAATGTCATCTGTCATCTAAGCGATTGAATGTTAAAAAAGAACATTCGATGTCAACAGAAGTAATAGGAATGGGAGGCTGTTTTAAATCACTTACTATCTAAGGATCTAATTCAATATCTTCCACAAATTCCCTATTTAAAGTATACTTTTGAAAAAATTTGAAATCTTTGTTTATTATCTGAGTAGCTTTGGAATGTTTGAACAATATATAATCGCTGTAGTAGTAATCTAATTTACACATAAAAACTATTAACCTATCTACACCATTGGGCGGTAAGCGGCAATGAGCAGTAACAGATACAGATAAAACAACTACCTACTCACCTTTAACTTTTGTATATTCTCTTTTACTTCTGAAACCAACTTGGCCCGCATTAGGGCACACACTTGCACATGCACTCCCAAACCTCCTTTTTCTATATCAACAGTGTAATCAGTTAACCGCAACATATTGAGTTGTGCTAATGAATTAACGATATCATGATGTGTTACTGTAAAGAATGCCTTCATATTCCAGCTATTCGCAATCTTTTTAGTTTCGTTAGCTGCCCACAATCGTGTAGTATGAATTGAGTGATCTGAAATCAAAATGGCAGGCTTGTCACTAGGTTGTTTCTACTCTTGCTACCAGATGGCAGCACTAAATTACCATTATATCGACCGTTTTGTAATATTATCCTACCTAAACGATGGAGAACTGGAATTTGTTCAACAAGTGGGAGTTCATCCAAAGGAGCTCCAACAACCCAATCATTTGTCACTTCAAAATGGTTACACAAAGAGACCAGGTCACGCAACATTTCACAGAATAAAGGTCCTGTTAGGAAGTTACAGGTTTGTTTTGATGCTACTAGTGCTTGACGAAACTGCTGGTCCCAAAGGGTTGATGTAACGTGGACTCCTAATGCATCACCTAAATTTGTTAGAGCTGATGTAATAAACTGTGGTACTTCAGCTGAAAGAAAAACAATCCAGGAACACATTCACTATTGCAATTTTACTTTCATTGTGTACCAGTAGGTAAGAACTGGGTTATCCAATCTCGCAGATGCTGACTAGATCGAGGTGATCTAGCAGCCATAGGTGAAGATCCCCACCATAGAATTATGTGCTCTAAGAAATTACCAACTTCACCCCATAGCACTTGCTGATAATATTCCAGGACTTTCTTCTGTGCTCTCATGCTGACCTTAGCTTCACCTAATAAAGATTACTTTAAAATTTTATCTACACATAGTCAAGTGATTTGATTTATACCTTGAACGAATTAAATACTAGATCAATTATTCTTTCGTTTGAATTGTGTTTTCCAAACTACAAACTACTATGTCTATGCGTTCAATTTTACCGCTAATTTTTTTACCTATCAAGTATACTTCTTTTTTTATATTTAGTATCTAACTTTAGTAAAATTTGTATGTGATAATTTTTTTTGTACTAATGCTGTCAAAAATTATGGGAGGTAGGGAAGAAGATGGATAATGTAGTCAGACTATTCAAGGTATATAATTGTTCTCTGGATACTTTTATAAAATTTTTGCTGCCTGCTGATTCAATTTGTTTTAAAAATTGGCCCTTGTGGTATTTTAAACAAGGTTTCGTTTCTTAAAATTAAACATATTAAATAGAAAACGATCACCACATTAAATGGTAAACACTTTAGTAACATACACTGCAAAAAAGAACATGGACATTTATTCACTTTATTCTTCCAAAGTTTTGCATTCTTTCACATCTAATCACAATTTTCTTTTGACTATGCAAATTGAAACCTGTATATTTTTGACTAGGTTATCGATGGAAACATCTATTAATATAGGTCACTCTTTTTATTGATTGGGTACAGTTGCAAAATTAATGAAACAGTATTTTTAATTTGCTATTAGCAAACTGATTACAGCATCATTTATGACAAAAATATGWAGTAACAATTTTGTAGATAACTATACTAACTAAACATTTAACAGTATTTATTCAGTMTGTAATAATATTTCTCTCCAATTATTATTATTAAATGCAGGAATTGCATAAGTTTTGCAACCGAATGTACATACATATAAGAAATCGGTTAATGAACATAAAACATGAATTTATCCGGCAGTAATAATTAACCTTATACACAAATTCTTGCTGACTAGCTTTTGTTTTATTCAACAATTGGATGCAGAATGTACACTTAAGCAAGAATGTCATCAGCAACTATGTAAATACATAAAGAATAATTAGAACAAATTGATAAAAAAGCAATGTAATAATTCAAATATGAAAAGATTAAATTACAAAACATATTTTGCACAAAAAGTTGCCTCGACAGTTAGACCACTCTCTTGAAAACTAAGAAATAATGTATAAACTTGAAGATATTATAAAAAGTGAGAGATTAGTAATTTTACCTTTTCTGATGTTTTTTGTCAGATGGTCTGAAAGATCTCCATATTGATAGTGACAGTTGGGGTTTGCCTTTAAGTTAATTTCAAACTTCCAAGATCAAGCAAATTTTTTATTGTAAAATCTACTTTTGACCTCAATCCAAAATATCAAGAACTGTACTGGTGCTATGTAGGTACCTAGCATATGGGGCTATCCAAGCGAAGCGGACAGGTAAAAAAACTTGATGTTTCTGATTTCAGTAATATTTGAGTATGTTCTTCCTATTTGTCTACTAAATATTTTTGTAATATAGTGACTGGTTAAGGAGTTAAAGGGACTTTGAAATTTTGACCAAATGCAGTACATCAAAGACAATTACCAAGTCGATAAATTTTAGATTAAAATAATTAAACCACTGGATTTGCTGTTTCATTTAATGAGCTTATTAATTGTATTTTTGGACACGAATTTTTTTTATTTCATTAAAAAAAAGCGATTTAATTTTTTTACCTTGAATTTCGCAAAGTTAGAGCATTTCGATTTTTTAATTTTTTTTTCTGAAAATAGCTAATATTGTATAGAACATCCTTGCTAAGCTTTATAATGGGCGTGGAAGAGGATTAGGAGCTAGACTGAAAATACTGCTGAAGCGTGGCGTCCTTTGCCGTACACATATCAAGGACATGTATAGGTAGAATATACTCAAATATTACTGAAATCGGAAAGATCAAGTTTTTTTACCTGTCCACTTGGCATGGAATGCCCCATATGTAGATTCTATTCTATGTATTATGAAAATGCTAATGCATTTTCACGCCTATAAGAACAAAAGATGGATTGTTCTAATGAAACGAAATATTGCATTGAATTTTATTATTAGTAGTGAATTCACAACATACCATTACACAGCCGAAATTTTAGGCCATTTAGAAAAAACATGTGATCACAAAAAAAACAATTTTCCCATTTTTTACATTGTGAAATTTAAACCGAATTAACCGATTTGTATATCTTGCCGTTTTTTAGATCCCACATAGAGGAGGAAAGATTAACTAGTACACCCTGTGTAGTTAGTGACATTTATTCTTTTAATTTGAATTTAACTGACTATTAATCTTTATTTAGAAAAGTTGTCAGGAGAATACCCTGTAAGGAAGTCTTTTTCATTGAAATCTTAGTCTTTCTCGGTTAGACTGCGTCTGTTTTTAGAATAGGGTCGAAATTATGTCCGCACTTGTAAGGAGCATCATCAGGACAGGAATAAGGAATATGGAATATGGAACAAACCTAATGCGAGAAACACAGCTTAGCCGAACCAAATTCTGATCTGATTCTCGCTGCAAAAGCTTACATTCTCACAAGTCTTTTTCAGTATGCCACAATAAGTGTAGGAGTACTCTCTTTGCATGTTTTAATTAAGTTAGCGACTTTCCTACCTTTCTTGCTGGTTTTGATGGCATCGTTTCCCAACATATCGGGAGCAACCTTTAGAATAATCGTTAACAGTGTTAGAACGTTTTGTTGTTCCCATATTATCAATTCTTCTAAGCTTGCAAAGCAGATGTTTTCTTCAATTTCTGTTTTATTAGTTTTTGGCTGTTGCTTCACCATCCCTGCTGGTGGAGACATATGCTTTGTAATAGCTCTATAAGCAAAACAATAAAAATTTCAATATTACAGTTAATTGAACATTTACCGGTAAATCTCAATGCTAGAACTGTCAGAACTACTATCATCATCTTGGTGTGCTTCGGATGATTTAAATGTTTGTAACAGACAGTCAATTAACTTATGGGAACATGATTCTGCTCTGCTTAACGCTACAATTTGTAGCAATCGTGTAACTGATATTTTTCGATGGGGATACATTAAATATGGACAAGTGTTACAGGAAATACTTTTACTTTTTGGAAGCCCATGTTTGTTGTCCATACTGATGCAACTGTTATACACCACTGAAATTCTATTGCACAAATTATTGAAAACGGTCTGCTACTTACAATTACACTTTCCTTACTTTAAAGTTAGCTCTAGAAGGTTTCCTTCTGAAAATGTAAACTGGGTAGCTATAATATTTACCATTTCTTTTAAATAAAAACTCAATTTTAATTTAAGTTTGCATAAAATATCAATCCACAACTTAATTTTTGCTCCTGCCATTGCTGTATTGCTTTCAATTTTCAACTTTTGGAAGCATGAACTTAATGATGTTGCTAGGATTTCAGCTGTTTTGCTTATACTTTTGAATTTCTGAAAATATATAATTTGATTAGATATTGTTTCGGTAGTTTATAAAATGTAGCAATACATACCTCTACCAGGAGATTGTTGTTATCATAATGTAAGCTCTTTTTATCCTGCCGTTTATATTCACTTATAAGGTAATTCAATTCGCAGCAAACATTTATACAGCTATATTTTAATTTTTTACATTCAACATACATCTGCTTTGCACTTTCGGTTTCTAATGGAAGCCATTTCGAGACGTTTACTATATACTTGGTCATTTTAAAATTATTTTACTAACTCCATAATTTTGCACTTCAATGTGTGTAAAGTAGTGTATGTACCTAATCTTTATAATTGATCAATATTTAATGTTACACCAATACATGAAATATTAATATGTTACTGAAAGTACAAACATAGTAGTATTTGTCGAGCATACTCTACTTATTATTAAACATACTTTATTACGCTGTTACCTAATGATTATTTTATGTATTTTTCAATGACTGATTTAGTTTTATTAGCTTTCTGCAGTGTGCCTTTACTATAACACTACATTAGAAATCTCCATGACAACGTAAATACTTATTTAATCTCGCCATGTTATTTTTAAAACTGCCGCGTTCATTCTATTTTTTGAACTAATACTGCGGCAAGTATTAAACTACGTTCGTGTTGTATTAACTACGCTGTCAAGTGCTCTGCGTGAAAGTGTAAGTAGTTCATTTAATTTAATATATGAATGGGATCTATTCATTCTCAGGGTATTTGTTATGATTTTTTAGTTAATATTTAGGTGTTTTAATTAATTTTCAAAGACCAGTATTAAGTATCCTTCCTTGTCAGATTTTATTTCAAGAAAGAAAGTACTTCAGTGAATGAGTTTTGTAGGTTAACCTTTGAACACATATTACTTAACCTACGTTTTCAATTTTTTATGCAATTCAAATATGCAATTTAAAAACGAAAAAATATCAATCTTGTATGCTTCTCAGACGGGAAATGCACAAGATGTGTCAGAAAGAATATGGCGTGAGTCAAAGCAGTATTATTTTACAAGTATTTGTACTGCAATGGATGATTATGATATATCCCAGTTGATTAACGAAAAGTGTGTTATATTTGTTTGTTCAACCACTGGACAGGGAGAGGAACCTGACAATATGAAGGCATTCTGGAGGTTCCTGCTTAGAAAGAGTCTACCATCGAATTCGCTAGCAAATTTGAAGTAAGTAGTAAAAGATTCGTCAATTAATGATAATTTTAAGAGTTGAGCAGGTTTGCCGTGATGGGACTGGGTGACTCCAGTTATGTAAAATTTAATTTCGCTGCAAAACGTCTGAACAAGAGGTTACTGCAACTGGGGGGAGAAATGTTGGTTCCACTTGGTCTTGGTGATGACCAACATGACCTAGGATATGATGCTGCTGTTGATCCGTGGTTGGAGTCTTTGTGGAAAAAGCTTCTGAGCGTTTATCCTCTTCCAGAGGGTGTCCAACCTTTGGAGATGACATCTCTTATATCACCAAGGTAAGTTAGCTCAACAAAGTATTCATACAGGTACAAGAAAATAAATTGTCAATAAGATGCGACAGTTTTACCATTAACCATATAGGTACCTACTTGATATTATGCTTGAACCATGATTCGTCATATTGTCACTGCAATCATGCACTGCACATCTAATGTTTTTTTATCAGTCATTGTCTATTGACAAAACCGTTGATTATACCATTTAATAATATTCAGACAATGACTACAAACATTTAAAAGATAAAGACCTCATTGCACAACCGTGGTTCAAATTCTATCCAAGTTTAACTACGGTCATTGCTATAGCAACACTAATCAGAAGATTGGATTCATGGCTTTGCTAGGTAACAACTGCAGGTGAAGCTCGGTTCAAATGAACCATGTTTGTACAACTGGCCCGAAATATAGCACCTTTTGTTGTTTATTTTGCCAATAAAAATAATTTTAAGAAATCTAATCTATCTTAAATTTTTTATTAATGTTAAGAATTATTGATTGGATTCTCTTCTCTTTATTAAAATTGATATTAGATTACAGAAAAGATAAAACTGTTGTTATATGGATTTATTATATGCCTATCTGTAGCAACATAACAATCCATATTACACGAAAGAGAATATATTTATATTGCACATGAGTATAGAGTGACAATAAATTGAAAATAATTCAACAGAACTTCGAGTACCGTAGGCTAAATGAGTGTTGCCAAATTGCACCAGTTTGAGAATATAAGTTCTGGATAAATATTTTATAATTTATTCTCACTTTGGTGTGGTACTCGATAGATTATCTTTTACAACCTTAATTTTACCAATGATTTTATCAAATCTATCTTATTCATTTGCACAAATGATGAAAAACGTCATTGTGAATGCAAGCTAAGTTTATTTTTAGGTGGCATGCCACATTGAGTACACCTTCGCTTGGTACCGTTCTTAACGGGACACAGTCGATTTACTACTCTACAAGAAAGCCAAATGAATTTGTCGTATCAGTTAAAGAAAATATAAGAACGACCAGTCCATCACATTTCCAAGATGTCCGATTAATAAAATTTCAAACAAATGGAATACCTTACAACCCAGGAGATGTTTTAGTTTTAAGACCAAAAAATTTACCATTTCTTGTAGAGGAATTTAAAGAAGTGTTATCGTCGAATGGTGTAGACATTTCTCCAGAAACAAAAATCAAATTAACCGAATCGACTCCAGAATTACCACTACCTGCCGTACTTAAAAATGAAGTATCCTTCCAGCAATTGTGTGAAGAATATTTTGACTTGACAGCTATACCGAGAAGGTATGTTTTTAGTGTGCTTTCACAACTGACGGATAGTCCCCTGGAAAGGGAAAAATGTTTGGAATTTACTTTAGCAGAAGGACAAGAGGATTTATATAGCTATGTAAATCGACCTCGCAGAAATATTGTTGAGGTACTGAGGGATTTCCCACATGCTACTAAGAATTTAACCATGGACATGCTGTTTGAAATTTTGACACCAATAAAACCGAGAGAGTTTTCGATAGCCAGCAGCTATAAATCTACACCAAATGAGCTGCACATACTTGTCGCTGTCGTTAAATATAAAACTAAGCTAGTCAAGGAAAGATTAGGGTTGTGCTCAAATTACTTAGCTGATTTGAAACCTGGAGATCAGATATCTGTTTGGATTAAGAAAGGGAGCTTTAGATTTCCCGAAAATAATGTAAGTATAATTGATTTGAGGCGGTGAAAAGGAAAGTGGTGTAAAGTCAATTTAGTCAAAAGTGAAGTGAGGTTATTTTAATACTCAGTAATTCATTTTTTTTGTTTTTTATCTATGTTTTTTTGTGGAAAAGTAGAAAAATAATGATTTTTTTTAAATAAATTTTATTGCTGACCTCTAGAGTGCTAAACATCAATTTAGATTGCATTGTTACCAAACATAAATAATTTATCGTCGTTAGGCCCTTGGTCGCATCTGAGAAAACCACCCCAGGCAGGTAGTTTTTCTCCATCTATTTTATATAAGATAGACGGAGATGCCGACCAAGGGTGTAACGACCAAAAATTACTTGCGATTGGTAACAATGCAGTCTTTATTGCACTATGGGTACACTAAAATTTGTTTGAGTTAGTATAATGTGTAATTCTAAGTATTTCTTAATACATAATTATAATAATTGTAACATAAACTATACTTACATTTCATTTAAATATAACTCAAGTCTATGGCAGAATTTTTTCTATTTATTTACATTTATTACATTTTCAGGAATTTGATTGTATGTGTTAATACTATTATATAGAGAAGATTTTTGGGCTTTGCTAGTTCTATATATGTATTTCATTTCTAAGGCTAGTGTTGTGTGCAGATACGTGCCTATCAATCTTGATGGCAGGGAAGATATCGGATTTGGAATTTAACTCAAGGGCTGAAGCTCTATCCTTTAAATAATTTAAAAAATTAGATAAAGTTCTTGATTACTGCAATCTATTTTTTTGTTTTTAAGGTCATCATACATTTCCCATCTATTATTTATTCGGCAGCTGTATGTTTTAAAATGACCTACTATGTTTGGGTCTTCTAATTGTGAGCCTGAATATGCAATTATACCCCCTAGCTTGTAAAGTAGGAATGATCTAACGTCGTAGTTGTGGACTTCCTTAGTATATTTCAAATTTATATTTGTTTTTATTGCATTTATAGGTTTTACTTGTTAAAATATTCTTAATTTGCATATATTAAATATTCCTGTTTGACTGTATAATTGAGCTGAAGATGTGTAATATTCAAGATTAAAAATAGTTTTTACAACTTTATGTGAAAGAACCAACATTTTTATATAATATAATCAAGTGCATTTCCCCAACATGTTATAAGATACTTTAAATGAGGTGTAACAAAGCAATTGTATAATGTCAATGTTGCAGGTTTATTTAATACATTAATATAATACATCTTTTTATTGCTGCCAGCGCTTAGGTGTAATATTTAGCATTGTTTTCTATGTGTAATTTTCATGTTAGATCGTTTGATGTTTTTCTACCTAAATATTTATAATTTGACACCACCTTCAATTTTATTTTATTTAAATATGTATTAAATATTTTTTGTCTTCTTATTTTATCGTTTTATGATCATGTAGGCAGTCTTGGATATATTAATTGTTAACTTATTATAGCATAGCCACTTAAAGTATAAATCAAACACAGTTAATTTCTCTCTCTAATTGCTTCATATCTGCTCCTGATAGTACCAAGACAGTATCGTCTGCAAACATAAAGTACTTTGCTTTCAACTTTACATACATTAAGTATACGAGGGTGAATGCTTTCAGCGTCCATAATATAAGATAATATTTTCTCAGAAAGAATGCTGTCGTTTTAAAACATTGACAAAAAGTTATTGGTCTGACTTTCGATTCAAAGACGAAGAACCTGAAAATTTGTCTGACACAAGATCAAACAAAATTTTGACTTTCAAAATACGGGGCCCCACGCAACTCCGACCCGTAGTTGTAATGTTTCAATATTTTTCCATTTAACTCTGTGTAATGTTTTCTATTCTCCTAGTATGTCCTTAGTAAACTGTAGCACACACCTCTGAAGCCCATTTTATATAGTTTGTTTAACAATAATTTTATGTCCACCATGTCGATTGATTTTTGGAAATCAATGAACACTGCCACCACATACCGCTTTTTGTTGATCTAACTATATATGTATTCAAGGAGGTTCATTGTATTGCTGTCATTTTTAAAATCCATATTGATATGAATCAAATGTATAAGTTTTGAGTCGTCTTTTTATAACTTTTTCCACTATTTTTGAAAAAGTTATGAGTGGCAAAATCTGTCTGTATTTATTCATATCATTTTTTCTTCCTTTTTGTATTAATTTTGGCAATCTATTATTCATCAGGAATGTGCCACTGCAATATACCATTTGTCAGACTTGCAAGCTTCTCTCATATAACATTAAATAATTTGTTTATATCTTGTTTGGATATTTGATCAATTCCCAGAGATTGGTGATGTTTTCTCACTATCACTTTCTTAATTTCCTCGAGATTAGTTGGCTCAAAAAATTGTTTTGTCTGTTTTCTCTTCAATGAATGTTGTATCATTGCACTTTTGCATTTTGATTTTAATTTAGATCGATTTTCTAGAGCCACGTTATAATGGTGGGACCAGGAACTGGGCTGGCCCCATTCAGAAACTTTATTTTCCACCGTATCCAAAGCAACTTGGCAAGCTCAGATAATACAATCTTGTTTTTCGGCTGTAGAGGTAAAGAGCTTGATTTTCACTGCAAGGATGAACTTGTCGAATTTGATAAGAAAGGTCAACTATCACTGGTTTGTGCGTTTTCAAGGGAACAAGAATCTAAAGTGTATGTATTTTGACAAATTTAAACGTGGTTGGTGTTTAACAATTTTTTTTTAGTTATGTCCAGCATAAGATCAAGGAACAAGAAGAATTGGTTTGGTCTGCGTTGCAGAAGCAGAACTGTTACATTTTCGTAGCGGGAAATTCAAAATTTATGCCTCAAGAGGTTAAGGATGCATTTGTTCATGTTTGTGTTAATCGAGGAAAAATGGCGGAGGAAGAGGCCAAAAGACTTGTAGACCAAATGGAGAAAACAGACCGATACCAGACAGAATGTTGGTCATAACGTTTAGAGTGGTTTAGACCTAGTACAATTTGTAAAAGTATTTTATTAGGTGTAAATTTGTATTTATTGAATTCTTTTTCGTAAGCTGTATGAAAAATAACTTGTTATGTCCTGCTAAAGCTTTTTTTATGTTGTTAAAGCAATAAAACAAATATATTTGTACATTTTTTTTAAATTTAATTTCTCTGTGTTCTTAGAGATTTTCCTGGGTGACTAGCAATATGCTTTATATGTAGTACATCTGAAAGTTATTTTTTTTTGTTTTATCTTGTCCTGCCTATTTATGGCAATTAGCTAGCAGTCACTATACAGGGTGTTTCTAAAAGGTCTTTACACACTTTTACCACATGCTCCTTAGACCAAAATAAACCGATTTAAATAAACTTGCATTGGTCCAAAAGTTGATACTAAGAAAGATACAGGGTGTTAAAGTTCAAATTTTATTTTTGATATTCAATAACTTGCAGGTGTTGAAGTATGTAAAGAAAATTTGTATTAGGGGGTTTTTTAGTTCAAGGAATTCAAATATGTTGATGTATTGAATTGACTGCTACTTGTATGTGTAGCCATCTACAGGGCTTTCAACATGGACTTAAAGGGTTATAACTTTTTTGGGCCGACACACGGCATACACAAGATATCTGTTAATCACTTTTTTCCATAAAAAAGCATACATTTAAAAGTCACTGTGATTTTTCCTTTTCTAGATATCAGCATTTTAGTAATGCAATGCAACTCAAGTATTTCAAGAACATGCAACATTTCAAGCAGGCTTTGATTGCAAAATAATCAAACGGTAACACAACAATTAAGTTTTCAGCTTAGTTGCCATAGTTTTGTCTAAATAAAGCTACTGTCAAATTGAAACAACTAAACTTTTGTTGAGGTTCAAAAGGAAACTTATTTGTTTTTTGTTATGGCCGTACAATACACCAATGCAGAATATGCGGACATGTTATTGGGTTTTGCCAAGAAAATAGTCGAGAGGAAAGATTTCTAAATCAACTTATACCAAGCCATCTAACTTTGGATGCTGTAAAAGATGCTTTTGACAGACCGATCGTTTTGCTCCTGAAACAAAGGATTACAAGAGGAAGCGTTTTATAACAGTTCCTAAAGTTGAAGTAGAAGTTTTGTAATGTCTTAAAGAAGATCCAGAAGAGAGTATCAGACAAGTCAGTAGAGAAATAGGAGTCTCAAAAAATGTTGTTAATCCAGTACTCAAAGACAGTTTCTACCTACATCCGTACCATAAAATTTCAGTTCAAGATCTCTTACTTCATGATCCTGAAATGCGTCTGCGTTTTTGTTTATTAATTGGCGTGGAGAAAGGGATTTAAACTTTAACAACAAAAATGAACAACATGAAAGCAAAATTTGCAACACCTTAATTAAAAATGTCCCATATTGCTCACAAGTTTAAATCCAACAATCATCGGAACTAGCAATACGATATGTATATATGAGTCACTGATAAAATTAAGATTGAACATGGACATTAGTATTCGTGTAGTTGACCTGGCTTTGTGTGAATTGTTTTCATCATGTATATGGCCCACCATGTGGAAATACATACCGTTATTGGTCACACTCTTCATAATAATAATACAACTCAGAATAGATGGCTGAACGAAATATATAGAACACACTATGAAAGTATCGATGAGGCAGTTCGTCAGACACCTACACAAAAGCAAAAAAACACAACAATACTTATGCTTAATGCGAGAAGCCTGGGAAACAAATTAGAAGAGATATTACAAGTTATTCAACAGCAAATTATTCACATCATTGTGATATCCAAAACATGGCTAACAAGTGCTGAAGAAGAATATTACAACATACCTTGTAGTGAGCTAAAGAGAACAGGGGGTACTGGCAGTATCAATGAATCAAAGATTTAGTATGAAGCACATTTGTTTATTATTTGAACAGTCTGAATTAAGTTCTACTTATCAAAAAAGGGGGGTTGTGGGGGATCTTCTGATGGTGAATGGCTCCTGGGTTTCGACGTGTTTCACCAGGCAGAACGGCTCCCGGGTTTCGACAATCGACACCTAGCCACGCAGCCTTGTCCTTCTACTCTTATACATATTCAAGCGTGCAACATGCCTAGAACAAATTTGGGCGACAGGGCCTGATTAATATCTCTGGAACATTACCTTATTGTGTGGGGTTTTATTTAAGGGCAACCCCACTGAACCCACCTGCTTAATGTTGAGTAAATAATAAGTTCTCCTCGAGTTTCCTTGAATATTCGTCTACTTATTTTCTCCCGTCAACTTGACAACTCCCCCAACACTGCCGCACTACATACTCATAAAGGCTTTTTTATATAGCGACAGGACAGGAAAGGAGGATTTTTGGGGATGTATGTCCACAGAGAACTACAGAAAAAAGTAACATACACMTGGTTAGACAAGAGATMTGCAATATTGGCAGCAACCATACGAAACAACAAAATGTCAAAACAATTTTACCTWGTGGCTATATATACAGGCCAGAAGATACCGAAATTAAGGAAATATATAATCAAATAAACAAATGCACAGAGGGAAGCAACAGAGTAATCAAAGTGGGTGACATGAACATTATTATCCTAGAAAAAAAAATACCACCGCAAAACAATACAGGAATTGGATGCACTGCTATTGTCTGCACATAATGAATAACACCATACCCACAATAAAAAAGAACTTTGGCAATAAATGAGAGGGATTCGTTGATAGACCATGTCATACAAAATTATGAAGAGATGAACACACGTGTCTCCATAGTTGAAAACCACATTAGTGACCACTACATAATACTCACACGAATGGAGTATAAAAGCAGTAAAGGAGATAGAACAACTGTTTCTAAAACTTGGACAAGAACTGACTTTGACCACCTTAATGAACTAATTAGCACTCAACCAGTCATAAAAGAAACCAACGGCCTGAATGAAAAATATGACACATTTACCCTAAAATTAAATGAAGCCCTAAAAGCGTCAACATCAAGAAAGATTAGAGTCAAGCGACAGAAGCCAAACACGGAATGGGTTACAGCAGAACTGTGAAATAAAACAGAACAGAGTAATGTAGCATGCAAACAATGGAGAAAAGACAGAGAAAAAAAAGTAACCTAAGAAACATATTTACACAGCACAGAAATGAAGTCGCTAAACTTGGAAGGAAAAAACCACACTACAACAAAAAATTTGAAAAGGCACAAGGCAACCAAGCAAAATACATGGAATGTGATCAATGATATGATAACCAATAGTACCAGCAGGGAACAATTTAACATAGAAACAGAGGATGGTGAAGAGCTACTCACAGCAGTGGATGCAGCTGAAGCACTAAACGTTTTAGAGTATCTGAGAGATAACGTGATAAATGAAACCCCTAATCTACAAACCAGCACACCCGACAAGCACACAATATTCCTCCAACCTACAACCCAAGAAGGAATACGTAAAACAATCAGGGAAATGAAACCTAAACAAAGTGCAGGTAAAGACATGGTATATCTCCTTATATACCTACTCAAGCAGATAAGCCCAGACATTAAAGAAATGTTGACAGATATAGTAAACTAATCGATAGAAAAAGCAAAGGTCCTCAAAAACATGAAAATTAGCAAACTAACTTCAATATTTAAAGCATGTCAAGTGTATAATTTTTGAATAAGTTAGTTTGTATACTACCGCAGATTTAATTAATTTAAAAAATGGAGCACGTAACCTTATATGTGTTGCAACTGTTCAGAGCATATGGAAAATTTATATTACATATTCCTGTCACTTGCTCCTATAATGCATGATAAAAAAGCAAAAAAATCTTACACTTGTAAGTTGTAACTTGCTGGCATTTACCGGTGACATATGAAACCTTTATCGCCCTCTTTCTAAAAGGGGGCTATTTTTGTAGCATGACAAAAATGGCAAAGATCGTTATCCTTTTAAGTGGAGTAGCAAAAACAGAAACGCTAGTGAATCGTTTGTTCGACATCCTTAGTGGAGTTATTCGTAGTCGAGACCGTTCCTCCGTTCCATGTATGAATGGAGTTCAATGAGCGGATTATATGAATAAATCGACTACCTACCTATGTAGTTCTGTATGTAGTTTGTATCCAATAAGTTTGCCCTTGCTATTTTTCATTTTCTGTCGTGTTTTCATATGCAAATACACACCTTTATGCGATTTATCCGTATTTTTTATAGATATATCGCATGCGTGTATCTATATGCAATTTAGTTCGCCAGTGCTGCCAGATTATAGCAATTTTCGTAATTCTCTTACCTACATACACTTTATTAAATGACCGTACGAGGTACCATATTAGTATTAATCCTAGAATATTATTCTATTGTGGTTCTTGTTCTTTTGTAGGTAATGCTGTTTTGCGTTGCRAGTTGCAATTAGGAACTAGGTATATACAAATAAGAAACGCACCTTTAATATAGGTATATTATATATAATAATTGTACGCTTATTTTTTCTCAGTAGGTAACTTTAATATTTTGTTTAGAATACAGGTATAATGAATATAACACTTCCTTGTTCTAGCGTCATATTTAGAAGAGTGTGAACAATGTTGGTAAGGCAATTATTGTCTATCACTTACTGATAAAACAAATAAAATAAACTTGAGATAGGTTAACTAGGTAGTTGTTCGGCGGTCCTTAAAATGATTAGATAAGAATGATGAAAGAAAAAGGTAATATACATTGCGGAAGGATTCTTTTCTCTTAGCTTTGGAAGTAAAATCGTTGCAAAATTGTAGACAAAATGGTTATAACAGTCAGTTTCAAATTAACCAAATGGCTTGTAAATTATGCATGATATTTTTCTGTTATGTTTTCTTGTAAGCGTTACATTCTTCATAAAATAAGGCATATCACAAATTAACTTTTTGAAACTCAAAAGCTATTTGCGAATTGCATGCAGCCAAACTGGCAATGTGGCATCGCTACATTTATTTTGATCTCGTATTGTGTGTTGGTTTGAGGTGTGTGAATCGTGATTGTTAGGCTGCAATTTTTTGGGTTGTAACCACGTGGTGGAAGGTTAGTATTAAATTCAGCAAAATCAAAATTTTAGTGTTTAAAATAATTTTATATCTAGAACGTCGTTACTAAACGTGATTAGTGAATAGGCCTTTCATTGAACTCAGGTTAAAATAAATTTGTATATTTAACATTCAAATTTGAACTTAATTCGTTAGTTGGCAGTTATTTTCTCATGTAGCCCATATCACTAGCTTCTATTGTTGCATTTTTAGCTATGACTGCATCTCTGGAGAAGTACACAAGACCAACCCTTTAAGAGACAGAGAAGTTTTAATAAGATTTCAATTCAGATTTATTAGGATTATTTCAATAGGGATGTAATCTTTTATGATTAAATATTTTAATTAGGTATATTTGTGTGACATACTAGAAATAGTTTTGAGCATCAATTCTTCAATTTGTTATGTACTAATTAGCATTTTTGTATGTTTGTAGAATGAAGAACGGGCAGTAGGTAAAAAGGCCTAAGAAAAATGAGTCACGGGGCTCGATCAGATTATTTGTATGACGATAAGAATGGAGGTGTTGTAATTAAGAGCATTCAACCAGGTAGGTTTATTAATATATTTTATATTGTAGTGTAGCATTTAGGTATATTGTATTTTCATAAATTTTGTTGCAAGGTATTGTTTTGAATTTTAAGAATCTTTAGCAGTTAACTCACCACTTCAATGAGATAATTTGTTCAATAGGAAACACTAAAGTTCAAGGATATGTCATTGTGAAGATGAATATGCGGTTGTTATCACTATTGTTTGTGCTTGCATTGGTGATCTTACCAGCTATCAGTTTCCTTATCCAAGAATAATAGTATCCGTTAATGCTCTAAAGGTACAATGCATTCCTTAATTATTGCAACATTTGTCATTATACTTATATATTTTAAACACATCTTGGTAGATTTATTTTTGTATTCTTTTAATTTATCGAGTTTATTAAAATTGTATTACAATAATCTACAAAAAAATACATACAATAATAACTCCATGGACATTTTGAAAAATATTGCCACATTAATAACAGAACAGTAGGTACCTAGTTCATTTACTTAAATATTAAACTCACATAAACGTGTGTAAATATGTAAAGATATTAAAAAGATTATCAAATTATCCATTTATAACCTATCTGAGCTTCTTTTTTATTTCTTATCTGTTTATTGCCATGCAATCTTTATAAGAACTTGTACATAACTTATAGTGGGTTTAATTTTTAAAAGTGTGCGGATTTGTATGTGCTGTGAACTAGGAAACTTGTTCTTTTTGCTCTACGATTGCATTAGTCATCACATTTGCATTCTAAAGGCTACCTTTGAACGTCTAACTGTACTTGCATGAAATATTAATCCAGCTATGCCTGGCAAGATAGGCTACATACTAATTTAATATAGACAGACAATTTTTTATGCCAAAAATGTATTTGTAATATGTTCTAGAGAAATCTTTTCTAATTCATTATTAAGAAAGTTGTAGTAATTTCTAAAAACCACGACTCCAATTAGTTGTTCTTATGCTATACATATTTTAAAAGTCAAATTGTAGAGCATATTATACTGAACGTTTGCACACATGTTAGAGAGGGTAATAATGTCTTGATTAAAGTAATGTTCTTACTGCAATTCTTCTGCTTACATTTGAGTAAAATATTAATAAATTGTATGAGGTATTATTCTAAGTTTTCCCATTTAAAAAAATATTTTTTTTGTGTGTGCTGTGAGAAAAGTTGCTATATTTAGGTATAATTAGGATGTTAGGAGTATTTACTTTTTAAATTCTTATAGACTGTGTTTATGATTCCTGGGTCTCCGATTATACATTTGTCTCATAGGTAGATGTTCCTTTGGTTATTAAAATCAATGTTTATTGAATGTAGGGTGTCAGGTGCTCCAGAGGAAATGTAAATATGGTTGACATGAATCTATTTAAAAATATATCAGTTTTATTTTAGGAAAAAGTTAATTTTTATTATTATTATTATTATTATTATTCCTAATTGCTGATTGCTAACTGCCAATTACTTTTATCGTAAATGGTACTACCTTCAAGTGTGTTATAATGAGCATACTACTAATACCAAACATCACAAATTAGCTTTAATTGCTAATAGCATATTGCACAAGTGCACATTTCATAAAGTAGTTAATATTTTCACGTTAGTGAGCATAGTTATTTGGTATTCTAGTATGTGAAGTTTCAAGAAGAAAAATATTCACCTTGTAAGTTCAGATAAACTAATTTAAAACCAAATCATTTAAAGTCGTATATACCCGAAAACAAATACAGGAACCACTATCTACTATCCATAACAGTGTTATATAGTAATCAGTAGTTCATTAGCAACCCGTTCATATAATTCAAAAACATTATTGACCCTTGACATGATATTGAATTCAAGTAGAATGGAATTTGTTTACAATAGCACTTAAGGAAAGAGCATTTGCTTCATATAATGTAGGCGGGATGAAAACTATCCTTCATATTTTCATGAATTTCAGAGAACGAACTGTCCACAGCTTAATTTAAAGTGATATACATCATGTTTTAGACAAGATAAATTTCCCCCACTCAGCTTTGTGTTCTAATTCTTTACTTAATCATATGCAATTTTAAATCCACAAATTTCATTGGATTTTATCGCCTAAATTAATAATTTCTGTAACATAAATAACATTGATATATCTACTTATTTCAAGATTACGAAGTGACAGCTGATGGTGATGAATGAATTTAGTATCCTGTATCTTTTCCGTTATTTCCAGTTGAATGTGTTTATTTCGGAAAGCCAGTGTCACAGTTTATTGTTTTTGAGATAAATATAAAATAATTTTTATTCTGTATTTAGAACAATGTTATGCAGTCATATACAAAACTAACCAGAAATGTTAGGCCAGGCGGCAGAGGTTTTTTCTTTTTTAGTAGCTTGGTTTTAGTGTTAAGAGGAAGTTTTGGTTCTTGGTGGACTCGATTTTTTGTTCATTTGTAATTGTTACTTGAAATAAAAAACACTGCTGTCACGACTGGTTTTAGTGAACCAACTTTAGTATACAAAATGAATTTCTTGACTCTTTAAATAAATTTGACATGCTCTTATGTGATGCTCTAGAGCCAGTGTCCCAAAAAAATATAGTGGCACATGGTGTTGATACATCGACAAAAAACGTCTCACGCACTGTTGCTGGAGTAGTGAAAGCTGTGATGTGCTAAACAAGGAATATTAAAAATAATCCTCCAACATTGTTTAAATAATTGAAAGGTAATTTTTTTACAAATATCATGAAATACGGTTTCGACAAAAAATGGCTCTTATTTTAACCAGTATTAAATTTCCCAAAAAAGATCTCTATACTTTTTTCTTCCAATCCATATTTTTGAGATAAAGGCGTGATACAGATATTTTTCCAGGGCCACCTCTTGCATTACCTTAAAACTGACTTACGCAATAGATTAAAAGCCGAGTTATTGTTGCAATGAAATTTAGTTGAATTAATTGAATTTGTACATATTCTAATCAGTAACAGGAGTGATTTTTTCTTACAGGAAAGTGGTTACTTTCATCATTAATAATTGTAGTAGAGTCCTCATTTGGTGGCTCATCTTTAACAAATGTTTGCACTTCAGCATCTGATTCTTTATCTTCTTTTATTCGTTTTGACAGAAATTAATTAATTGACGAATAATACAATCCAATTTTCTGACAGCTGCAGTTTCCGAATAATTCTGCGTACATTTCCAGCTGGTTGGTTTCACCAGTTTCTGAGCAGCAGCAGCTTGGTTAGTAGTGTCTGGAGACAGCCCCATTCAGAAGGTTATAGGTGATTGCCCAGCCACCTTTGGACCTGATGATAAACACGTAATGCATGTTATCGTGCAGCTTTATGTTTTGGAACAATTTGAGACCCATTTTTTTAAACAATGATACCTTAAATAGTAAGTGGACCCTACATTTGAGTGTTATAATCATTTATATTATTGCCACCTGAACTTTAAACTTTTTCTAAAAAAAGACTTATTAATCAGATGTAGGTTCAAAATTTACTTGAGAATTTAGTGTTATTTCGTCAGGACATTTATTAGATCTTCTTATTTCTAAAATTTCTAATGCATAGCAATAAACGCTAGTCCCAGACAAGGAGAGWGGAGCAWCCATACTACATATCTTTCTGTGGGTAATACAGATTTGTAGCTTCTGAGAAACAGTCTTTGAACATAAATTATAACAAGCTACCAAACGGCTGGAGGAACCTAGGAATCCCAAGGTTAAAGAAAAATCTAAAAAATTTACTCTTAGATAACACTGCACAGGATTTTGGAATTGTAATAAATTAAACTCCTGGACGAAATTAATGCACCAATCATATATTTCTTGATATTTTTTATCTATTGATAACTTATTGTACAAGTAGGCCACGGACCTTGTTTGACACTAACAGTTGTTAATTTATCCCAACTATTAAACCTCGCTTTAGACTAAAACTGTGTTAAAATTTTCTTAAAAAATGCTGATCAAAGTAAAGTGTCTGCGAGAAGCAAGCTTTTGGTTGTGATTATTTTTATAATGTTAATGTTTGGAACTTCATTTACGAGTAAATCGAGTAAGGAAAATGAGCCACCAACGAAATTTGTCAATTGAGGATGCAGTAAGAGCATCGACTCTCCTGGATTGAGGATATTAAGTGCGATATGTTGCTGGTTTGTTAGGAAGACATCATTCCAGCATCAGTCGCATGGTGAAACAACATAATGAAACGGGCTCATACCATCGAAGTCCAGGGCAAGGCTGAAAACGTTGCACTAATCAAACTGATGATCGTTTTTTGAGAGAACATGCACTTAGAGACAGGAGATTCACTAACAATCTGTTAAAAAATAATTAGCAGATGTTCGAAATGTTACTATATCATCTCGAACGGTTAGAAGATGTTTACATGAAGCAAAGTTGAGTAACAGAAGATTGGCCAAGAAACCCTTGCAAACCAGAGAACACAGAGTTGAATCTTGCAAGGCTACATCAGAATTGGACCACTAATGATTGGAAAAAAAGTTCTGCTCTTTGATGAAACTAGAGTTAGCTTTAAAGCTCCAGATGGACGTGAGCATGTCTAGGGAAAGGCGTGGAGAAAGGTTTGCCAGCTGCATTATCTCTCCTAAGGTGCCTTTTGGTGGTGGCTCTAAAATGTTTTGAGGGGGAATTTGCTTCGATACTCATACAGAGTTGATCCCTATATGTATGAGGTCTACGAATGTCCAGTATTACTTAGACAACTTATTGTCAAACATGTAATGCCTTTTGCTCCGTTTTTTGAACCTAATTTTTTATTCGTGCAAGACAACGCTCGTCCCCATGTGGCTTGACAGGTTATTGGCTACCTAAATGATGTTAATATCCCTTTATTACAGTGGCCACCTAACAGTCTTGACATTAATCGTATAGAGCATCTGTGGGACTATCAAAAAGATTTGAAATCGTAGATCTGTTGCTAATCACAACCAACTCATAGAGTTCGCTATTGAAGAATGGGAGAATATTCCGCAAGCTTTTGTTGAACACTTGATATCAAGCATGCTTCGACGCATAAATGCAGTGATAAGAAGTAGAGAAGGGCCTGCACGGTATTAGTTTTGACTCAGATTCAGATGCATTTATTCTGTTTTACTGATTTTTCTTTTTTTTTAATTTGGAGTTATGTTAGCTTATTTATGCATTTCCAGCAAAAACAAATTTTTAAAGAGACAGTAAGGTAAATTAAAACCAATATTAAGGTCATGTTAGACTAAAGTGTAGGTGTTCATTATTATTTCAATGTGACTTAGTTTTATTTTGTGTTTATATTGTAAATATTTAGATTAATTAATGTGGTGCATGAATTTTGTCCAGGAGTTTATGTACTGAAAATATTTATTTATATTGACTTATATGTAATGCAGATTAAATAAATTATTATTACTAATATTAATTGTTAAGGGCTATTTTTATTGTCAGAACGGTATTTCGTGAGATATTTGCAGAAAACGTCCGGTCTGAGTTGTAGAATTATTTTTTATGCTCCTCTAACACTAAAACCAAGTAATTAAAAACGAAATTGGCTTACTTTAACAATTATTTCCACCATTTGTAAACAAGCCAAAACAATAAAACATGGTATGGCAATGTGATTCGAAATTGTATTTTAATAACAGAGTGCATTATGAAATAATCCAGTTTTGTTGCTTTTAAGTAGAAAATATGTTTTTGACCATTACTTTTTTAGTTAATTTAGTTTAGTTAGTCGTCTTTGAATTGATTTATTTGGCATTAAAGATTTGATATTGTGTATAAATTTCTTGTGAAGTGCCCGATGATTCTGAGAAGGCACGACTGCATCAGCAGCCAGTTCGGCTGCAGCCATCTTGGGAAGAAAGCAATTTACCAGAAGATGAACTCAACTTCAAGAGCCTGACCATGGAAGATGCAAGCCTACAGATGAATGCTCCTAGTGACAGATATAAACTGGTTTACCTGACATTTCTGTTACACGGTATTGGGATTTTGATGCCTTGGAACATGTTTATCACTGCCAATGATGTAAGATGTTTGTATGCCTTATAAGTTTTTTTTGACACTCAGCTTTGCAGTATTTTACGGAGTACAAACTGTCAGAGATGTATATTGGGGAAAAATTGTCATACGCTTCAAATTTTCTTCAGTATTTAGGATTCTGTGCTCAAGTTCCTAATGTAGCTTTCAATTGGCTAAATGTGTTCATACGGATTGGGTAGGTATAGTTAGGCACGAGATGAGTGTTTTCGTTTAAATGAACATTTCAGAGGGGATTTGACAACTCGGATTGTATGGAGTATCTCCATTGAAGTAATTCTTTTTATACTGACAATCATTTTTGCTATGGTTGATACGTCGAGTTGGCCTGGAGTTTTTTTCTGGATAACTATGATTTCTGTTGTTGTTTTGAATAGTAAGTTAGTAGTAAATGTTTTTGTAGATTGAGACTAATGGTAATTTAATTTTAGTGTGCAATGGCATTTACCAGAACACAATTTTTGGTATGGCAGCTAAATTACCTGTAAAATACACAGGAGCAGTTATATTGGGTTCAAATATAAGTGGAACCTTTACATCCATTGTAGCAATTCTGTCTGTTGCTTTTACGTCTAACAAACGTATGGCTGCCATTTATTATTTTATTACAGCATTGTTTGTGTTGCTGGTTTGTTTTGACACATATTTTGCCCTTCCTCTGAATGTAAGTACATAATATTCATAGCTATTTTGAACTATTATTTTGAATTTTTAGAAATTCTATAGGTATCACGAGTTGATGGAAAAAACACAGAGACTTAAGCAAGAAAGGAGGGGAGGAAAAAATAGTGTGTCGTATTTAACTGTATTTAAACAAGCATTACCACAGTTATATAATGTGTTTTTTGTATTCTTTGTAACTCTATCAATTTTCCCTGCCATACAAGCAGGTACGTTGCACCATTACAACTCATGCAAAAATTAACTTTTCATTTTTAGGTATTGAAAAAAGCAATGAGAGTTTCATTGTACCAGAAGAATATTATTCACATGTAACATGTTTTTTGACGTTTAACCTCTGTGCCATGATTGGAAGTTTGATGGCCACCTACGTCAGATGGCCATCTCCCAAATATTTGTGGATACCTGTTACATTAAGGATTTTGTATGTGCCATTTTTCTTATTATGTAATTATCAGGTAATAAATGTCGAAAGGGCCTTACCAGTTCTCGTTACAAATGACTGGGTTTACTGGATCTCTGCCATTACTATGGGGATAACCAGTGGCTATTTCAGCTCATTGGCCATGATGTATACGTCACAGTAAGTATGTTTATAGTTAGTCGTTTGTTTTTTTATTGTTAGATAATGGTTGATTGTGGACTAATATAGTTTTAATATGTAAAGATAGTAAACTTCAAAATTTTTGACACTAATGGCTAATAGGATGCTACATGATTTATTATTAAAAACAATTGTTTATGGCATTATGACTGGCAGAGCTGTTTAAAATCATTTTAAAGAATATTTAACTCAAACATCAAAGTTACTTATTCAACCAATATCTTTATATTTATATTTTATAAAAAACTTAAATACATATTTTTATAAAATTAAATTTGTCTTAAAGATTTAAATCACGTATTTTCGGTATATTTGAAGAAGAAAAGTTAGCTCAGTTAAAAATATATATTACCAAAAAAAAAATAAAATTCTCAACTTAATACTTATTATAAGAGTACAAAATGAGAAATATGGCTCATATGTTAAAATGCAACAAATTTTTGATACATTAAATCTTATTTGATTTTAAGAATACAAGGTTTTCGAAATTTTCGTCAGACAACACATGTCGACATGGCGAACTGATAAATGTGTTCTACGGAAGCTGCAGATGGTAAAATGCAATTGTATTTGATAGATATTTTTTTTAATGAATATTTTTACAAAATGCCCTTCATTAGAGTGGTTTGTGGTTCATTATTAACTGCACACATTTCTGAATTTTCTGAAGCAGTGCTTAATTCAAAAAAAGTCTTCAATCTCCTTTTGATCTGTTGTTTTATGTGTGATGTTTTCAACACCGATAAATTCTTTTGATGCGTTCAACAACAAATTTTTCACCTGATTTTCTTCTTTTTAAAAGAATTCAACCATCTCATCTTAAATTGTGACAAAACCTATTATGGCCAACTCTGATTGACTAGTATGTTCAAAATATATCGAAAACCGAGTTTTAATGGATCTGATGCATACATCATTTAAAAATCCGAGGTGTTGTAGGTTAAGAGATTTCATTCTTTCATACTTAACATGTAAACTGCCAATTGTTGGCATAAGAGTTCCAAAGTACGTATAGTTTTCTCCTTGAAAGATATCCATGTCTGAGGTTAAAGGTTTTAAGATAGTAACATATTTTTCCAAATATTCAATTTCGGTTTCTTTCAGCATATTCTGCTTTATTGTTAAAGTTTCATATCAAGCGATTGAGCAAATCAAAATTTTTGAAAATTTTTTTTGCGATACAATATTTTCCGTCCATTGGATATGGAAATAATTATCATTTTCTTTAAATTTGTTGGTGTGTGTAGTTATATAGGTTATAGTCTTTGACTAATGGTCTTCAAGCCTATAGAGATTAGTACCAAATTGAATCTTTGATTTCACAATATAAGTAATAAAAGTGTTCTACCAATGGATATTCTTTTTCATGGCTTTTGAAACTTACACAATTTCACTATTTATGAAGATCAGATTTGAATAGCTTCATTCAGGTTGTACAATTTGCTATAAAGATAAATGAATAACATCTTACATCTATTTTAGGACAGTTGATCCTGAATATGCGGCTACAGCGGGCATGTTTGCAGCTGCCTTCTTGGCGACAGGAATCTTCATTGGCATATTGTCAACGTTCCTGTGGCCGCCGTTAATACAGCATGTGGGGTATTAGCGAAAATGTGAAGTGTATAGCACGGAAACTAGTTTTCAAATTCGTTTTAGCTAGGTGGCTGTTTCATCGTAGAAATTAGTCAACATGAGATTTACTAGTTCCCATGCTATACACTGTACGAGTGCTTCACTCGCAGGAGACAACAAGACTTATCGCAATCAAGCTGTTGTTCTGTAGACACAAAGACAAAGAAAAATTATTTTGCGATGATATATTTAAATAGAGAAATCGTAGGTCTTCCATATGAAGATGAATAACATTGTTGAAGTTTTTTGTATTGTAATTCATGCCATCCTCAAGTTAGCTTTCCCTGTTTTGTTAGGGTTCTATTATGTAAGATTATATACTATACTGTGACTGAGTAAAGGAGATATGGTAAATGTAATGGCACAAAGTATTGCGAAGACCACAATTTACATTGTAAGGCATAGTAATAGTTAAGGTAACTATTAAGGTGTATCCTGAACCAAATATAACCTCTCAAAACAATCACCTATGAACATGAACTTTAAAGTAGGCATACCTGATATTTAACGACTTCTATTAGCTTATAAGACTTGGTAAATATACCTTAAACTAATAATTGCACTTAAAAACTGCAACTAAACGTTCTTATATCTATACAGGGTTTTTTAAACCACGAATTTTTATATGACTCAGGCAGTTGTCCTTTTTGTAATTTTTGATTGATTTGTCATTGATAGACTGCTAATATGCCATTGGTAATCTAGTGTTTAGTTAAGTTCTACGGTTCTGTTTAAAATTATTTTGTTTGAAGAGCCAAGGGAAGGAATGTAACAACTATTGCGAGGAACTTTTTTTCATTATGGAATTTTTGAGTTTAAAACATTTTCGTTTTTTAAACGTGTGATTACCTTCTTGTTTTCTTAATTAACTTTACGTACTTCCATATTTTTGGAATATCCTGAAGCAATTTTAGTTTCTGAATAGGTTGAGAAGGAAATGTCAAAGTCAAAGATTGGTCCACTATCATTTTAAATGGACCAGGCTTACATCTACCATACTGTAACACTTCAACCTAGTGCACTGGAACTTCAGCACTAGCTTTCATGTTTATTAATGCCACATCTTCATAGCTTTCTAAATATGAATGACCTTTAATCAGAAGTCGTCACCTCAACTGAATCAAAGAGAAACTTTGTGCGAGCTAAGCAATGTAGATATCTGAACAAAGTGTTCTGACTGCTAAAGGAGTCACAAACATTTTCTAACGTTTTTACACTCTTATCCAGAATTGTAACAATACAAAGTTCTAAAAATGTAACCACTTCTTTAGAACTTTGTATGGTCGACTTCGGTTTAGACATATAAAACTATCCTGCATCAGACGGTCGGTGTATATTAAAGGAATAAAGTGACATGTGTGGAATAAAATAAGAGTTGCTTTTCATAATACACCTCATTGATGCTAATATTTGGGAGTGGAATATTTTTTTCCGAAATTCATGGGTGATTTGTCATGGAGCTTGCGATTTTTGAAGTATTTCAACCTTATGTTTTGTAATACCAAGAAAGATAGCAAAGACATACCAGATTTTCTCAATGCTTATATAAAGAGAGCCAGTACAGAAGCTTGCATCAACTTCTTCTTGCATGTTTCTGCACCTCTGGACAGATGCAGCAATTATTAAGCCAGTCAAAAATGAACATTGTTCATTCCATGTCTTCAATTTTATTTTTGGACTTTCTCTTTGATTTCGATATTTACTTGAAATACATATACCTCCCAAATTTGCAGTCTTCCCAGTTTATGGCTCTATAAACTTGTTTTTTTATTAACTAGCAGCATACAACCGAACGCTTGTCTTTTCTGGTAGTACATCCCAGTACCACTGATTTTTCATTACCAGAATTCATTATAAGTAATAACCAAATTAAACACATACTTTAATTAACCTCAGACAACTGTCAAAACACTGTATGAATGGTTACGTTGAATTGAGACTTGACATGTTTCTTTCAGAAACCTCTAATACTTCTCTTGTTCTTTCCTATTACGACAAATATATTTTGTGCTACATGTTAGGGTTTTGTAACGTTACTTCTCAATTTAAATGTTCCACCGATTTGAAACCATATGAATTTCCCATCCCCATTAATTTTTAAAGAAATTTTGACGTTTCTTTCTCTTGGCTCTTTACTCATTTAAAACCTTTATTTGAATGATACGGTTGTCACCTTTGATAAACTAAATGTAAGCATATCGGAATTCATGCTTTAATTATTTGAAGTTTGTAAAATTTTCAGCCTTCTTGAAACACCATATCATTAACATGTTGTTTGAGATTGTTAATGACACTAATTGAAACTTTTAAATTCTTGATATGAAGTTTAAAAATCCGTAAGTCGTATTCTCAATATATCACATGGACTTGTAAAATGAAACTATCTAGGAGAGTGTGTGTGTGATAATAAATTTATTAAATTTTCTATTATGAAAATTTTCCGGTTGTCTTCTTTTTTGAGGAAAAATGGCAAATTACTGTACCCTCTAAATGTAGGGCCTGTAGTTGCTGCCTTGTAATAGTGCTATCCTGAGCACTAACTATTTTACCTAGTTCTAGATTTTGTGTGAATCCAGAAAAGTCGCTCCTAGATCATTTCATTTTTCAAGTGCACGATGTTACAGTTGGTTCCAAAACTAATGAATACCCACATTTTTTTTAAGAACATAACTTTTGTTTGATAGTAGACAGTGTATTTATTTAGCATTGTAGAACTATTGACAACCACATTAATTATGAAATTGATTGTACAGTCAACCATAAAAATTATGCAGTTCCCAGTATCTGTAGAAAATAAGGTGATCAGTGGTAGCAGGATGAGGTAATGGTAATACTACAACTATTCAGGTGGTTATATTTCAAATGAATGTTTCGTGACATGGGAGGTGTATAATTTTTGCTGTCAACTTTCTCGCCAAAAAAGATTTTTTTAAAGCATGAGGCAATCACCAATTATCTGGCAAGAAAGTCTAAAAGGTGAATGATTATTTTAGTTTCTTATTGTTACAAATCATGGGAGGGCCAGTAACAGACTTCTTGTTTATAAAAGCAACATAGATATTCAACATAAATTATATAAGATTCAAAAAGGTTAAAACTGACTGATAAGAGTAACTATTATAAATGCGTGACTTGATTTGGTTTTTTAAATACTTTTAGTGATCCAAAATGTTTAAAATCCTCTGTTATCATCTATTTGTATGCTTGTTTAAATAAATAATTTAATAAGTTTAAATGTTGTATAATTTTATTGGAAATAAAAAATATATACCTATCGGTTACTAGAATACAGAAAAATGTAAAGCCCCTCATGTCATGTATACTGCACAATACAGAAATTATAATGTCACACTCTGATGATTATGTTTCACAAGAAAAACCGAACATTACTACCGAAAGCACTACATGGCTTTTGTAAAACGTTTTTTAAGCACTTTGAATTAATATTTAAAGTTGGATAAGAGGGGCACTACGTCTTACATATAAAGCAAAATAAAAATTAATAATATGGCATCTCTTAATTAATTACATCACATATACTTTCTCAACTTGTTTGTATGGGAATACTTCCTTTGTCTTTGGGCATATTACTTGTCCGTTATTTTGTCGAGCCATTTCTTCCAAAGCCTAAAGAATATAAAAATAAATCTGCATTTCCCATCAAATTCTTGGATTACATTAGGCCTACCTGCTCTCCGTAAACGTAACCATTGGGTAACATCATTGGTTGGTTGTTCTCATTCAACGGCAAGCCACTGATGTGGCAATACAATCGTGACTGAGAACAATGTGCAAATGGCAGTGGCTCTGCCAGTTCATTCAGGTAATCGTAGCACACTGGGCAACCTGGATTGCGATTCTCACCATTTTCAGAATAGCACTGAGTAAGCTGTGTTAAGGAGATAATCGTAGGATAGAAGAAAATGCATAACTAGTTATAAAGACATCTTCATACTGCTGTGCAATATTTTACCATGTCACACTTCATGTGCCATATTATCAAAGTTGGAGACGAATATTGAAAAACTGATAGTTTAATTGAGGAGCAAGTTCACAAGATTATAATGATTATGGGTAGTAATACTGACAACTAAGATGGTTCGGACTGTGATTCGTCCTCTTCTAAAAACAATGACTTCGAGAATGAAATGGATGGTGTCTGTAATTTGGGAAATGATGACGGAGTGATGCCACACGGAAAAGGAAGTAAATAGTATTTTATCGAGCCTTAATTTTGTCTTAAGGATGCCTTGTTTCTGATTTTTATTACTACACAGTTTGAGAGTGTACCCACTTGATTGTGTTCCGTTGTTTTTTCCTTTGTAAATATTTGGATTTATTTCTATTCATTCCAAAGAAAAAATGTTACGTTCTAGTTCTAGTCATTTTATTGATTTTGTTTCAACACCTTTTAGAATATGACAAACTAATGCCTTGGCCAAATCAGTGACAGTTTATTTATTTCATCAATTTTTATTTATTTTACTTTAACAATGTACATTGTTATATTTTATTACTGCAGAGTTACATTTCTGTTTTATGGTATTATTAAAGAAATCAAATCGCAGATTGCTTTCATGCTCTTTTCAACCGCTAAGTTTTAATTAAGCAGGGTCGGTTTATTGAGCAATACAATTTTAAAAGGTATCCTATTATTTCATTTTGTTTCAATACGACATAAACTCATCAAATTCAAAGGTTGAGTTGTATTTTGATAGAAATTTTAATTGATAAAATATGGGTGTACGCCAATGGTTTAAGGTGATCGCATGTAGTGGTGTCCCCACCACCGGGGCCTGTTGAAACTAGCTTACACAAATGGTTCCTAAAAAGCTATAGTTGAGTGAAGATGAAAATTGAAAGGTTTTTAATTATTTCAGTAATTGATTGAGAKAAAGCCTATAGTAAGAGATAAGGGGATAAAAATTAGTTCGTTGGAATTTAGTTACAACTAACAGTATATGCTGAATACCCAATTTCAGTCTCCAATGCCATCCCATTTTCAGTTTTTTTGTCATTTACCTAAAAACTTTAAACATAAGAGAAAAGCTACAGAAAATGTTAAAAACTGATCCATATTGCTCTATGTGGAATTCTTGAATTTATTCTTGTTAAATAAGCCTCGCCAGGTAAAATCCACAATATTTATTAACAGGTAAAGCGCTTTTAGCTAATAGCCACCATCAGTACCAAATTAGAAGAGGAAAATATTATGTCAAATTAATAAAAGGGATCTAATAATCTAAACAAGCACTCTTGACTAAAAAAGGAAAGCAACTTTCAAACCAGCAACAAAAATTAGCGTACAGTCTGGATTTTTATACTTATTACATCGCTTTAAATGTTCATTTCCTCTAATAAGAAAGGATCCTCCCATTTGTCCAATATAAACAGAATTACAGTCTTTACATGCAAAGCTATATACACTGAATGATTAAAACTGAAATTTTATTTTTATTATAGACAAAACCGGAACATACACTGCCAACAGTAGAAAAGGCAATATTTATGTCATTCGAAGAAAACTTTTTTGCAAGTGATGGTGGTAAAAAGCAAACTTAACTTTTTTCAGGTTCTTATAGACAATTTTTCTATTAAATAATTTGGAAAATCGTTATTATAAGCAATTTGGAGAATTACACCAAGTTCTTTTTCGAGGACATTTAAAGAAAAGGGAATTTTAAAAAGTCTGTGAAAAGAGTGTACAGACAACATTAACCCTTATTCTTCTGTGCACCCTCATACCCATAAAATAGCTGTTTTTCATTCTCTTTTTCACAGACTTTAAAATTACCCTTTCTTTAAATGCCTTCGAAAAAGAACTTTGTGTAATTCTCCAAATTGAATATAATAATGGTTTTCCAAATTACTTACTATAAAAATTATAATATAAGTAAATACCTGACAAAATTGGTACCCCCTTGGGTTTATTGGTCAAGTCTCAATTTACCTTTCTGTCTGTTCCCGTTCTGAACATAATAAAGATAAAATTACAATTTTAAATCATTCAGCTGTATATAGCTTTGCATGTAGCGACTGTAATTCTGTTTATACTGGACAAACAGGAAGATCCTTTCTTATTAGAGGAAATTAACATCTAAAGCAATTTACCGAGTACAAAAATACAGACATTGTAACACCAAATTCGTCGTTAGCGAATCATTTATTATCATTTAAACATACTTCCACTTTAGACAATTTGAAGTTTTCATTTTTGTAAGAAATCATCAAAATTAGACAATTCTAAATGAATGTAGCAATTTCAGTTGTCCCATTCTAAATTTTTTATTTGAATAATTTTTATGTTGCTGGTTTCAAGGTTGCTTACCATTTTTAGTTTAGTTTAGATTTTTAGATTCATTTTATTAATTTGACGTCATATTTTCCCATTGTAATTTGGTACTGACAATGGCTTATTAGCCGAAAGCGCTTTCCCTGTTAATAAATATTTTGGATTTAACTTGAAGAAGAATAACAGTTACAGGGTACAAGTAGTATTTTAATAGTTATTTGAGGCACCACTTTACTCTAATAAAATAATCAATTAGACATGACTATTCATTATTTTTTTATTACTGTATAATGGTACTAAAGGGGTAAAATAATTACTGTGTACCTCAGATACGTTAAACAGTGCTACATTTGTAGAACACTTGTTTCAGTTATACTGTTCATAGTTTTAATTCAATTTGTTTTCAAGATTCTTCTCAAAGATTCTCTTTCCAAGAGCTCTAGTTTATTTAGTTGATTTCCACTGCAAGGAATTAGTGCTGTAAAATCAACTGGTAAAATACTGCACAATAATTTAACCTATTATGCACAATATTATCTTTTAAAAAACAAAAATAAAATTGGTGGAATGACTTTAAAATCTTATTACATCAACCAGCACTTTCTTTGATAAATAAAAGTAAATATCATTTGCTGATTAAGTTCTCAATAATTCCATATTTCGTTTTTTCTTTTGTTTATAGCCTGAAAGTCACATATAAAAGGATATGGTGTTTTCAGTGCAGAAAGGCCAGCCTGCAATGCAACAGTGAATACTGATTGACTGGCCAATTGGAAGAGTCTGTAGTTTTCTTGTCGAAATTCTTCAATTAGGGTTTCCCATCTTCCCTCATCAAATAATGCCTTATAAGGAGCTATTTCTGAAATCATATAAATGTTAGATAATTGACATATTAAGACCAATAAAATTATTATAAATTTGATTTGTTTATTTATCTGATTATTTTAGATATGTAATTTAAATATATATGCTTTTATCATTTTATTGGCCTTTGATGACACTTATCTAACCCGATGTCTCTAAGGATATTATAATGATGCTATTAATACACACATAAGAAATATCTGCTTGCTAAATCACGCTGATACAGGCTAGTGGTCTCTAAACAAGCATTTTAATAAATGTTCCCCTTATTGCCATTTATGATAAATTTAGCGACTTAAAACCTTTTCTTTCAATATTGATTTCTAAGTGGCTGAGAAAAATATGAAAGTATAGTAAAGGAAAACCATAAAAAAAAAGCTTTTAAAATTCTTGTAAAGCAACACAATAAACCATAAGGAAATGCCTCAATACCACTTCTACAGGAATATTATAAATTTAATGTAAAAGACGGGTTAGCAATTAATACCTTCACAAAACTTAAAAACATTAGTATCAGCTTAATTTCTCCCAGGCACTTTCTGGATGCGTCACTGAATTACTGAATTACAGAATAAAATGTTACCAATCAAATTGTTTGTTTTCCTTATCTCTGGTTGCTTTAACTACTACTGTAGTAACAATCATCAATTTGCCTCTATAAGAGTTGCCCAGAATGACAGAGGCAGGAAAATATTAAACAACTCATGGCCTTCCTAAACCTGTGTCTCTACGATGCTGCAGAACAATATCCAGCCACTCAGAAAAACACAGCAAACCATGAACAAGACATTTTCTTTGCAAAACTTTCTAGTAATAATTTTCTAGAGATAATTAAATCAAATGAAATTAACGTCAATCAGAGAAGATCAACAGTGTTTGAAAAACAAAAGAAGCTACTAACAACTGGTGAGTATCCTGGAATCTCTCCAAAAGGAGAAATAATGTAACAAGAAAACACGATAAACGCTTAACTGCTCCTTCATCATCTAAAATTAGCTTATCCCTGTAAGTGCCCAACAAAGTTCAACTAATCTTGAAATATCTAAGACAGACTGGAGTTTGTAGTCGTCTTTACCGGGGCGAAAAATTGAAATCGGCTATCATGTTCATTATAAAATGTAGAGGGTGCCACATATAGTATTTTGTACATATTTAAAAACAAAACTTTGTTAAGCCACACCTTTTTTTAGATAAAAAAACGATAGATAAGAAATATATTATACACATAATATAATATATAAATAATGCAACAGTGATCATTGCATCTGCAGTTCCTAATCTGGCTAAGTAGGTATTTGTATTATGTCATTCACTTTCATTTACTAAATCACCAGTAAATGGAATACAGCAAGTCAATTTTACCTGTATTAACAGGGAAAGCTAATAAAGCCATGACTTGCTGAATAGTGGCCAGATGCTCGTCCTCAAAACTTGGAAAATGTTTCCTAGCATGTTTTATTGCTTCCATTCGGCGGTCAGACCGAATAAGTTCCACAAATTCCTGAACACGCAGCTTGAATTCCATATTTGATTTCAATTTCCGCAACTTAGATCTATTGTCGTAACACCACACAAGACATTTCGAAGTCTCCCTGTTGGCCAGGGATTTTTCTACCTCACGTGATGTTAAGAATATTTCGATATTCGTCAAATCCTTAATATTCGATCGTTCTGCAAGGGTTATTGCTGCATTGTAATATCCATTGCGCAAGAAGTATTCAACGACCATGCGATCAATTCTCTTGCGCCTCCACTGGTTAACACGTCCTTGAGAAACGGCACCTGTGGATGTTGTGGTTGCGTGCTCTTTTAGGTGTTCTATGCGCTTCTTGCAAACGCTGGTTGCTTGCAATTCCTCCGAGATGCTTTCTTCCGCCTTGCGTTTTAATACCTGCAATTTTTCAACCATACCTCCCAGCAAACTCGTTATGTCTTTGGTCTTGACATGATCATCGGCTATAGCCTTTTCTACTTCAGAGGTAGCCTGTTGGATGTGCGAAACTTCGCGGTCCAACGTTTTTTGTGCAGTGCGAAATTTTTTGTTCAATATTTCGTATGGCACCTGCAGTACAACAAAAGAAATCAAACTTGGAAAACTGATAAGGTTGATGCTGCAACCTTTAGTGTTGGGTGTTCCAAAGCCTTCACGTCTCCCATTCTTGATGTGATGCTTTTTAACGACAAATAACGAATTGCAAATAATTAGATTTGGTTACAGCTGATCAGCATGACGTCCTAAAATATTATCTTGACATTGACAACAACATACATCTGTTATACAACAGTGTTGCCGTTTGTACCGTAATTACTGTTTAAGTAGTGCATAATTTGTTCATATAGTTCAATCTATTTTACCGTACACAAAAGTATGGTAATTTGAAAAGTTATAATAAAAATAATGCTTCAGTAGCAATTTTCGTATTTTCAATTTCTATGACAAAAAATTACGTAAAGTAGGTATATTGATAATTTAGTTGATTTTTTAAAATAATACCTGCAACCTGCAACCCTAGTTAAGTTATAAGGCATTACGGTAACTCAGGCCCACTGTTCTTACCTATTTTTACGGGGACAAGTCTTATACCACACTCTGATGGAAATTTTTTGAAAATGCCTGTCTAGCGGTAGCTTTTCGAAGTAGGTACGACCTGTTACGGTCGGTAAGTACAGGAAAAGAAAAGGGCTTAGGAAAATAAAATTACTTTGAGTGATTAATCTTTGTCATCTTCATTTTAGCTTAGGGTTAACTAGGTACCTCTTCTACTACGTCATTTTTTTTTTACCAAATTTCTTTTCTAGCCTTACATTTATTAGAAGATGCACTAACAAAGATAAGTATTTAAAATAGATATGAATATTAATATAGGAAAATGAACGGGACTAAATATTTTACATACAAATTTACTTCGTAGTTCAAGTAAGGATGAGATTATGTACGGTAAGTGATCTGAACTGGCAACGCTGGTGTGATATAAACATGTCAATAAATGTCAACGTTAACCAACGAACGAAAACGAAAGCGGGCGAAAATAAATTGCTTGATTTGATGTGATTTCTCCATAACCGACTTTGACGTTGTGTTTCGTTATCCAAATATTGCGATTTTTTCAAAATCTTGATTGATTTAAAATATACATTTAAAAACTGAACCTCTCTGAATTTCTAGCTATTGTGAGAAATGGCTGGAATCAGTGGAAGAGCTTTGCATTTTGTGTTTAAAGTTGCCGATAGGGCTCTTACTGCCCGTTTTTATCGTGAAGTGCTGGGTATGAAAGTGTTGCGACACGAGGAATTTGCCGACGGTTGTGAAGCAGCATGCAATGGGTACTTACACAATTTACATTTATTGCAGCAATTCAAGTGAATTAACCTGACTAATGCACCAAATTTTGTAGACCATATGCTAATCGCTGGAGCAAAACTATGGTGGGTTATGGCCCCGAAGATACTCATTTTGTAATTGAATTAACTTATAATTATGGGATAAAGTCTTATGAGAAAGGCAATGATTTTATTGGAATCACAATTAAGAGTAAAGAAGCCTTAGAAAGGGCAAAACAGCAAAACTGGCCAGTACTTCCAGGGAATGTCCTTGAAGCACCAGGTGGTTATAAATTTTTCATATTGGATGAACCACAACCAGTTGACAAAGGTAATACTTTAAATTATATATCTCTTCATTCAATAACAATGGTAAATTTAGATCCAGTACAGAAAGTCACTTTGGCGTCTTCAAATCTTGTAAATTCTCTTAAATATTGGAACGAAATATTGGGATTAAAGATATTCGAAAAAACTGAGAAGAGTATCTTATTGGGCTTTGATGAAAATCAAGCGAAATTGGAATTGCAGGATATTGGTGAGCATATCATTCATGATTCAAATTATTTATCAAAATTATAATAACCATTACCCATATTTCTTTTTTATTTTTAGGAGAGCCTGTCAACCGCGCAAAAGCATATGGTCGCATAGCATTCTCATGTCCATATGATCAACAACCTCTTTTAGATAAGAGAATTCAGGAGGCCAACCAGGCAATTCTTACTCCACTGATATCATTGGACACTCCAGGAAAGGCTACTGTCCGTGTAATTATTTTGGCTGATCCAGATGGCCATGAGATATGTTTCGTTGATGACGAAGGCTTTAGGGAACTCTCCCAAGTTGATCCTGAAGGCAATAAACTATTGGATAGATACATAAAAACAGATCATTCTTAAGAATTTAAAAAGATGTGTTTAATACACCAGTATTTTAGAAATCCACCTAAAAACTGTGATATCTTGAACATTGTTTTTTATCAGACTCGTTTTATAAAACGGTATTGGTATTCGGAAGGCACATATTTTATTATTGTTAATTATATATTAAATCTTAATGGGTGTCAGGTACATATAAGTACTAATACTTTTTAAGAATATTTAATAATAAAGTGTTAAAAAAAATTGTTTATTCAATAATCCTTTACCGTGCACCACCACCAGTAGATCCTATAGGAAAAAGAAAATAAGCGCTACGCCCTCTCGCGGTGTTATTAGTAACGCTGTGAACCGACATTGTTGTATTGGTTAGTTTCGTATTTCGCCTAGTTAGTAGAAGTAAAAGCGTAAACTGTAAAAATAACCACATAATTTAACATTTGTTATTGATTGTTAAATTATTGAATCATTATAGTGTTCAATGTGTATTTGCGTCGTACCGAGAATAACCTAACATGAGCAAAACATACAATGCTTATTGTTCGGTTCCCCGATGCTCGTCGTGGGCAAAGAAGAATCCCGAACAATTTCCAACATATGTTTGGTAAAACTGTAATTAAAGGGAACCTCAATCATTATAAATGTGTTATCAATTGAAGCATATAAAATTAGATAACATTTTTCCACATTAAGTAAGGCCATTCCCAGTTGAATTTGCCCATTTTAGTTTGTAGGACTACTTCCAGCTCTTGAAGATTTTCTCTACAATAAAAAAGAAAAACAAAAGGATACGTATATATGAAATAAGTATACGTTTTCTATTGCAAATAAAATCGCCTAGGCATGATAATGCCTTTTAAAATTGTTAACGTTTTACACCTGGTACACCTTATCAAAACTGCGGAGATATGTTTACACTTAGCACTTTTTCTAGCTTTGCAAGTGCAATACATATCTCCAACTGTAACTTTTTGTCCAGCTGTTAGTAAGGTTCCTTTTATTTCATGAGGGTCCGAAGCTAGTGCACTAGTCTGGAGGCATAGAGCACACAAATGCAACTTGTAATCATACGATGTATTCATTTTGGCTAAAAGAATTATATGCCCAGCATTTGAAACTTCTTCGCCCTCATACACGCATCTGGATTTACTGGTCCCTCCAATGTATTGTAAATACTCCACCAGGCTTAGTTGCATTTTTCTTCATAAATATCTGAAAGGTCAGTTTTAAAATATATACTAATCATATTCTACTCACCTATAATAACGTAAATCAACACGTTAAACTTGTTTAATGATCACAAGTATTTTAAGACACATAAACACCACAACAATCAAATTTAAACACTGAATCAGCTGACAAATAATGTCGGTTCGGAAGTTTCCGATTTTCGCCGCTGTAGCGCTGCGATCTTAAATTCGGTTCCCTATAATGGCAGCTAGGTGGCTTTGTCATCATGTCAGTGTGATGCTGACAGATGGCATTGCCAACTAAATCCTTACATCATAACATTGGTATATAGGCAAAACCAGTTCTATGTCGGGCTGTCTGCACTAGACCTAAACTGCGCTGATGAGCTATAATGATAGCGAAATAGATCTGTCTGCAGTTGGTTGCGGTGCAGACAGCACAGCATAGACATACATTTTAATGTATGTCGGTTCATGCCCGCTTGCAAAAAGTGCTGTGGGGGCCTGCTGTCAAATTGAAGTACGCAGGTGCATGCCAATTTGTCAGGCTACAGGTCACTCCCTTTAGGAAGTAGATCCTATAATGGCAGCTAGGTGGCTTTGTCATCATGTCAGTGTAATGCTGACAGATGGCATTGCCAACTAAATCCTTACATCATAATATTGGTATATAGGCAAAACCAGTTCTATTCCGGGCTGTCTGCACTAGACCTAAACTGCGCTGATGAGCTATAATAATAGCGAAATAGATCTGTCTGCAGTTGGTTGCGGTGCAGACAGCACAGCATAGACATGCATTTTAATGTATGTCGGTTCATGCCCGCTTGCAAAAAGTGCTGTGGGGGCCTGCTGTCAAATTGAAGTACGCAGGTGCATGCCAATTTGTCAGGCTACAGGTCACTTCCTTTAGGAAGTAGATCCTGTAATGGCAGCCAGGTGGCTTTATCATCATGTCAGTGTAATGCTGACAGATGGCATTGCCATCTAAATCCTTACATCATAACATTGGTATATAGGCAAAACCAGTTCTATGCCGGGCTGTCTGCACTAGACCTAAACTGCACTGATGAGCTATAATGATAGCGAAATAGATCTGTCTGCAGTTGGTTGCGGTGCAGACAGCACAGCATAGACATGCATTTTAGTAAAAAATAATGATTTTTAAGAAAGAAAAATCCTTAGAAGACCTAAAAATGGTTGAACTATTGATAAATGTAATGTAATAATAATGTTTTTGTGCACTTCTTTSGTTTAAACATCACTGTTTCTGAATTTGGATTCTATGACATAACTAATACAGCGGTTTTTCAGCACAGAGGTAATGAAGGATCTTTGGTGTTCTTTTTAAGTTTTTTTGTTAAACATGGTGTCGTTATTTAATAGCAAGTCTGCTGTACCCAAAAAGAAAAAGCATTGAATTATTCTTGTAACCATTACAATAACTTTTATTTAATAAGTTAAAATTACGGATAACTAGCACTTAGCCTACATAATATTTTCAAAAAAAAATATAAATTACGTTTTAAGTTGTCTGCTTTACAACTGATTTTTCAGCACAACTGAACTTCGCTGTGTGACATCTTTTTGGGAAACTCAAACATAATGTATTAATTTTCTGTATATTATATGTTCCCAATAAAATCTATTATTATTATTATTATAATCAAAGGTAACATTTTTTTCATTCTTTGCCTATACAATACACAGTGTGACACACCTATCAAAGAAACCTGTAATGACCATCAGCGTGGTTTTAGTACTTATAGCCAACTTATATGCATTCCAACCTTCATTATAATGTACCTATACTTACGACATAACAGGAATAATAGTAAAATATACCATATTTCATAACTTGTATTTACAATTAATGTACCTATAAAATGGTTTGTTGCTATTATGAAAAAAAAGAGCCAAAATGGCACCAAATATCAAAATAGGTACTTGCCTAGCAGGTTTAGAATGTATCTGCAATATTGTTTGTAAATTCCAGATGAACACGTCAAAACTTTTCGTCTGGAAAAAAAAATTTTTGAGAAGTCCTTGGACCCAAATCTAAAACGATATGCAAATGTATATAGAATTAGAGTCAATTACCTAACTAATGTTGGACAAAATATTGCGTAATCCATAGTACACTATATACTATATATAAACTATTTCTACTTGATGATGTTACTAGATGACATATTAGGTTTGAAAACTTATAATCCAGTTAGTGGATTTCGACTTTCTTGCTAACGTCCTTGAAATTTTGCAACTTTTTGTTTTTTTTTAAGGTAGGCAGGCTAAATGAAACTAATTAAAATACCTATCACAAAAGGAACAATACAAACACTAGCTAACACAGGAATACACAAACCATAGTAAGCAAATATATACGAATTTCAGTAAAAACCGGCATCTTGTAGCATCAAAATTAACCACGGCTATTACAGACGCCATTTAATTACAACCTGCTAAGGGATTAATATTTAATGCAATAGTTGTGTTAGTTAGAAATATTATCATTAATTGGAAATATGTGTACCTACTTATTAAATATTTAAATATCTACTTGAACATTTAGGGTCAAATATCCTCTTCTATTAAATTAATAGTTATGTAAAGTCACTCTGGAAATCTTTAATGAATGTTTGGGTAGAGCACAACAAAAATTGGAAGTTAAGATTTACTTATTTAGCTTTTAATGAAGAATAAATCTACTTTTATATTTGAGCTTACAATAATAAATAGCCTTAAATTTCCTAATAGAATCATTATCAAACATATTTTTACTGAAGCTGTTTAGATTAAGCAGTGGTGTTTCAAATGTACCGTACTTTACAAATTGTCATGAGCTCGTTGCTAGGCAGCCGCGCTTTGCAAGATAAATTTATTGTGAATTTGTGCCTAAGCCTTATAGATGCAGAACATACCCAAACAAAAGCAAATTTAATTTGGGTTTCCAGTTTGCGTGAAGTGCCCCGAAAACATTATGGTGTCGTTTACCTATAATAAAACGCGAGAGTTGAGATGTTGAGACGTCGATTGATTAGTTGTAGAGATATTTGTTTGTGATGTCAAAACGCGTAACCCAGGCAACAGCAAAACGTTTATCGCAGTCGGTAATTTTATACTCAACTTTATCTCAATCAACTTCTCTAGTATTTGTCTGGTAGCTACCTTGCATAGACGTGTATTTTTGTGCAGTTTCACGTTTTCGTCGCCAAAATTAATACCTACATAATTACATTGCTGTAAATACTTATGTGCTGCTGATACTAACAATGGATGTGGGCGTTTATCAAAAGTGAGTTACGCTTTCCATTTGGATTTCTATCATGTGATCTTATATTTTTCTATTCAGAGCGAAAGATTTTTTGAGGGATATTTACCCTAAAGAAGCGTTGCTATTATTTAGAAAGGAAAATGTGATCAAATGGATAGATCATACAGAGGATATAGAAGAAGTGAAGGAATTAATAATATCTAACATAAACGTTTTGTATAGACTTCAAGCGGAATACGAAGTAGAAGCTGCTGAATATGAAGTTAAAACAGCTCTCGAAAGGTAAGCAAGTAAAATGAAAGACACCTAAATGTTACTAATAATATTTGGCTACGTAGTGATGATGATATTTTGTTATGATTCTCTTCTTACTTGTAAAGAATAAATACAGGAATAACACTTCAAAATGATGCCGGTAGTCTACAATAATTGCACTTATTGTTTGTAAATAAGGATTTATCTAGATTAATATAACATCTAAACTCAACGACTTAAATTAAAATAGCTCTGATATCATCGCCCGCTTATGTTATAGTGTAAATCTGGACTAAGATGAATTGCTAAACTTTATAATAATCTGAAAAAAGGAAATGTTACGAATTCGTTGTATACGAATTGTAAAAACATTGCTGTTTGATAAAGTTGTACTTATTAATACAAGAGTAATATTTAATTGCTATAGTTTATGGTGGGTACAAAGGTAGCCGAATATACGTATGATTTATCATTGTCCGACAAGCTAAATATTAAAATAAGTATTATGACGAAATAATTCTGGCAGCTCGGTTCAGCACTTTGGTTTACCATAAATAGAAAAGATAAGAGTGTTTGAAGCTTTCAAAAAATCACGCGGTGGGGGTATCTTTTCTTAGAGCGGTGAAGAATTTTTTTGAAGCAGTAAGTAGTATTCATGCTAGGTCTATCAATTACGGATTTGTTTGTATATATTGTTACGAGTACGATCTTGAAAACTACGGATTTCTAACGAACCTCCCTATATTTAAACACTTATCGAAATACACTTAATCTAAATACAACCAGTTAAAAAAACTACCATTATGGCACTACTAATTCAGTAAACCATTGTTCAGAACACTGTACCTACTGCATACAACAGCACTTAAAACACTATGTGAAAGTTCTTTCATCCTTTGTTGATTATAAAGCCACACTAGATCTTCTTCACTAAACTGCCTCTGATTGGCTCTTACATTTACTATAGCGAGCTTTTGCACGAACACTCACAATCTTAATATTCTGTCGTATCAATCCATGGGTTTCCAGAAGTGACTATCTAAGGTTGTCGACAAAATCGGTTACTTCCTCTTTAGGCACCCTGATTGTTTCAAATTCCAGATCGCACGGTAGTGTTTAGCCTATGAAGCAAGCAAAAACTCAAACATTCCGGTATTTCAGCCCCGTTTTATAAATTTTAAACAAGCTTTCCGATCGCTGCATACAATCGACTTAGTAGCACTTATCGTCCATACTTGCTAAGAATTGTTACATCAAAACCTCAGAGAAAAACCAATAGAGACACAGAATGGTCTTCTGACGTACAAGAAATATGACTGGAAAAGAAAAATAAGAACTGAGCTCTTTTCCTAAGACTTTCTTTGCTGCTTTCTCTCCCGTGGTTTTCTTAAACCGTTCGACTATTCCATTTGATTGATAGGCCAGTACTTTGATGTTTTTCTTATTAAACATTTTTAATAATCATATTGACAACTTTCCTGTGTTGGAAGCTTACTTACTCCCAATAGGTTGGCGCGGCCTACGTTGATAACCTGTTTTCCGGGTTCAGTTCCATCCAACCAAATACGAATATAACTAATGTTGTAGAATTCCTTGTACAGCTACAAACTTTGTCGATAAGGTGAATTCCTATGGCTTGTTCATCAAATCATTAAAAAATCTACCGCTTGGGGTTCTCAAACTGTACAGCTTTAACTCATATTTTAGTGTAAATTTTTAAATCTTTTGCACTTGGTCTTTAATAGTCTTATTATTATAATTATTTTAGCTTTGTCATGACCAAACTGCACGATAAGATCATGCCCTTAATATACCACCAGTTTGAGGAAGACGACCAATATTTTTTCGAGAAAAGTAAAATTTTGTCGGAGATGAACGTCACAGCAGAACAATTTGGAGGAAATGAACAGTTTTCCATTCAACTATCTGCCGCGGTAAGTTACTAAATTTCCAACTTTGTGTGCGAGAATATTATTTATGATTCAACTCCAGGTTGTCGAATTCGCTAATCTTGATAGCTGCAAGAGTCCTGCTGAAAAAATGAATTGTTTGTGTTCAACTTACGACTATATTTTTGCCGAACTGAAAGCTGCGTTGATAAATAACATTTCCAAATATGCGGGTAAGTTATTTTTTTTCTATAAAAGCAGACTTTTGTTTTGCTTCATACTGAATTTTAGCGTTATCAATCGTTTTGCCATACAATCAACTAACATTTTTTCTAAGCTAGTTTGGAAGCTGATAACTGTTAGAACTGTTAGAGAACAATGAACAATACCAAAAATATAATTTTAGAATATAGTATAATAGTGGCAATTGATTTCTGGATAGGTGGCCGTGGTCGCAGCCATTCCTTATACGCTGAGGTTTCGCTCACTGCTGTGGTCAGCATTTTCAGATTTGAGTTCCTAGTTAAAGAATGAACTGCTACTACACACTGCATCCTTACGATCTCTGAAATCATACTCGTCCCATACATTTTTAAGGCTTTGGTTGCATTTTTCACTACTCTCAATACTTTCGCATTACTGTTCGCATGTGTCCCCACCTTTCAAATTGTAGCTCTTTTATCATTCAGACATGCTTTTATTGCACTTAGAAACTGAATCGCTATAGCTTGACTTTACTTTTAATTCTAGTGGACGTTATATATATTCCAGGTGCACACTTAAAAATGGGGTACAAAAATAGTTTTGTACGCTATAGTTTGGTTTTCACCGAAATTTCACACTTTCTAATAATATTATATAAACTGTACTACTCGTTTAATTATTATACATTAGTAACACTTATTTGTAACCGTTTCACGAGTTTTTTCTTCCTTTTTCGATTTATTTGGATCCAGGACCTTGACTAACCGCACCAAAATGGCCGATATCTACATTACACTTATATAACACGTATGGACTCCAAGCACTGATCTCTAAATAACTGGATGTCGCTTACATACCAAGATGCATGTAAATTATTTGTGATAGATTTATGCCACTTTAGCGCCTAGCTGCTGGTCCTTGTACTAAAATTTTGACAAAGGTTCGCTTCTGCGGTAAATATAACGTTAATGATAGACGGTTAAAATCGTGAACTCATCATCTGTCTGCAGATTTCCAAAAGATGATCGTTGTAGTGTTTGAGTGAGAAACATGTACCGTACAAACTGGATGTTACGTTTACTCATAACCATATTATATAGTTAAGGATCCAACCTAAAATTTGAACGCGCCGTTAAATTGATAGTACGAGTACCAGCGGCATGGTGGCTACTTATCACAGTTTTGAATGACTTATGTGACATCCAGTTATTTAGAGATCAGTGACTCCAAGCCTGAGTACAACTAGAGCGCTCTGGTAGTTGTTATAGTTGAACTGTTTTACGTGACATTGACACTGACTGTTTATGAAATGAGCGCTGCCTTCTCAAAAAAACCTCAAGTTAGTTTTGAAGTTTTGAACTTTGTGATTTCGGCCCTCAGTCTGCTTTCTGGAATAGCGATAGAAGGTTGCGGTCCGAGATAAGCTACGGACGCCGCCCTTTTCGCTCATCCATAGGCCCTTTCAATGCCTGCGTGAGCAGGCACCCAAATCAAGTTAACCCGATTATGTTGGGCCAACCTTACTAATGTGTTACGACAGTCCAGTAAAAGGCCGGAGCGCACCCTAACACAGGTAAGCGCTCGAAGTGCCGCCTGGCTATCGCAGCAAATGTAGATATGCAGTCCGGAATACCCTCTTCTGAGGTTCTCATGAGCACATGCCAGGATTGCATAAATTTCCGCTTGGAATACACTAGGGTACTCTCCTAGTGACAAAATGAGTTGCRCCGTCGGAGATGTACCACATACTCCGCGCGTGTACCTGTGTCCATTTTAGACCCATCCGTGTACCAAATGAGTCCCTGTGGTACAAGCATGTTTTCATCATTCAGAAACCACTCCTTTTTATTGGGGATAGTCGTGTTAATCCTACCTCTTGTCATTGAGAGAATAGCTTGATCCCCGTTTGGTACAGAGAGCGCCATACGGTGCCCTCCTCCAGATTTCCAATTACCTAACACCTGCAATCTAAAGGCTGCAACAATATATCTATCTCCATCTCTTTATCATTTAAATTGTACCGATGTTTGTTAATCGCTATCTATTGTTTTATCAGGAAATATTTACGTCTGACCTTTTAATATTATCTGTTGCCTCATCCGACTGTTTCAGATAGCGAAAGTGAGCTTCCTGTGATAAATAACTGTGATGTTCTACCTATAATAGTAGCGGTGATAGTGAGATCCAAACCACTTCATTTATATAGTAATCTGTATTACATAAATAACTTCCTGTGGAAACCAAAGGAGGACAGGCATGTAAGGTAATGTTTTGTCTGCAAATCAACATGCAAATCGTTAGCTATTGGGTTTCTAATTAATAGGGAAATACTGCACAAATTTGGACAAGGAGCCGAAAATCTCAGGAATGTGACTGAATCAACCTTGAAGCCAGGTTCTGACAAGATTTGCAGAAACTTGGATCTTAAGAAACTTATAGAGATTACAGATCCTGCAAACACTAGAAGCTGCCAAGCTAAATCAATTTTAGCTGAACAACAGGAGATGCTCACCGGTCTGATAATAACTGCAACGAATGAACATAATGGTATCTCGAAATGAGATCTAATGGTTAGCATAATAAATAAATATGTATTTATTGTCTTGTTAAAACTTTTATTTATTATTAGACTGCAACTGTTCACCCAAATATAAGTAAATAGCTCCTAAAAGCAATTGTGTATATATTTTTTTGTTACAGTATCTTATCTACACCTTTTTGGCTACTGTTTGTTTATAATAGAGTCATAGAAATATACAACATAATTCTAAGCATGACTGACATTAAAAGATATAGCTAATAGGGAAATGTAATAAATTAGTTAGGTAGGTATCGAAATACATTTTGTTGGAGCAGCTTACATTTAGAAAAGTTAGACTAGCAAAACTCCTTTATCTTCAAATGTTTAAATCATTAATCTTAAAAAGCATTCCTATTGCCATTTTTATAAATAAAGGTTTACGTATTATTAAGGCCTCTAGGTTAGGGTTTTGTTGCATAAACCCTTAATGATGTAATCTTCAAGGCAGTATTTACAGAGATAATGCGGATTCCACGCCGTACAGCCGAAGTAAAGCACAAGCACAATGCACACAAAAGCCATATACAATGGATTTGTTTGACCCATTGGTTAAAGAGCTGGAGAAACATGTCCTTGACGTATATATTGAATGCTAAAGGCCTATGTGTGATCCTTATTGGATATCAGATGAATTTCTACATTACTGGTTTCCAACATTCAAGTTTTATCATCTTAGTACGATTCATATGTATGACTGTATATGGATTATTATCAAAGTAGCTGCTTTATCAGATAAGAATCCCATTCAGTCACGATCTTCAAAGTGGTAAACTGTACAGTACACTGCCACAGCAAAGAAACATTCTAATCACTCTCCAATATTACAATTAATGTGTTTCGATTTATTTCAAAGACAGAAAAGAGATAACAACAATAAAAGACGATATATATTTTCTGGGTCATTCCATAAACAGGTTACTCAGTTTCACATGGTTTCGTTAATTGTTATTACGGATAAAGACTTCCGTTTTTGATACGTCGATAACGACTTTTTTGGTATCCAAGTATMTAAAAATCATTTGTGTATTCCCAATATATCCCCTCATACATAGTTTACTGTTACTGTTTTAACATATGATTTTTAATGTAGGTGTAAAATAGCTGAATAAATATATCAAGCTAGACAAATCCTCATATAATGCAAGTATTAGTGCTAGGCATCTATTCTTCTGGTATGAGTCTATGACAGATGCAGTGTTCATGATGCTTGTGACATATTCAGCGGTATATAGATGCAACGAGTTTTTTTGTCGAAACGAATAAGGCCTGAGTCCTGTTCATTGTGTGAAGAAACCTTTGAGTGTTTGTTGTTTGCAGTAGACACTAGCTTTTCTGCATCTACAGTTACTTTGACATCTCTGAATATTGCTGTTCTTGATGTACGAGTAGTTGTGATAGTTCATTTGGTCATGTATATTCGGTGCTATTTACATTCTTTCTAATCCCTGTAGTGCTATTAACGAATGTTTATTTGAAGTAGTTGAATCAGTCGTTATCTTATTGTGGCTGCTGACTTTAATGTAGCAGCTTATGATGTTAATAATTTCAAAGACTATTTGCCTATGTTATTTCGCTTACATAACTTTTTGATGAAAATCAATATAATATCTTTCGCAACATGAATGGCAGAATTCTTGATCTTGCGATTTCTACTGAATATTGTCTGGTTGAGAATATTGGATTCTTTACTATTTCCTGCCTTGAAGCCTCCTTTAGCTCAAACACTAACACGGGTGAATAATCAAGTGCCAGTATAATACCTACTTATAATTTTCTCAAAGCCAATTGATCTGTGCTCTACGATATCATTGCTAATGCAAATTTCTTAATAGCTGCGATAATCTAAATGATATGTGTAAAAGTTTGTATGAAAATTGTATAGCATTTTTGATTATGTATACCAGTAAGTTACTAAAGCTGAAGTAAAAATTATGCGCCTTGGGTTAGTCAGTAGAGGAGTAATTCAGTTAAAAAGAGGGAAGATAAGTTAGAAAGGAGGGTACTATGTTGGCTAGGGAAAAATTCAAGTTGCTTCTTCGTCAAGTAGGGGATCAAGCGATATTATCAAATATTTGTTCAGTCAGGAGCAATTATACAAGAGTTTGAAAAGTTATAAACCATAGAAGCTTGACTAGTGTGATGATAGATTATTTAAAACGCCCAGCGATATACCAACCTTATTTTGATGGTTACATCGCGAGCAGCAGTTACATTCATGTCGATGGTATTGCTGAAAATGTCCTGTTATGTTTAAAAAAGGCTAAACCTAAAATGACAACGGTCCKGATAGCGTTTCTTCGTTTCTTTTATTTGATTGTGCATCTGCTCTTTAACAGTTTAACTTGTTGCTAAGAACAGCATTGTTTCCTGGTTTATAGAAACTCTCTAAAGTTTGTATAATTTAGAAAAAGGGTAAAGGAATGATATCTCTAATTTTATATCTGCATTATTATTTATTATCTGTAATTTTCGCTAAGCGTTTGAAGTGCTTATATATGACATAATTTATTTTCATGTTTTATTCATAAAAGATCAGTTGCAACTAAGCTTATGCTAGCAATCTTATAGATTGTTCTAGAAGCTTTGTGTCTAAACTTCGCGTTGTAAATTCACATTTTATTTGCTTTTTGCTCGTACAAATGTGGCATTTTTCTTTTCACTATACATCTTGAATGGGTCACCGAGTTGATATTTTTTGTTCGTCTTTTCTGTGATTAATCTTACATTTTGGGTATAAACTGATTTAACTTTTATTTTTATTCTTATACATAAAGCTATGCTGATGGTATTTTAAGACTAACGGGGTGAAAAAGTTTTATAAAATGTACCAAGAGTTTGGTTCCCAAACTTATAACGCCAAGATAGCTCTTACGAATTAAAATAAAGGCACACTTTTAATTTAGTGTGCGGTATCGAATAAATTTACCTCCAAAAATTAGCATAACCGTTTTGAAGTTGTCTCTATTTCTCGGTTTGCGGTTGATGTGTGATTTCCTCTTACCTTGCCTGCGTACGCAGGATTACCTTCACTTTTCAAGCTGCTGATGGCCGTGTTTTCGTTTCAAGAATGGAAATTTTGTGATTCAGTTAATTAATAAGTCGGTTGTTTTGCGAGGCCACGCACGTAAATTTTAGTCACTTGTCTTACCACTTGGTAGCGTCATTTTGCTTCGCGTGCGTGCAAAATAAGCTCTAACGACTGCTGAGATAATAGTAATTCACATAAGAATATAATTTGCTAGCTAAAGGTAGAGTACACTCATATTTCTCTGAATAAACATTGTTTTTTTTTTAAATTGTAATCGGGGATGCAATACAGCACAATATCAATACTTGTTATTACATGCACTTGATGATTTAAAAGTTCATTGCAAATTTACTATACGATTATATTGTGAAATTTCTAATTTACAACTACATGCAGGACTAGATATTATATTTAACAACTCGTTCTAGAAATGCAACTAAATACGGAAAATCCGCTTATCAGGGTTATTATAGCTTTAATTAGATAAATTGGTTATAGATATAACAATATTAATTTTTTTAGGATGCTATGTTGTTAATTACATTAGCCATATTTAACCGTCTTTTTGTTTACCAAACTACTATTTCAGTTTGATAAGCACCTAATAATAATGTAACAAATAACTTACCTATATTACTGACTGCCAAGTTGCAGTGCTTTGTAAACACAGGTAAGATTTCGTTTCTTGTCATAGAAATAGTTAATTGATTTAATATAAATTTTAAGGCGTTTTTATTCAGTAATAATGGTATTGGTTAAAAGCTTTTTCTATTAATTTGCATACTACAACTAATGCAAGTCTAGACGTATGGCAATTACCCGCATATTTAAGAAATATTATTGCTTTATAAAAAGTCAAGTGTTTAAAACTTCGTGGTTCATACGACAAGGCAGTGCTGTAGGTAAAATGAAGTGACGTTAACAAATTGGTTTTACAGTATTACTGGTAATTCAGTTTTACAGATTCCAAACATTTTAATTTTGATAGTTACGCCTCTTTTTAATATTGTAATATGTAGCATGAGTATTTAAAAACTATTGGTTTATTTATAGTTTCCAGTTCGGTATCAATATAGTACAGATTTAAGAGAATTTTGGAACAACGGATTTTTGATGTGTTGTGTTTTTTGAATACCTTTATCGCTTCGTTTCTTCGGACTAATTATTTATCAATCATTAAAGATTCTTATTTCAAATATAAGCGCAACTCAGCTTGTCTTATGAATTAACTTTTAACTTTTATACATATATCCTTCTCAGTATATATACATATACAGAGTCGCTACAAAGTGTGGAACCAGCAGAATATTTCAGGTTCTGTTCGACCAATTTTTCTGAAATTGTGCATGGGCCTATGGGTAATTAAAATGCATTTTCTGGAATGTTTTCAGCTCCTTGTCAGCTCTCGTTTCCGAGATATGGGCGCAAGTTGCATTTTTTTAAATGGGAATGGGGGGGTCAAAAGCACATCATTGAAAAGGATATTTTTTTTTCTGATTTCAAAAATAGTTCACACTTATACGATTTATTGCTTCTGAGTTGAGAAAATGTGATAACAAACTTGGGTCTTGCAAAAAACTTCGGGATAAAAACCATATATACGTTATCGATAAGTATATAAAACGAAAAACTCCTTGTGTCTCCATTTTCCTCGTAACTGGCGATAATTTTCATTCGCTTTGTTATTTTCAATCGCACTGCCTCAGTTAACTGAACATGATCGCATTTGAATTATTCGGAAGTAGTTGCACCCTACAATGCATTCATGAAGATCGTGAACAAATTGCCACATAGATAAAACTGTTTGTTTGGATTTATAAAATCAATTTGTTTGACTTTAGGCCCAACAAATTTATCTTCAAACAAACAAATTTTATTTGTAAGAAGAATATCAGTTTGTTTGTAACTATATTACCATTTGTTTGAGATCGAACAGAACTTGCGAGTTCAAGTAACCTAATAATTATTTTAGCGAATAAAATATTATTTTTCACGGTCAAACAATTTATTATACTCAAACACACCTGTTGTTACAGCAAACAACATGTATTTAAACAGAATAAATGATGATTTAATGCAACAATCTGTTTTTGGATAGAAAGTCAATGGACTTGTCAGGGTTAGGCTGATTTAAATCAGATGTTTTTTTACTAAACCAATTACAGTTTTGCGGAAATGAATTGAGTGACATATTGCATTTTTAATTACAAGAAACAACTTTTATACGCTCTATAAAAAAACAGGAAGCCACAGGGATACACTTGCATAAAATACATAGACATATCGAAGTGGGTTAATCAAAAATATTTCTTTAACATAAAAACAATTTATTTATATGTTTAAAGGGCTTGTTTGAATGCAATATTTATACAATCTAATTAAAAAATATATATTTCATTAAAATTCACATGCAGTTTGCTGCAATAGCAGAGGTAATAAATTGAGCATATGAATTCTTTCAATCAAACAATTGTTTGATTCCCGGAAATAGTTGTTCATTGGACTAAATCAGTGATATCTTTACTGCAAAGAAATATTTATTTGGTATGCAGAGAATCACTTACTTCTCTGATTCCTAACAAATATTTGTTTCAGTCAAATTCAATCATATGTTTATTCCAAACATCTTCATGGCTTAGTGAAACAAATACTTTGTTCTACAAAAGAAATTATTATTCTTGATTCAATAGTTTTAAAAGTTAATTTAAAGCTTTGTACATATCATGTTAAATAAATGTTATTTTAGCCGCTTCAAGAATTTTGAGGGTTTGAAACAAACAAATCACTTATTTCGCCATATACAAACAAATAATTTGTTTGCCGTAAATATATTTTTTGTCTTCCAAACAAATTGTTCTCTCTGTGCAGACCAACAGTTATTAAAACATTGCAATGTTTTGACGAAACCGGCGGTGCTAAAAATCGTTAAAAACCAGGACGTCCAAAGGTTGCTACGAGTGAGGAAAGTAGCCTGAATGTCCTTTTAGATGTGCAAGAGAATTCCAAGTGTTCCGTACAACAGCGTGCTCTCATTCACCATATTAACAGAAGATCTGTTCAGAAAATTTTGAAAAAGAGAACTTTCATCCATATAAAATTTACTTATTACAAGAACTGGGCGAAGATGATTTCGATCGGAGGATAGAATTTTGCTGCTATGAACATGATACATGAAGATAGAAACATTTTAAATTGGATTATGTTTTCTGATGAATCGACTTTTTGCCTCAATGATAATGTGAAGTCCACACACAACACCCTTAGAAAGTGAATGTCCTGTGTGGTATTATCGGTGAGCACATTATTGGGCCTTTTTTCATCGATGGTAATTTGAATTCGGTCAAGTATTTACAGCTCTTGCGCGAACACATTATACCAGAACCTATTCGCCCGTTCCCTAATCATGTAAAAGCTGCCTCCTTCTGAACAGATACGGTTTAAGCAAGATGCGCCGCCTCAGTTTGTAGTCAACGTTCGTGGAAATTTGAATGCGTTATTTCCAGGCAGATGGATTGGTAGCCGCGGTATGCCCAGCACGTTCCCCTCATCTGACGCCGCTTGATTTTTTCCTCTGGGGTATCTGAAAAATGGTATTTATGCTGGTCGCGCAGATAATTCAGAAGATTTAAAAGGACGAATCAGAGCAGAAATTCAAAACTTACCTCCAAATATGCTACAAAGAACATTAGAAAACTTTAACAAAAGGCTGCATTACTGCCAGAAAGTAAATGGGGAACATTTTGAGCAACTCCTGTAATGTAAATCTGAAAAAAAATACTGCATATTTCACGGAATTATGTATTTCTTTTTTACTTTATGGGTACCCGATTGGCAACAAATTGATCAAGCTAGAGGAAAATTATCACCAGTCAAGGAAGATGGTAATACCTGGCTTTTCTGTCCATTTTAGCGATAAAGAAAATTGTTTTAATTCACTTTGTTCTTCGTCAGACTCAATTATTGTAATTACACTTTTCTCTACTCGGAAGTAACAAATTGTACAAGTGTGATCAGGAATAAATATCCTTTTCAATGATGTGCCTTTTGGCCCACCTCCCCATTTAAAAAATGCAACTTGCGCCCATATCTCGGAAACGAGAGCTGACACGGAGTTGAAAAAATTCCAGAAAATGCATTTTAATTACTCATATTACCCTGCATGGTTTATGTTTATAACCACTTCTTACACTACATCAGGAGTGCTTAATAAAAAACTACAACGAATTAAAAAGAAAAATGTAGTATATCAATAAATGGGGGGGGGGTTATTGATGAATGTGTTTTTCTTTACTTAAATATTTATGTTCATTGACAGAATTTACTGAGTATAATTGTTGTACCACGACGTAAATACACGTCGTTTGGTTTATTATATTTTCCTACAGCTTTGACCCATTTTGTCTTTGTTTTTGCTGATATCACCAATATTATGCTTAGTGCTTGCCTTCTATTGTTTTTATTGTGTTTTAACAATAATGCGTTAAAATAATAATATTTTTTCAAATAAATATAATAAAGAAATTAAAAAAAAATCTTTAGAGGATATCGAGTGATACGTGTAACGTATTATTTTATTAGATTAGATTTCTAGATACTTCATTTAAGTAAAAAAAATATTTTATATCACAACCGTATAAAATTTTCCACGTGCTTCAACATTTGCTGTAGAACACTGAACAATGGACTTGCTTTGGTTAAGACACGATTACAAAACATCGTTTATTTTACACGTAAACAAGAAGTTTACTTACTGTACTTGACCCTGATCCAAAACTGGCTTATTTTAACATTTACGTTAATATTAATGTAGCTATTCATTAGTATTCCGCGGTTACTTGTGTTAAGCATATAATTTTCTTCTTTTATAAGTAACAGATTTAAGGCTGAATCGCGTCATTGTGGAATTGACTCTCAACTGTGCGTTGGTGTGTAATTACGGCAGACATGGGTGGAATACGTATTGTTTCAATTATACTTCTATTAAATACATTAAACAGCGAAGGTAAGCAGATTTTATTAGTTATTAGGATTAATTTCTAATTGAATATATTAATTCAGCTTTATCAATACCTGGTACTGATAATTTAAAAAACAAATTGGAAGAACTAAATGCAACAGAGAAGGTTTCTGGTAATTTTCACTTTGCTTTCAGAAGTGAATGATTAAGTTCATTTGAAAATGTTTTCAGAGATAACAAAAGTAATTTCCGAAAACAAGGATTACGTTAAAGAGAAACTGAACAATACTATTCTCAGCATTGAGGGTAAGTAAAAAGTTTTGTTTTGGTTTAGAGAGCCAAAACTGCCAGTAAGGTAATTTAGTGTGCAGTGCAACGTGTTCATTATTTCATTGTTTAAAATTTAAAATAATAATATGATAAACAGTACGGAATGCCGTATTACCTTGAAAGTATTATAAAAATTAACTATCGTGTTGAATACGGAGTGTTTTAAAAAATATTCTATTTAAAATGATTTTAGTAACAATGGCTTATTTTTATCATACTTTAACATATTTCCGCAGTCAAGTGATGTCTAAGCCAGAAAATAGATTCGGGTAACTTTACAATCCACCCACGCCGATATAAAAGGTATATAGTATAGTAGACGAGGAAATATTTTTTTATGAATAACATTTTTAGTTTTAGAACTACTTTAAGCAAATCTGTCACAATTATGTTGAAATATTAAAATGCTTAAAAATAGTTCATGACAGGTATTTTGAAAGTTTCTAGAGTTTCTAGAGCCGCACGACTAGTTGTTTTCTTTTTTACTGGTTGCCAGAAGGGATGCCTCTTTAGCAAAAAATATGCTGTGTAATGTTGGTCCAAGTATACAGGGTTTCTATAAATGATTCATGCAACGCGGGAGGCGTTGGTTTCTGAATTCTTTGTGGGGCCTCTTTATAACTGCTGCCAAGCTACAATAACCACGGCGGTAGTACTGAAGGTTGCAGATAAGTTACAGTCACGAAATTGATGGCTTTAATATTTACGGTTCTATTTTTCTTTCAAAGGTAAGAAATAACAGTAATTTTGGGTATAGTAGGCTTGTGGTTACTTCTACAGTCTACACCCTTGCACTGTGGAAGCTTTATGTAGTGCAGCTAACGTTACTACCACTAAGTTTTGTGAATTTTACCATTGCGGCAGGCTAAAAACATCTTTCAGTTCATCATAGTAAAATTATTTAACAGGCTGGTGTAGCCACAACCTCACAAATACCTACGATACCTAAAAGTTATACGAAACCGTGTCAGCGCACAGCTCCGAAATGTGAGCTTTCTGCAACCTCAAAGTTGATTATTGCATGAAACACTACAGAATATGTTGAAAATACAAATTCCCACGCGTTTTCTTGCATTCATATTAAAGTATATAAAATAATTCAACAATCGACAGACGACAAGTATACGTCAAAACAATTGTTGTGTTCATCTTCCTGGGAAGCGGCAAACTGATTTAATCGATAATTTCCATAAGCGCCATGGATGCATCATTTAAAGAAACCCTGTACATGCTTCCGGATACTTCGACCAGTACTGGATATAATATTGTAGTTTCATCCTGGTAGGTGCTTACAAGAAATTGACTGTTCACAAGATAGCTATAAGCTCTGAATAGAAGTACTTGCTTTAATTTGTATACCGCGGGGTTACACTTTTAAGGACTTTGGTTATGTCCCATTAAGTGGTGCGTTTGCTCAATGGGTAGAAGTGTTCACGAAATCTAAACTGGTGCTCTGGAATAAGTGATGAAGCTTCGATGATTGGATTAAAATGGTTCAGGTATAATCTTTAAAATTCATTTTAAAATATTAACAAAATACCTGTTGTATAGTGTGGTGTTGGTTCCACAGGAGATTTACTTGACATATAAATAAAAATAATCTGTACTATCTACCACTAAATTGGGAAATGGCCAGTTCTTAGGATTACATTGTATACTTGAAGTGTGTCAATGAAAGCGAACCTCTTTCAACAATTCCGATCACACACAAATTCGAGTAAAATTCTGAAGCAGGTCGATTTTATTTCTGATCTCAGTTTTTGAATAGGGAAGAGTTTAGGAGAAACCGATCAATTTTATAAAAAAAAATATTTCGCCTTTCAACTGTTTAAATTTTCAAACTGGCTCCCACCAACGTCCATACAGTCGTTGCCTAGCGATGTATATGTTTGCCTAACATTGACCTCTGGCACGAACTTTTACCATTCAAACATAATTCTTGGAGGTAATTCCTCAAAGGATGCTGGCTACGTTTCAAAAAGTTTCCTCTGCAAGTGTCCTAAAGGAAAAACCTCAGGTGTAAGATCTGGCGACTATGTTGGGCATTCAATAGGTACTCGTTATACAATTTAATGAATCTGAAAATTGTCATTGCTGAAAAACTAGTAACTAGTAACTAGTGAAACGTAAATTTTTGTTGACAGATTCGGTTAGGATTACACAGAGTTCCTGTCGATAACCAAAATCGTGTTCATTACTTCATGTATAGAGGGTATTTTGTAAAGCTGAAATTAATGTTAATGGGGAATCCTGAAGATTTATGACATACTGACTTCAGAAATTTCCGATACCTTTCAAACCGATGCGATGGCGTATTTCTCATGAAAGCAACCCCAAAATTGTAATAGCAGTAGCTTTATCGTACGGGTGTATGTTTCCGATTCTGAACCGATCCAGTCTCCTAAAAATTCCTAAAATTCTCAGTACAGTTGTTATTTCTGTAAAATAAAATTAAAATTTCTCCACGTTTTGAATGATACATACCATATTGCATTGTTAACTTTCAACTTTAGGTTATAATGCAATTGCATAATTCAATCTTAACACATTCAAGAAGATACTTTAATTTATACAGTGCGAAAAAAGTTTGTATGGTAAAAATTAATAAAAAATTGAAGACCGATTAAGTTTTTTGATCAAAATTTGATAGTTTTTTCTACGCATTTTCCCCACGGATAGAAGGTTGTTCTGACAATTCAGAAAGTTAAATCAGAAGATGCCCTCTCCGAAATAAAATTTCCACCTTACTCTAACGTTGATACTCCCGTCTTTAGAAAGAGGATGGATAGATGTTTCAAATGTCACATTTTTTACATTTAAAAATTAAAATTTATCAACTTATTCAGAGTGAAACACATTATAATGATCATACAATAAGAGGACGTGACATAGCAATATGTAATATAAATTTTCGACATGCTCTGAACAGTTACAACACGGAAAAGCTTAGGTGCTCTATTTTTAAAATTAAGCACTGCTTCACAAGTTTCATTTACCTATCTCTTTTTGATCTTACCATAGTTTGAGTTTTGATAAATTTGTTGTTGAACATTCGATTTGGCGAAATTTAAGGACGCTTAGAGCAGATAAGCAAATAAATGTGTGGTGGTACATAGCTTCTTAATTATTATGTTACGATAAGCATTGTTATTACATGGTAATTTTATACTTATGACGATAAACTGAATGGTTGGTATTTGTAGTGTTATAACTTGAAATTGAAGTTGTGTCACATTGTGCTTAACTTATTAAAAGAACTTATTAAAAGATATACACTTACAGTGACTATGTAAGCTTATACAGTCAGTGTATTGTATATACACTTAACATGGGGCACCACCTGTCGGCAATTCCTAAAAGCTTGAATTCGCCGGCAAAAACAGGAACGCTACGGATGTCGAATGGTTTGTTCGGTATCATTACTCCATAGTGAAGTTATTCGCAGTCATGATACAATAAAGCACTGGTTTGTAACGTTTTGTCGTATTTTGAGTTTGCAAGCAAGTAACTTTATTTGGAAATTTTGCTAAAAACTAACACTACTGTGTGTTTCGACACCAGAAATAACCTCTCATTTGTGTGTGTGACAACGTAATTTTCAATCGTTGCTCGATGACGCGAAAATATATACAGTGCTCGCTTTCGTCATCATCTGGTAATATATATATTCTTATTAAAATCCTTAATACATTTCACAGTACTGTTAATTTCATGCGAATACGGTCGACTGTTATAAAAGCGTTGAAAGACAAAAATATTTTCATTCAACGATAAGAGATCTCGCATTTGCGCTTTATCCATAATAGATACATACATGTATGTATTTATTCTGGATAGAGTATTGAAGAAAACCGCAGAAAATTCCAATCAGATCTCTATTGTCTTAAGCCAGTCTTTAACACATTCATCAAAACGATGGATAGACGCAAAATCTGTTGACCATATGTCCAATTGTTTGGAGGGGATCTCTACATTCACAAGAAGGGTTAATAGACGAATCCCATTTATTAAGAAAAAACTTGCATTTCCCATGACCAGTGCGAAGGCGAAGACCTTCTTGGGAGGTCAGTTCCTGCTACCTCTTCCGTAGGATCGTCTATAAGCTGCTGATTGAATATATCATGTTTCTTAAGTTGCCAAACAGAACACCATCCATCTTCAATGGTATAAGGAGCGCGAAGGAAATCTTCTGTCCACAGAGCTTTCTAGAAGTTAGCCGAGTTGTAGGTAGCTCTTGCACATCTCGGGAAATCAGAAACTCATTAGGAGCTGATTGATATTTTTGCCAAGCTTTATATATAGCAAACTGTCTGCGAATCTCCGGAGGAGCGATGTTTGTCTTTCCACATTTCAGAGTATTAAATAGTTTGGGGATCAATCCATCTTTCCACACAGTATCGTAGGCCGCCGATAAGTCTATGAACACTACTCCAGTTTTCAATCGTTCCTGGAAATGATGAAAACTAAATGATCTGGTAATAAAAATATATGACGTGAACGCTTGGTTACTTAAATGGACTTTAGACATTTACATCGTCATATTCTTTATTTGTTCATGATTCATTTGGTTGTATAGCAAATTGCTGCACCCATACACATAATTTGTAGGAGGAGGAGAAATAGCTTCCCCAGAGGAGTCCTCAGTTGTTTTCTGGTTTCCATAAGGAATAATCTGTGGCTTCGGTTGGAGTTCAATTTTCTAAAGATATTTGCTGTACTTACTGATTTTTTCCCTTTTTAATCAACTGGTTGCTCAGAAAAATTCTTACTATTAACCGGTTATTACTTAGGTTTAAGGTTTTTGTGCCGGATGGATTATTTTTTGTGTTCTACACGCTGCTGGTACCAGCGAAATATTGCAAGTTTGTTATAGGACACCATTTTATAATTTTTCTTGCTTGGCAGATGACGAAGAGGAAGGCCCAATTGATGCAAAATACTTCGACGACATCTATCGAATAATAAATCGCCTCAGCTTTGATGAAAACGTAACCGCTTCAGCAGTCGAAAAGAGAGAAGTAACTTACTTTATGTACACGAGAAAAGACAGAAAATACAACGGCACCCAAGTAAGCAGTAAGAGCATAGAGAGACTGTGTAACTATAAGGATAAAAACATCGTATTTGTCACTCATGGATGGAGAGGAAGCCGCGATGTAAAATGGGTCCATAATATAACTGATGCAGTTTTAGATACATCTGATGTTGTGGTAGTTCAAGTGGATTGGAGAGCACCTGCCGGCAATCTTTATGTTCTGGCTGTTTATAATGTTCACGATGTCGGTAAGTTACTTAGGAGTTAATTTTTACCGCATAATATATACATGTTTATTGCCCATATCCCCAAAAACCACTTTGGCGAGAAAACGAAATAATAACACTATTACAACTTGTTTGAGGCGTTTGCTTCAACCAAACAGCTCCCTAATTTTTGTTTGTTTTGTATTAACTGCGTTTTAATCGTTTATAAATTACAATGTATCACACTAATAATTAACAACTTGTCAACAGTGTGTACGGTCAAATACCACACAACAGAATAAATGTGTATGTATCCGACTTTACCACATTTCTTTAGTATTTAGCGTATTCATCTACAGATTTACCCTTAGCTACTGAAATTTCGGAGAAGGGTGAGTTTTTAAAAGTGGATACGGAAACAGAAAACTCCATAACAAATTAATTTTTCAAATAAGCAAATTTCCCAACTGGAAGAGGTATACTCTATCATCTAACTGCGTTAGTAGTTGACTCACATCATCATTTTCATGCAAATTTAACGCCATCAAAGTTGCTGCAGCCTTTAGGCAAATATATTTGGAAATTGTGCTGATTTCTAACCGTAAAGTTGGTAAATGTGCCTTGTATTTATTTTTTCTAGGAGTATCGCATTTTACTCTTTCTACTACATACAGAAAATGACATATCAGTCAATTGCTTGGCCAAGCGCCTTTATAGCATGGGGAAGTTATACAGGTTGTTACATGAACATTATAATTAATTGCAGACTTTTTTATAGCTTTCACCATAATATGATTCTTAATTATATAATATATCATGTATTTGTAGATATTCTTATTTGGTTCCAAAAATCGATTTCTTTGAAGCTGACGTGGTGATGCAACTAGTACAATTTTAAACACAAAATGGCTTATTTTTTTTGTTTATGGTACCTTAATTTTAAACGCATAGTGGCCACATCTGCCAGCAAGGTTAGGTTTCAAAAATATGACGGTACTATTATCAGCATTCAATACGTGGATCATAAACTAGACGATTTCCGATTGAAGGCCTTTAGGTTGTTATGTCTATAAAATTACATTGACGTTAATGAGCTATTTTACATTAAAATTGCTTCGTGGTCTTCACCTTTCTTCTAAATCTCTTTTATTTTTTTCTGGTATCCCTTTTCGTTTCTTCTCCCACACTAACATTTGATATTTTTTGGGCCATTTTGTTTAAGAGGTATCGTGCTGTCTTTCTAATTTTTCGAAACATACCTTGTGTTAAACTTATTTTTTATCTTCCTAACGTCTAAGAGTCAGCTTTTGTACAAAGCTACAAGGTACAGTTTCTACTATTCAGTATGTTGATTTTCTTCTTCGGAATGCCTCCTTATTACAAAATTTTTCTTGTTCTCAAACTTGATATTTTAAATAGTTACGCTAGACTGAAAAACTGCGAATTCCTCAGGGTATGTTTCTAAGTCTTAATATAAATGCTAAATATGACTATTATTCTGAATTTTGAATTGACCTCTTAGGTTTAGTGACACCTAAAATATCTCACAAGGTAAGTTATAACTAGTAAGTATTAAGTCAAATAATATTTATGAACTACGGCAGAGAAACTGACATCTTCGGAGGTGGTTTGGAGAAAGTATAACCCTGACAGTTGTTCGTCTGTGCTAAGGTTTCAATAAAATGTTTACTTAAAAGAAAGCTCAGCCATTTATACAAACACTGACAAAAACTATTAAACTAACTTTTCGATTTCCCGTGTATTCGTCATCAAAAACAGAACCTCTAAAAAGGCAGCCTCGGTGGTCCAGTGGGACCAATGAGATGAGCTACTTTAACAAATGACGTCTTTCTAAAACTTCTTATATGTGGGAGGGTAAAAGCATTAATTGTTGTAGGGATTTGAGTAATGTCTATAACTATAATCTACTCACTTAATATTGCGGACAAAAACTGAAAACATTTTCTGATGTCGCCGGAATTCAAACCCGGTCTTCCAGGATTATGCCTTAGCAGCGCTATCAGCGATTCTTGCTTATATCTCGGTCAAAACTTTTTAGTAGGTACGGATGAATTTTATTGGCAAAAATCTATTGTCAGACCTTCGAATATCAAATATTATCCGGTTCGGTTTTGAACCTCAAATGATAGCAACTTGCTAAAGCGACTAGTTTATTTTGTAGTGACAGATATTATTTTACAACTTTTTCACCTTATGTGAAATATTTCAGGCAACATCCTCGGCGATTTTATAGTAGAACTGCACAAGGAGTGTGGGATTCCAATCAACAAATTCAACTTGATCGGTCATTCGCTAGGAGCTCACGTTTCCGCTTTTGCGGGAAAGAGGGTATACAACGTCACCAACGAAAAGATAGCTAAAATCATAGCACTGGATCCAGCAGGACCTCTTTTCAGTGGAAGAGAGGAAGACAGACGTCTGTCGAAGAATGACGCAGTCGGWGTATTTGTGCTTCATACCGRTGGGGGTAAATTTGGATACCAGGATTCGTTTGGRGCCGCAGATTTCTATGCTAATACGGGAAGTGCCGTGCAACCTGGTTGCCTGAGTATTGWGTCCCTATCCATCAAGAATATAACATCTGCTTGTAAGTATTTTATTTTTGTTATTAGTTTTAAGACTTAGGTAGATTAACATTAACTTTTTTGCAGTCTTTTGTAGTCATGCCAGATCGCACAAGTATTTTATCGAAATTATAAAAGATCCACACTTTGTTGGCCGTGAATGTGAATCTTACTTAAGGTTCTCAACGGGAACCTGTGGAAAGAAAAGGATGCTCAAGTTTCTCACAGATGACTTATACAGCAAAGGAGATTTTTACTTCTCTACCAACTCCAATAAACCATTTACCAGGCGGATCAGCAAAAATGAATCCGAAACGTGATTGAGTATAATGCAGTCTATTTTTAAGCGCAATAGTGACTTTATTTTACAAATTTGATGTAATTATACATATAATTTTAATAAAATCGTTTATTATTTAGTTATCGATGTAATTTGTACGAGAACAAATCGATTTAAATTGAAAATTGTTTATGATATATTATTAGTATCTATTTTTAATCAACAAAAATAGTAACTAATACAGATATTCTTAATAGCTGAAGTAATGGAAGTAAGTATTTATCACTACACAGCACATCTGGCCAACTCACCTAATCATAAAATTAAAGATTTTTATCAGTTACTCGTCGTAAAGATGATGTTCCCTTTAATATGAAATTTAACTTCTAATTATGCTAAATTCAAGAACCTTTGTGTTCATATAACGTTTCGATCTTTTACATATACTACATCGAACGTAACTTTAACAAAATTAAATTCATTTTTTAAAATCGTGGCGAAATAAACCAACTTACAAGTAAACCACACTGTAGGTAATATTTACATAAATATGCAGTATATGCATGTTATAGGTATATGTTAGAAAGGGCCAAAGACCGATTTTGATAATGGCTGAAAAAAGTGACCAGAACGCATTCTGACCATCAAAAAGTTACCAAAGCTAGAACCGTGTTTTGATCTTTTAAAATTTCAATACACCAAAACGCGGTCTGGATGTTTCGCAGTTACCAGAATGGAAACTGCAAAACAAATAACTGGCCGCTTCTGATAACTGAGAACGCAGTCTGATATTCTCGTAGTTGCCAACACGTTTTAGCAATTTAAAATACCTATAATGAGTGTAAACTGAAAACTTATTTACTTTGCGCATATGCAAATATGAAACAATCTCTTGTTATTACAAGAACTGTTTTAGTAGTACTTGATATTACAACTACCTACATTTTGGTTTCACGAAAGATGCGCAATACTAAAGGTTTTATTTCTTTTACTATACTTGAATGTCCTTTCCACTTGGCTCATTTTTTTTTCACTTAAGTTTCATTGCGGTTGTTACCTGAATTCAGGATTAGCAAAATTTCAAGTTCGGCCATAATTCTATAGTTTGCAAATTCTCTTTTGTCTGCTTTTATCAGTTTGAAACAACAGAACAAGCAGAAAATATCTAACAGATGGTAGGCATAAATTAATCATTATTAGTGTGTTTAGAGGTTATTTTCCACAATCAAACTTCTTTTAAACATTAACAGAGCAACAAAAATCAACAACGGATAAAGAAGTAATAATAAACAAACCACTCTTTAACTAAGGTGTGTTTTGCATTTTTTTAAGAGCAGCTTTCAGTTTTGCGGTCCCTTTCCTTTTCTGCTAGCTACATAGCTTATCTAAGATGAGCGAAAAGAGATTCTTTATTCACTTAGATTTTTTGCTAATCAACTAATTTATGATAATTCTCAAAATTCTTCAGTAATGGATACTATCACCTTAGTACTATAAGATAATGCTAATGGAAAAAAGGAAACAATCAGATGATGTTGATGACAACTATCCCTTTTAGTAGTAGGCTTTTACCTATTCGTGTAAGATTATAATAAAATAAGATCTCTTATACTGAGTGGGAGAAGAAAACGCATTTCTTCAATAACTCCATAATCGTTGAAAATATCTTTTGGATTTTTGAATACTATAAAATAAGATGATTTTAAAGATGGCCGACTCCCGGTTGTATATGAGACGAACACTTATTTTTTTGGAACACCATCTTTTTTATTATATGTTTGTATTCTTCATGACATTTCAACCATGCGTTAGTTATTCGAAATTTTATGAAAAAAATGACAGTTGCAATCCTTACCTTTAAAAATGTGCGATAATTTGTTTGCTGTTTATAAGTTATGTCATACCAAATAGAAAAAAAAGTTTGGCTTAGAAATATATTTGGAATTAATAAACATAATAATATAAAAAAACAAAAACTAAGTACGCTACGGATTGAAATTTTTCACAGGGCAAAATTTTAGGCTTTTTATAAATATATGCCTTAGTAAGCTTTGGGGAAAACGTTTATTATATATTATGTTAAGTAGTTTTCAATTAGGCATTCCAAACCGCGTGACCCAATATGGTGGCTGTGGGCAAACACTTTTTAATAGTACCATATCGTCTCTCTTTTAGGTGTAGCAATCCATATGACCCTACGCCTCTCCGATAATTCGTTTTTGCCCGTGAAAAATTTGTGTTTTAAAACAGCAAGAACTGAATAAAGCTTTACGTCATCTCTATGACTTCGACTTTCATAGCCAACCACAAGGCACATATTAACAGGCATTTTTGTTTAAAAAACACTAATAATATCTTATAAAAAGAACATAAAGAACTTGACAACTTTACAAAAACACAAAGCTTGGCACTTTTCAATCATAAAGCTGTTTGCTCTAATGAATTTAACATATGTATACAACGGCCATGTTGGATTTTGTTTGACAGTTCTTTGGAATGCCTAATTTGGTAAAATGTCTCAAATGACGCAAATTGAATATAGAACGGTAACGAAATTTTTCATAAAAGAAGAGCGATCAAACAAAGGTTGATTGACGTTTACGATGGAAGTTCTCCTTCTTATTCGGTGGTAAAAGTATGGACAAAACTCTTTTGCATGGGGTAGGAGAATTTTAAAAATGACACAAGAACTGGTCTGCCACAAGAGCTGCGGTTAAACGACCGCCATTTGAAAGTGATAGAAATACCAAAGCTTTCTGATACGAGGATTCGCAGAATTCTGCATGAACATTTGGGAATGTGGAAAGTGAGCGTAAGATGGGTTTCCAAACAAATTTCGGTTGGCAGCGCCAATGTCGCATTGAAGGTGCTCGATCATTTTTAGAACGCTGTGGATCAGACCCAAAGGTTGTGTTAGGGACTATTGTAATAAGAGATGAAACTATGGCTCTATAGGATGATTCTCTATAAAAAAATAATTGATGGAGTGGAGGCGTAGAGGACAAGCACCTCCAAGAAAATTCAGTTAAGTTTATGGATACTGTTACGGAATTCGGGTTCGAAAATTCTAGATTTCTGATTTAAAACACTTTATTTAACAGTTCAAAACACTAACAAGCACTATTCACAATTACTTTAACAATTAACAAACTTTATTCAACTATACACCACTTTTAAAAACACTACAGTTTACTTATATCACTTTACAACACTTAAATCTCACTTTCCGTCACTTTCAAAACTCGCGCTCGTTCATAGACTGTCTAACTCCCCCACTTCCGTCTCTGGCCGCTTATATATCCGCAGACTCCCCACTTACTTGGCGTGTCTGGCACATTCGCGAAGGCTCTTGATTTCGAACCTTCCTAGACTTTACTAGAGCCTTTCGCATAGATTAATCTCGAACACTCTAGCACGTCGGGTTGCCTGCCCACAGGCGTTGAGCGGGCCGTGATACCACTGACTCTTCGTTGCAATACGATTTTTTTGGGATTCATTTGAACGACCTTAAAGAACGGCAAAAATGGAGAAAATTAATCACAGGCATGTTTTTGTTGTATGCCGAAGTGTCAGTTCATACACTACCATTGCTCATAAAACTGTTACAAATATCAATATCAATAATTCTGATCCAATAAAAATAATGTTGCATAATCTCAATGTGAACGACAAAACAAAATCTAACTTTACATTTGCCGAAGCAAGTTTTATCAACATGAGAGATACAATAAATGACATGACCAAAAATAACGCGAAAGATTTTTATGGCATAAACATTTCCATAGTAAAGTGTATTAAGGACCATATAATAATCCCTCTAACAAAATTAACAAACCAGATCATACGCGAGGGTGTGTTTCCTGATTGCTTGAAATTAGCTAAGGTTATTCCAATCTATAAAAAGGGTGACATGGAAGATCCGTCCAATTATTGACCGATCTCAATTATTCCGGCTTTTGCTAAAATAATTGAAAAAATATTGTTCAAGCAACTATCACATTTTAGCGAGCAAAATAAAATCTTTACAACTGCTCAATATGGCTTTAGAGTGGGCATGTCAACCACATTAGCAATTAACGACCTAATAGAATTTATAACAACTTGTTTTGAAAAAAAAAATGTACGCCGGGGCAAGTTTTTGCGACCTCTCCAAAGCGTTCGACTGCGTAAGCCCAGAAATATTAATTAACAAACTGCAGCACTACGGCATAAATCGAAAATCATCACAAATTTTGCATAGCTACCTAAGCTGTAGAACACAAGTTTCTTGTGTAAAGGGTGAGGTATCCTCCCCAAAAAAGGTAACGCTTGGAGTTCCCCAGGGCTCGGTCTTGGGGCCCCTTTTATTCCTATACTTTATAAATGATCTTCCATCGTCTTTAAAAGAAAAAACTATACTATTTGCCGACGATACTACGCTGCTAACATCACAAAATAGCGCTAAGCAGGCAAAAGAATCCATGGGCTCCATGCGGTCGAGCGCGGGGCGATGGTTTAGTGCGAACAAATTAAAACTAAATGAAGCAAAAACCTCTAATATGATATTTTCTACTCGCCCTCTAGATGACGTCAACTCTGAAAAGGAGGTCAAGTTCCTCGGGGTAGTCCTGGATCCGCGACTTACCTGGGAGCCACACGTTAATCAGTTGTCGGGGAGACTGTGCAGAGTGATTTACCTGTTAAGGTGTCTAAAGAAAGAGCTTTCCACCGGCATCCTGTTGTCCGCCTACTATTCGCTTTTTGAGGCAGCTGCGAGCTACGCGATTTTGGTGTGGGGTCACAGTAGTCATGCTACCAGAATATTTGCATTACAGAGGCGTACGGTTCGAGTCATTACTGGATTAGACTATCGGGACGACGTTAGGGCAGCATTCATAAAACACAAAATCTTGACTATTCCATCCTTGTATATTTACCACTGTGTTATGTTTATATTCAAGCACAGACATCATTATCATACTCGTAGTGAGGTACAACCCTATAATATCCGTAATACATACAATTTGAGTGTGGATTTCTTAAGATTGAAGAGAAGCAGAAGTTCTTTTAACTTCCACGCCATCAAATTCTTCAACAAAATACCGGCGGAGATCATCGCTTTGCCTCCAAACTTATTCAAGAGGAAAATAAAACAACACCTGATCCGTGGTGCCTACTATGACACCAACCATTTTATAATGTCTTTTTGAACGATATTTATTTAATGTCTGTAATGTATGAAATGTATGTAGTGTAATTAACGTATTTCCTGTTCGTACTTTCTATTTTATTATATAATGACGTGTGTAAACCAATTCTGTAGTAATGACACGAATAAATAAATACTAAATACTAAATACTGAGTTTGTCGCGCATGCTGTTTTCATAAAATAGATCACCCCCTTACAATCTTCATGGCACCCAGCGACCTATTTGAAGAAAATCATTCGAGATACACTTTTTAATGATGAAGATGAGTTGAAAGGCGCACTATTGCCCCTTTTTCAAAACAATCCCAAATTATATGAATTTGAATTAACGAAGATTATATTGAAAATGATAAAAAAAAGTATTGTTTTATTTATTTTGACTTCTTCATAGTCAGGCCAAGCAATTTTAGCGATGCCCTCTTATCTTCATAGTGTGACCTGATTAATACATTGCATCTAACCTTAATAACTACATTGTCATTTATTATTTACTTGCTGGTTTCTTAAGAACGACATTAGAAGTATAACAGGTATTGACTTTGTTTCATGTTCCGTATTATACCCAAGTGAAAAAGAGTAATTGCTTTTGCGTCGTTTACTTTTTATTTTTTTTTGAACAATTTATACCACAATGTCGAAATAATAACTACCACGATCTGATGCTTTTAGGTCACCCGCGAGTTGCTTCTTGTCGTTGGATTTGCAGTTGTTGGCTTTGAAGGAGACGTAGTTAGGACACTTCCAGGCGGGTACACCATCCTTCTTCAGAGCATAGTTGTAAATGAATGTGGCCTTTTGATGGCTGCAGGAAACTGGAAAAGAAAGTAGAAGTTATGAGAATACTTGATTGCTTGCAGGAATTGTGTTTTGTCATTTCTTTTATTTAAGAAAACCAGAATTAAGACAACATGAGGTAGAAAATGAGCAGGACACTTCAACGTATCTTAAAGAAGATTCTAAGAGTTAAAATTGCTCTTCGTAATTGAACTGTGTTACGTCATTTCACCATGTGTATTTCGATTACAAATGTTTACAAATGTTTTAGTTTTAGTTTAGTTTTAGATAAGTTGTTTTTTTTTCATTTTAACAAGACCTTCTTCTGCATTAACATAAAAACACCAAAAAATAACGACAAAAGTTAACATCGATTAATAAAGCTACAATTGCGGTGGTATGACGTTCCTGATTAACCTATGAATATATTGGAAAGCTATTTGATAATTTTGTACAACTTTTTTTACGATTTTCGAAGTTGGTTACTTCTTGCAGTAGAAATAAATTTCTGCTTTTTTGATAAATAACGGATCCTTTCAGGGTCTAATTGGTGAAGCTTGCTTAATTAGTCATTACATTAAGTCTTTTTTTTCTACATTCATACTACCCACACTGAATGTAGCTTCAATGAAACAGTTCTTAACGCAAATGTTTTGCAATGGCACATAAAATAACCTACAAATTATACAATCAACTATATATATGCAAGGCAAACGAAGAGTTACTACACTGATTTAAAATTCGAAGAAATAAATGAGCTTGGGTGAATCTTCTTGGAAAAGCAATAAAACTTGACCTGCAAAATATTAACCAAAAGCTGAACAATCTAAACTAAACATCGCTTGCTAATCATCTTACAAAAAGGCGTTCTGGAGATATGAATCTATATTAAAAAAATATTGAAGGTACAAAATAATTTACTGCTCAAATGGCAAACACTAGCGATTGAATCCTATTACAAACGAAAATTAACTAGGTAAGCCTGTTATTAAAAAATGCGAAATTTATAGAGCTATCGATTATTCTTTCGTAGAAGGACACATTTTGTATAATTTTGGGTTACCAAATTCAAGTAGTGAAAATTGGTAGGTTTAAAAGCACACTAATTCAAACAGAGTCATTCGCATTAAAATACTGTTAAATTTTTACAACTTATACCGGAAGTAGCCGGTAACTTAAATTATTATTATTATTGACAGCTATTCAAAAGTTATTACCAGTTTTTTTCAAAATTTGTACCAATTTTATGTTAAAACCAACTAATTTTGTAAACCACGACAATTATTTGTTATTTTGTAACAGTAGTTAATTTAAAATTTTCGAAAAGAAAAACATTATTTTACAGTTCTTAAAGCAATTAAATTATTTATTTTCTTGGTATTCCCATTTTAGTTTTTGTTGATCAGCTGGCTACTACAAGCAAAATTAAATTTCATTAATCTTACGTAATGAGAAGTCATTTAATAAAAACGAACAAGAATTGCAATTATAAAATGAAAAAAAAAACACGATGAATTTACTAAAAATATTTCCCTCCTGTTGTAAGCATGCCTCTATAATCTTTCTCATTGAAGTGTATATGCAGCCCGCTTCTTCGTTAGTTCTTGGTATACCCGTCTTACCCTCTCACTCAGTTCTTTTTTGGTGTGCTTTTCATATAAATTGGGAAAACGTGGAGGTAAACGGTAAGACCTATTGTTAGCCATATATTTACCGTCAAACATTTCTTTTAAAATTTCTACAATAGTAAACCGAAAAGTACTACAGTACCATTGTGTCGGTATCCTTATTATTGGCCTTTGACAAGAATTATTTCTTTTAGTTAGGAACAACTACATACATACTACATACTTGCTTTTACCCTACGTTATTATTATTACTCGTATATTAACAATATCACATACAAAACAACAATACAAACACAATATTCAGTATTATGAATACCAACGTCAAAAAAACAATGTTGAAGTTTTAAAATGAAATTAAGGCAGTAACATCAATTCAGTAGGATTCTGACGTTGTTACATCATAGTCAGCAGACTCTAGAGAATTATTTGCTCATTTGGTCAGTAACAACAAAATATTTAGGTACGCTTTTATTCTATTTAGGGAGTTAAAAGCTTTTCTAGCTATTTCTTCTGTTTTTATATTACAGAAAGAATATTCTTTACACAATCTCCTAAGAGTTTAAAAACGACAGTACAATTTGCGTTAGTTTAGATATATTTTAACTTTTTTTACCTTGGTATTGTCAACCAATAATCTTCTATGGTTAAATCTTGTATATTAGATATGCTTGATAAAAAATTTAAATCCTCATAATTTTTACTTTATTCATGTTTTGTGGAATATTCCGGAAAGTTATTGCTGCTTTTTGCCAATAATAAAATAAAAAGGCACCTGTGATTTTGAAAAACATTTCTGTCAAAGTACCGATCTGCAATCCGATATGAGGAGGTCATAATTTTGTCTCAAAATCCCTACATAACGATAAATTTAAAAAATTCTTCCCTACGTCCCTACTTTGAGAAATAATTCCTACGAATAGTGACAAATTCCCTACCTCTAGCAACACTGATATTAACATTAGCAAAATACTAAAAGAACACAGTAAAACTGACGTACGTTAGGTTTAGTTTTTGTAATTTTGGGCTTAAGCTGCCCGCAATTCTAACAGTTATCAATAAGTCCTCCAATAGTTCCTTAATAACATATTATACGGTAGTAGCTGAGACAGAATTTTTTATGAATGCAATATAAGATCTTCCTGTGGTTCTATTTAAATTAAGAGAGATATACGAGTTAAAAGTTGACTAAATGTAATAAGCATTTATTACTACTCTCTAGAAATTTATCAAAAGTACTGATAAATTGCATATTAATAGTTTTTTGACAAGCCAAATATTTACTTTTCAATGTTTCCTAAATTTTCTGAATGAATTTGAAGTTACTGAACTCTAAAGCAATTCATGCAGACGTCATTTCTTCACAAAAATCAGGATATATCTGGAACAGTTGATTTTAGATTATAGATGACTTTGAACAAAGTCACCCTTAAATTAACAGTATTATCCCAAAATATGAAAAAATACAGGGTGTTCAATTTAAAATGAGGAAGTTATTGGATATTTCCGGCATAACAGGAAGTTGTAGCATTTTTAGAATGTTTTAGTTCAAGTACTGTCTGAATTGGTGTGCAAACTTTCGAAATCTTCTAATTTTTATTTTCCCAGATACTAACTAGAGCTTTTCGTTGCATATCCTATATTATGCGTAATACGTCGTGCGGTTCTAGAATGTGAATGACGACTTACGATCCTGTTGTATTTGCTTCAAGGACGTGTCCGGATGGAAACCAGTGCAGTTCGGTTGGATTGGAATACCACCATTTGCGAAGAAGTCGATGGTGCCAAGAGGTCTCAAACATCCGTAGACCCCTCCGTCAGTGTGCAAACATTCAACAATTTCAGCATCCTCGTCGCTCAGACGCTCGTTCTTCGGCAGTTTAACAGGGAACTCGAACAAAGGTCCAGCTGCATCCAATCCCGTTATCCATCTGACTTTCGATCCTGTCAATTCTCGAACCTTCTTGCCGGCAAAACCGCACACGTGGGCCCCCAGAGAGTGACCGATGAGATGGAAGTCCTTCAAGCTGAAGTTGCGCTCTTTCACCAACTTTGCGATGTATTGTCCTATCATGTGACCTAGTCAAGAAAGTGGAAATTAGTACGTAGATAGAATAATAATTTCGCTTGTTTCGTTTAAAAAATACAATAAATTATTCTTAGATCGGTAGCTATACAGGATGTTTCATGAATGATATTGACTCCGACGAAATTAAAAATGCAACCCAAAATACATTTGCAGAAGTAACATTGATAATTATTGTTAATCGTCTTAAAACGTCTCTACGTATAAATTCGTAAATTTTGACATAAACTTCAATCATTTGCTTTAGGTAAATTCGGTATTGTAAAACAAATTTTATTTTAGAAAAATGTTTATTCAATAAGATTAATGTAATAAATGCTCAAAATGCCGCCCTCCGCTGTTTTCACAAGCTTGAATACGTACCCAAAACGATCTTTTAACATGCATTAATATTTCTGGAGTGCTGGATCTACATGCATCACGTATTTTATTTTCTAAATGTTGTACAATTTCAATTGGTGTTTGGTATACTTGCTCTTTTACCATTCCTCACAAAAAAAAATCCAAAGGAGTAAGGTCCGGGCTTCTCAGTGGCCAAGGATTAATTGAACCTCTTCCTATCCATCGGTTAGGCAAAACCAAATCAAAATGATTTAGCACTATTCTATGATAATGTGCAGGTGCCCCATCTTGTCTTACTTGTAAATTACCATTTTGAAGAAGTACCGGAAAAACGTTTCTTAAAAACTTTAGATATGTAAAACGTGATACGGTTATTAAAAAAATAAGAGCTTTGGTAATTTTTCTGATTTTAACGTACAGTTAACCATTAACAAATGAAAACAAATGAATTTAATGTCAAACCTTTGTTCTTTAACATTTAGTTAACCTTTTTTAAATGAATTATTAAAACTTGGAGAAGCTTGATATTATTGAATGTTACATATAGTGTAATATAAACCGTGTCCAAGCTGCACAAGAATATTTTGAACATTACTTTGATCGCCGGCGATTGTTTGATAATTTGGGAATCTGTTTTCTTCAGCAATCCTAAGAAAATGTGTTAGCTCGCATATTTCCAAGGCAAGTTGTGGCAGACGAAAAACATCGCAGCGCTGTAAGAGTGTTCCCTTTAAGATTATTTTTATTTTTACTCCTTGATTGGAAGAAATTGAATGCCCTCCTCGATCTTCCGATCTTTCGATTTTATAATTTTTTTTGCATGGGAAAGAAATAAAAACATAATTTACTCCAGAATATTTGAAAGAGTTGAAGACCCTGGAGAAGCCGTTGAAGAGGCTTTCATGGGAATCGATAGCAGTTCTATTAGAAAAGCTAGTAAAAAAGCTAACACTGATAAGAAAAGTAGTCTCTTTCAACATTATCTGTAATCAATAATTATTGTGCTTTGTTTTAGTTTTTCTCAACATACTTATAACAGGTCCCCGGTTCACAAATAAAATTCAATCAATTCGTCAAAAGTCTTTGGAATTATTTGTTTTGAAACACATAATACCAAAACAACTTCATTTTTCCAATCCTAACTAGATTAAAATCAGAATAAAACGAAAGTATGGCCATAACTTTTACATTTGTTACATATTAATAAGTTCTACATTTACAACTGCAACTATTTAGTAAACCATAAATTTTTCTAAAAATCCAAAAGGTGCACTAAATCAGTCTCAMAAAACGGCAAACTTCTCTCCTTGCAACATTGCTTCTATATCATCTAGTTTCCGAATTCGCCATCGAACACACTCATCTTGTATAATCCAAAAATAAATAATTTTGCTACTACAAGAAAAAAAAGGAGAGCGAGAAAAACAGTTAGAATCGAAAATCGAGAATAAAATTCACGCTTTCAAAACTAGAACGAGAATGAGTTGCGCAAGACATATCGATTTAATACACATTAGATACTCAACAACTCAACCAACCCAGTGGTTATAGCATAAACCTTAGTTTATGTCAACAATACCTGCATAGAATTCGGCATTTTGAATATACCCATTGAGCTTCCTAACAGTTTGACGTTCCTTGCTGGAATGATTTTCTTTATACATTTTTTTTTCATTTTACTACAACAGAGCACAGAAAAAGCTCTCAAACATCCCTTTCTCTTTTACTTTGATTTTTTCAAGTGAATTACAAGAAGGCTAAATGGTTATATTTAAATGAAAAATCGGAAATGTTTTTGATCTGAAGATCTGATCTGAACTGATTTCACAAGTAGCTATTATGTTCTGACAAAAAGTACGGTTAATATGATATCAAGTTACATATACAGCAACATCACTGGGGTATTAAATTTTGAAATAACATTCATATGATAGTCTTGGATCCAAATGGGATTGAAATCTGATAAATCAAAGTCCAACTTAAGGAGGAAGTTATATCTAAAACCTTGTTTGCTTTAGATAACAATAATTATTATTAGAATATTAGTTAGATATAGAGAGCGTTTCAGTGTTGTATCCATCTGCATCATTTGCTTTAGGTAAAAAAAGATACAAAGCAAACTGTAAGTTATTTTTAAAGCATTATAAACTATAAATAACAATTAAAACTTTACAATAAAATAAGTACCCTTAACAATTTTTTTTCGTATTTTTTTTATTTTTGCTTACATTTTGTTTTTGTATATCAAAGCATTATTATGGCAGCGTAGTGGACTTAAATCAGGTGAACTAAAAGGCATTTAATAGTTCTCGACGTCCTATTCTCTGACCAGAGAAGACGTTCCATTATCAGTACTACTACAGTGAGTTGTATCTGTTTACAAACCCGTTTAGTCAAAAAGTGGGCTTAATCAGAAAATAAAATGTTTCCAAATTGAAGTTATGTTTGGTCCGTCCATCATCATCGCACAAAACTAGATTCTTCTGTTAGGATCATCTTCATTTAGCCCATGGAGAAGATCTACTTTGAATAATTTGTATTTTTTGTTTTTAATAAAGTATTATAAAAACTGACAATTGATTAATATTATTGCCCAAAGCAAGTTGCATGGTTGACGTAGATGAGTTATCTATAACGCTAACTATAACACATCCAGAGCTTGAACGTCATTTGTAGCCGATTTTGGACGTCCGAACCTTGGGATATCTTTTGCGTGCCCAGATTCTTTAAATTTCTTAATTAACTTGGACATTCTGGATTAAACAATACAATTTCTGCCCGGATGAACGTTAATAAATAAATCACAAACATCTTGATGTCAATGTTAATTACACAGCCAGGGATCACTTAACCTTTTTTGAAGAACTGTAATCAAATGGAAAAAGATTGCATTGGTACTTGCAAAACCTGCTTTGAAAACGCTTTTGGTCGTTTATTTGAAAACACAATTTTTCATAAAAGTCTTATTATCAAACCATCAAAATAAGTACGAAGTCATTTTAAGGATTAAAAAAAACCAATACAAATTCGCAAAAAATCGCTTGATTAATTAGTAAAAAAAACTGTTCAAGACATTTTGCTATAAAGTTCATATTTACTACTTATTTACTCTTGACTGATTCTGTATATTTTAAGGATTTATACAAAATCGTGAATTATGCACTATGACATTTACATTCTGCAGAGTCGAGTACATGATGACAATTCTGGACCTAGATGATTTGATTTTAATTTTTTTTGCATGTGGACAGTTTTAGTTATGTATTTGGATTAACATTAGTAATTATTTATTATTATTAATTAATTGTGCTTATTTTATAACATTTTAAATTAAGAAGTATTTCGATAACTTATAGTGGTTCTGAAGATTTGAAAAATTATTAGAATATTTTTATGAAATATGCGACAAATATACTGTGATTTTATAGTAACTTTAAATATCTGTAACTTACGTAACATAGATTATTTCTTTTCTATACATTAATAATTAGCGAATTTTTTATCAGTTGGCACATGCTGTCCGAATATCAAATTATTTTGCTCATTACATGATCATTTTGCATACTTTATAATGTGTTTCAGGCACGTGCTGAATTTTTTTCTATTTTAGGAGTTTATTGGCCCGTACTAATAATATGTGTAACGTATGTTAACCTTATTCAGTTATATAACTTTGATTTTTTTAATAAGTACCTTTTGATTGCCATATTCGGACGAATAACCTTATAGTAGGGTTATGAATCCATCTAGTATTCTATAAAAAATTATCAAATTACTAAAAATTGTATATCTAGCAATTATATAAGAAAATTAGGTTTCTTATTACTTATCTGCAGAGAATTTGTATAACTCCATTTCTGTTTATACAGGTTGTTAGAAATAATGAATATTTGGACATTGTGCCTGCTCATAATTTATTTATTTTAAATGCGTTTCGGTAGGTTTGTTTTTAATATTTAACACATTGTATCTCCAAAAAAGCGGTTTTAAGTTAATTTTATTAATGTAAATTTGTTTTGTTTAAGAGCTGATTCTTATATTTTGGAAAGTAGACTATAAAATCACTAATGCATTCATATTTAATAAATCTAACTGTGATAATTTTGATAGATATTGCTTTGTGCTTTTGCTTTAAGGTTAGATCCAAAGTATCCTAAAAGAAGACAACTTGCATTCTGCTACTGATTTTTACATAATAATGGATCAATTTAGATACAACAAATGTCATAAGTGAAAAAATAAGAAAAGGAATAAATAGAGTTACCAGGTGCTATAGATATTTAATAAAAGACATATATTTAATCTCTATCCCATATATTATGAAGACGTATAATGAGACAGAATCTCATATATTTCGCAGTGGTGAAATGCGCAATCAATATAATCGATGTTTATGAACAAATACTGAATATTTCTTGCTCATATGAGCTTTAAAATGCTGTATTCTAAAAAAAAAATCATCAAGTAGATTCTAAAGCATCAGGCTAATTTGTAGACTAACTAAATTATACAAAGTATAACTATCTATAACTAGACTGATATTGCAGTAAGATAATATTTTGTCGGATAGATCGCTGTCTCTTGAAAAACACTGACAAAAAATTAATAGTCTGACGTTTCAATTACAACTGTAATCTTTGTCAAAGACGCAGAACCTCAAAATTTGCTGAAAGCATTCACCCTCGTATATGATATTGCAGTAGTTCGTCATATGCTTAAATTATACATCTTTAAATACATATTTAAGTAATAATACGAAGAAAAATTAAGAAGTCGATAAAAGTAACTAAAATATAAAGCTCATAATAATCTGCATCCTTTCTGTATTAATTTCAATAAGTGATATGCAAATAGCTGTCAAAGAAAACTTACCCACTGGTTGCGTGTTTCTCGAAGAGGTGGCGTAATCGAGGAAGGCGGGAACCCTCCAGTCAACTGCAAAGACGTTGTAGTCGCCCTTCTTCAGCAGAATGTCCTTCGCTTCTTGGATCCAAGTCAGATTGATGTAGTCCGTGTAGCCGTGAGTGAGGAAGTAGGTTTGTCGCTTACGAATTGAGCTAACATCAGTTTTGCTGACCGTGGATCCTTGCTTGTTGTCTTTGGTGTACAACACAAACGTTACTTGATCAGATTTAACTGTGGTGCCCACTTCGCTGCTTCGTGCCATTTTACCATTGGCGATGTCTTTGAGGCTTTTCGTAACTTCATCTTCAACGGAAGCTGTAATCACAAAAAAATATTATTAACATAATCGGGCTTAGTACATTGAAAATCCATTATAAATTATGAGGGTTTCAATCTGAAAATGGTAGCATCGTATTTATAACTTTCATAACTTTGGAATTGATTGTCCGACTTCGTTATTTGAATTTTGTCTGAAACTTCTAGCTTAAAGCGTTCAAAAGTTAGGTGGGGGTGTATTACCCCATTTTAGCAAACTGCATTATGTAGATAATGAAAATAGCTTTGAATTGAGGTCTAAACCTTTAAAAATAATTGTTTTCTTTAAGCAAACATAAAATACCCACTTGATTGCGTTATTTGTATAGATGTATATCGTTATTTTGCGTATGTCGAATCGTTTCAAAGATGCACTAATTGTAAAACATTCCGAATTAAGCAGGTAGCTTGAAAATAACCTGATTGCGTTTTTGATATTAAGGTTTTTTAATTTACAGATGTTCCAAAACGTTTAGTTTTTTTTTATTTTAATGTTTCTATTTTTTATTCTTGATGCAATGGTCAGCAAAACCTGTTGTTCTGCATTCTTTTTATTTAATTAAATAATTTTTTTGTAAAGTATAGTTCTTTGGCTTGCTATTAACTATAAGACTCCCCAAAGGACGCTTATTTACCTCTATTACTTTTTCCCGAATTTATCGAGTTTATTTTTAACGCAAACATCTTTGATATAATTTAGGGCGGTGAAAATATTTTCTTTATCATTTATATTAACGTTGTATAACATTCCTTGTATTCTAGCTTTATATTGTTTAATAGGAATTCGGCGTACAATTTTTGTTTTAAAGGCTGTTTAATGGTTGTCAATTTATTTAACTTTTTTAAATGGTACATTTACCAGTCTGTATACTAAGTTATAGAACACGAAATACTTAATTTGTAATGATTGTCTTGAGCCTGGATTATTATTACATCTGATTGTTTTGGTTTTCTATAGTCAATTTTACTGTACTTTACCGACATAGGTAAATCCAGAAAATTAGAGCACATCATTTCGTTTTTCTTTACTTTTTCTCGTTTCTAAATATTCATTATTCATTTTGGTAATTTCGTTGTAAAAAGTTTTTCTTCATAATTTGACATGAAGGTTTTGGTCAAGATTGGAGACAAAGAGGAACTCATAGGCAGTCCATCGTCATTAAAGTAGTTATTTATATTATTTTTGAGAATTTCTAAAAGCTAATTTAGGAGGATATAAGTGAAAAGATTAGACACATCAAAGAATACAAAGAGTGTGTTATTTGATAGTTTTAAAATGAAACATTAACGTAAAAAAACGATAGGACTCAAATGTATGTAGATTTGGAGCTTGTGGGTTCATTATTCTTATTTTTGTACATCTCTTGGTTTGATATAAAGTAGCATGGTGTAGATATTCATCCGTTTTTGAAGTGACAATGGTATTGGTATCAGCCTTATAAATAGGTAAGTACTTACTGAATTATCGGCAGATTTCTGTTTTATTCTTTTTAATTCCATTATATTAATGACATTTTTGTTTGTAGTTGTCTGATGTAATGTATGTACACGTCAAACCTTAGTTTATGGTATCTTTATTTATTACTTTGTGTACGACTAATTTTGCAGTTAAAAAAATATTTCAAATTCTTTTTGGCCATTTGTGAATCTGGGTTATATTTTAAACCTTTACTTTTTAATGAGTTCGGAATAGCTTTGGTGTTCTTTCAAAATTACTGTTATAGTCCAAATACTCGTTAGAGCTATCTGAACAAATTCGCGAAACAAGGCACATTTAAACTATCAGTTTATTTCCCAGCTATCTGATTATGTATTTTGCGTGAGAAAGCGTCAGTAACCCTTTGTGCCATTGATGTAATTTTTTATGTATCTTCAAAACAAATTGTCGTTAAGCTTTTTTATAGGTAGGTGCAGAAATTTTGAAAAGAAAAATTATATAGTTATTAAAATGTTACAAGAAGGTTAAATAGGTATCTTACGGTATCTTGCAGATTATAAGCAAATGAGTAAATTATTTGTTCTAAACATTAGATACTGACACCAAAGTTGAAACTACTCTGTACACATTTCTCCATACAACATTCATGAATTATTGTAAAAACACAATAACTGTTGCTTTACTTATGTTAGGATTGGACTTAAAGAATTTATATTTCTTGGATTCTTTTATATCTAAATAAGAATAATTGTAATAGTCTCCCTCCATCTCCTTGTTGAAAATACAGGTTTTCGTATTTCGAATTAGAAATGATAACTCTTAGACATAATGTTAGTTTACTAATAATTCAAAATGCAAAAAGGTGATTAACAACTATGTATGAGTATTGTTTGCTTATATTGACACCTAATTTAGCAATAATACTGCTGTTTGGTATTTTAGATTGGTTAGAGAAGGCGAATGTTGACTTAGATCAAAAATGGGCTAAATACATCCCTATGGTATGTATCCACTAAGATTTTTTAATACTTTGTTAGTTCATAAAGTTTGTGTCAAACAAAAATTCAATGTGAGATGTGAGTTTTGAATTAAATCTACTATAGTCAGTTTACAAATATATAATTATTATTTAAGATCAGATGGAGATTTACTAAGCCCCGTGTTATTTTGATAATAAGCGTAAAACAAACTTTTGCTTACCTGTTATGGCGGCTGGCAGCGCACACAAAGCGAAGAAGTACACACCGATGTTGCTGCAAAGCATGTTTGTTTGTGTATAGTATCAAAGTGCGGATTAAACTTTATATATAATCTGCAAAACTGCTAGTTGAATTTCTTGCTGCTACATCGTTATATGAACTCATAATGATTTCCCGTTTGCAAATAATGCTAATTACACATTTTGGTAATTTGCAGGGGGAAATTTTGCATTTGGCTAATGATTTATCGCTTATCATATTTTAATACAATCTCGTTTGCCAAAATGCATGATGTCATCCGTTGCACCTGTGCTAATTTTTTTACCAGTCTGATTACAGGTTTACATAAAATTATATGTTTTGAATAGAAGCCACGTGGTGAATTTCACTGCAACTTAACTATAATTAGTGGGTTTATTGCCACCGATTTCCGAATTTATTTTAGACTATACTAACCAATTTAAAGAATGGCAAGGGATCGTATTGTTTGAAAATGCTACACAGCAGGTAAGCATCTGGTTACAATAAGTTGATATGATAGACATTGCTTTTTGCTAACGTAATTAGTTTTTGAAGTAAGCGTAAAAAGACTCCCAACAACGCAATGAACTCTTACTTTACTAAATAGGTACGTTACACCAGTGTCATTAGATAAAAAGTATGCATGTTTGACGGATTCTAACATAATTATGCAGTTATGCACTTAACCGCATTACTCGTTGGTCAGGTACTTAATTGTATTGTTTATTGAGTAAATGCAACTATAGTACTGCGTAGTTTTAGAAAATATGCTAGACTATTAAGTCTATTTAATTCTCAAGTATTCAAATCAGACCTAGAAAAATGCATGAAGTAACTATCAATAACTTGAACTTTGCGCAATATAAAGCAGAGACACGCATTTCGATATGACATGTAACGCAAATAAGTCTTTGCCATTACATAACACAACGATACAAAATACTGATATTTAAGAATCTTATGATATTTAGTTCTTGAGGCGTGTGTATTATACAGAAATTATCGTCTGATAATGAAGTATTGAATAATCAAATAGAGCTTTGCAAACGATAATGTATGTTAGGAAGATATAGTTCCAACGTTTCTATTGCTTCACTTAAGGGCCTGATCCAGAACTGTGTTTGGGGGGAAGGGGGGGACTAACGCAAGAAAAACTTATATTAACAATATAAGATAATATTTTGTCGGATAGATCGCTGTCTCTTGAAAACACTGACAAAAAATTAATAGTCTTTCAAAATTTTGTTTGAACTTGTGTCAGGCAAATTTTGAGGTTCTTCGTCTTTGACAAAGATTACAGGTGTAATCGAAATGTCAGACTATTAATTTTTTGTCAGTGTTTTCAAGAGACAGCGATCTATCCGACAACATATTATCTTATATTTATGGACGCTGAAAGCATTCACCCTTATATTAACAATAATAATTGGGTCATAAAAACACGAACGCAAAAATTTTTTTTATTACTTTGAGGGTCAGGGAATCCTGCCTCGAAGAATATCAAGACCTATTAGTGTCCTTTTATTTCAATGTAGAAGAGTGAGAAGCAAGAGATACTAAAGTCATAACATTAGTACTGCTTCAAGTGGAATATGCGGTCAGGGATAAAGATGCTTAAAAACTCATTTTGGGGTTTGTTATTGTATTAGAAAAAAGGTTGAGAAAAAAACACAAAAATCTTAAAATTGTTAGTTAGAAATAATGTGAAGCCTGCTCCCTAAGAGTGGAGCGGTATGAGGGTCCTCCCCCGGAGGTATTTAGGAATAAATTTTGAGGCTTTTTTCAATTTAAAAGACTGATAAAGGTACAAAAATTATAAAAGTGGTAACCAGAAATAATGTTAGGCCCGTTTCCCAGGGGAATGCGAGTCAGGGGTTCTACTCCGGTTTTATCTTTCATATATCAGAGAGCGCTTCCCCAGAATTTTTTTTGCAGAAACATGCTAAAAATGCACTGTGAGGTTTGTTACTGTCCTTTTTTATAAACGTAAAAGGTTGTTAAACAGATACTTAAATCTTAAATTTGGTAGCCAGAAATAGCGTTAGGCCAGTTCCTCAGTAGATTGAGGGAAATGGGTCAGAGTGGTGGATTTTTTTTTAAATAAGCATGCTTAAAAATGCATTTGAGGCTTGTAAGAGTATTTTGATTCCAATGTGAAAGACATGAAATAACAGATACTTAAATCTTAAAGATGATCAAAAAGAATGAAAAACAAACATTAAAATCGTAAAATTAACAGTCAGAAATAATGTTATTATACCATAAAAGAAGAGGGGGTCAAGGCTGTTTTTTAAGGATGCTAAGAGTGCAATTTGAATCGTGTTAGTGTTTTTTCTTCAAAGTGAAAGATTGAAACAAACACTAAAATTTTAAATTGGTAATCATAAATAGTGTTAGGCCTGCTTATMCTATAATAATATTGTGTTACAAAATAGGTATTAAAGTACGTGCTTTCCAGTATTGTCACTTTTCAATCTGTATCTAGTCTGAATATTTAACTAATAAACACAAATTAGTTTTTGTACTTTTTTAATGAAAAACCTAATGACAAGAAAATGAAAAAACAAAACCCAATTATAAGAGATGAATAAATGAAACCAACTATGAAAGTGCATTTATTCAAATCCACAATTAATTTACAAGATTTGTAAACAGACCAATTCTCAAAGCGATTTGCAGTTACTTAGGTTTAAAACTACATATATTATTATCAAGGAAAATTAAAAACCCTGTTTACTTCCAAGTACCTAAATTATTTAATTGTGATTTTATTTAAATCCGTGGCTGGTTCTACCCTGGTACTATGTGAGCTCATCATGAAATGCATGTAAGAATCTATGAGTTGAGTGAACACAGAACATTGATGAACTTAATTTTTGAAATCTAATACCTGTATTTCAACATAATTCTGCCTAAAATTATGACATTACTTATGCTTTGTTATCTGTGTTGCTAGCAAAGGTTAATTAGAAAATATATTAGAAAACAGAGTTGCACAAAGATTGCTGCTAAATTTAATCGAGTTTTATAACATTCATAGTGTATCATGCCTATATCTGCAAGTATTTCCACTGATAATTTACTTACAAATTTTTTTGCGTGGTGGTAAAATTTACCTTGAAATTCCTATTGATATCGCAATTGCATTTCACCAAAATTTGTTTTATGCTGTCTTGTCACTTCAAACAATTATTTAATAGGGACTTTATTTCGGAAGATACTAAGAAACAAATTTAAAACAGTAGGTTCAGTCTACTAATAATTTGTAAGTAATAGTAACTAACGTTGATGCAAATATTCTAATTCTTGAAATTGTTCAAAGTGTAAAAAAGCTACGCACCAGATAATTTTTAAACTTAAATTTTAGCAACGACTGCAGATGTAGCGATGTAACTGAAATATCAGGTGTTGATTTCATAAAAAATTAAACCATATCTACGTCTATTATAAACATTATTTTTACGGTTGTAAACCGAAATATAAAATGTGTATAAAGTAAAAGCCAACGAGCTAAAAATACAAAGCATCAGTTCGAATATGTTATATTCAGAACTATTTGACTCCAAGGAGTAATGTTAAATTTAATGAAGCATCTATAAATGCTGTCGCTGACTGTGTACCTATAAGTACGGTTTAGAATATATTATGTGTAGGTAACTAGATTACACATATGTAGATAAATTATTATTGCAGTAAATTCAATAGTATATTAAAAATATAGTAAATGAACAAGCAAACATTATTTTTAGCTTTGATAGAACTTTTTAACTTTTTTTTGCTTTACTTGAAAATTGGCGAAATAGAAGTACTTTTCCAATTGTCTGGGCAATGAACTGATCTATTTAAATTGTTTTGGAAAAAAATAATGAAAATTTAAATACAGACTGCGTCTAACATACTATATAAGAGTAGCTAATATAATAGAGATGCCCAGAGCGCTTTTGTTTTGAAAACATAAAAGAATCAATAATGTCATACATTTTAAGGAAATAATTGCACATACAAATATTTACTTTTGGATTAATGCCCACACATACGGTATAATTTGGAGTCAACTATAAAAACTTGATCGTACTAGTTACACATATGCACCTTTATTGTAAATTCCTTGGTTGCTTGTGCCTGTTGTAGGTCTGTGGATAAATTGAAAGATCTTTATTATTTCTAACCGTGCACTTTATTTATTTTTTTATTATTCTGGACGTACTATAGTTCGTTTCCTTAAACAAAAATCTAAATACCAACATCTTATTCATTTCTTGTGACTTGTTTCTCTTCCTTATTAATATCTTTCTCTTGTGCATGAAAACTAAGTGGATATTTGCTGTGTAGAGTGTATTGTTACATAATATCTTATAATCAGTCACGTACGCATAGCTTTCCATGACATTGATGTAATAATGTTGACAGTAACATTGAGAGATGTTGCAGGTCACTGCACGTCTATTTATTACTGAATAGTACTCTACTATGATGGGCAAAAACTTACGTGCTATTCATGTTTTTTCCTCTGGCAATTTTTGATACGTCGCCTGAGTTATACAAAAGCTGGAAGTGTACTGGGTAAAAAAGCGCAATTCAAAAACCATTATTGCAATTTTCATGTTTAACGAGCACAATAAAAGTAATCGTGCATATTTGCTACATTTACGTACGTATTTGTGTATACTCTGCGCGTGCTTTTGTGCTGTGMACTAAATTATAGATAATATTTTACGGTTCGAAACGGTTTATTAATATAAAAATTTAAATAAGGAAAAGACTGTGAAATGCAACAATCGATAAGATTTACATTTCTTACTGGATCTATGTTAATGCAAACTAAGAAAGAAATATTTCATTTCTTATATACAATCGTAAAATTATTATCTACATTTCAGATGAAGACTAAAATGTTTAAGCTGTCTATATCACTGTCGGATAGAATATCTCAAATATACAATATTCAAAAAAATGTCTTAGCTATAATCTCAAAATAAATGAAATAATAGTATTTCTAAGTCTATTTCATTTTTTTTAGAATTTCTTAGGAGTTAGCAGAGAGATTATTTTAACTTTATTTACTTTTCATAATGGAACTCATAAAATTAAAGTACATACCTATTAAAGAAGCTATATTATTTGATGTCATTAGTGTAAATACTAATTGGACTTTGTATTTTCGGTGGTAAGACTAAACAATAATTTTATATTACCATAATTTGTGATGAATATTATCTTATATAAAGTTTACAAATTTTTCCTGCGGAAATTAGCTTTTCAAAATTGGCACATAATTAAGGTCATAGACTTTTTACAAGGTCCTGAGTAATATAGTACATCTAGTTAGCCATCATTTATGCTGGTTAGTCTATTTGGGCTGTTAGATCAAACCTAATATGTACAGGGTGGTTAGCTTAAAAAGGGACGCTGCCTTACATAAGAAACTACTAACAAGTACAATGAAGCAAGTTGCTTATTGGATTGGATATTTTGGACGTTTTAAGACAAAACGTAGTTCTTTTTACTAGAACATAAAAACTAAAACGGTATATCTAAATAAGACGCCCAAAATTATAGATATCCTGATTTGACCACTTTCACTTTCATTCTATTGGATCATCCAAACTACATACGTTGTTTAAAAATGACCACGTGAAGTCTGGAAGATTTACGACAAAGCATTATTAACAAATGCAGAAGGATTTCACACGAAACGTTCTAAGAGTGTTGCAGGAGTTCTAAAACTTTCTGTACTACTGTACTTTATTTATATTGCTTTGTTTACACCCTTCTTGTAAATAAAAATAAATTATTTTACTTTTTCGTGGATGTTCACTTTCTTAAACATTAAATTAAAAATATTATTGCGGATCAGCGCCATCTGTGGACGGGAGCTGCAGACGTGTGGATGGTTTAGTAGGACACTGCAAGTACTGATCCTGTCTACAGACAGATGGCAAGGGAATGTCGATACCGATGTCGATACTCTCTAGTGAATTCTACTTCAAAAAGTTTTTGTAGAGTCTGGAAAGTATCGCTTCTGGAATTATCGATGGGGGTATCAATAGCCCGACAAAGGAGCGAGGGCAGTTCTAAATTCGAATAGCGATTATCGTGCGAGCGAAAGGCTTAGTAAAACAGGTGTTTTAGTGCTAAGTGTGTGCAGTATAATGGTTTAGTAAATTAGTGGTGTTAAAACATGAATCTTTTGAACTAGTTGTGCTTAGACTTAGAGAATTTGACCCAATTGTTTTGTATAAAAGGAGTTAGTCAGATATCCGCGGATTTCGAGCGATATTCATAACAGTATTTTGTAATGATAAACAATAATAATGTGAAAATTAAGCTTTAAATCGGAATTCAGGGTCTTTTTTGTGTCAAAATTTTACAAGAACCTATACTTTTATTTTTTTAATACTTATAAAGCAAAAAATACATTTTGTTGAAGAGTCCACATATTCAATTTAATAAGCATCTTATTTTGTAGTACTTTTGATCTCCTACCACGCAAATGAGAAGATGAATGAAGACTAGTTACTTTAATTACACAGTAAGATTTTTTGTGAAATAAGCTTTCAAGTGACGCAACATAAAATGAATAGTCCCAAATTTTTGAAGGGATCTCTACCGCGCTAAGCCTTAAAAACTTATCTCAAAGGCTGTCTCCCTGCAAACAAAAGTTTACACAAATAAATCATCTGCCCTGGTTAATCCACCTTCACCCTACGACCGGTTTCGCTTTGTTGGGAGCTCATCTGGCAGGAGTAGAGAGTAAATTGACCATGGCAGACTATTGCTTTAACCCCAGCTGGTGTATAAGGCATTAGCTCTTTTATACAAAAGTTTTTCTGCTTGAGAAAATATTTCTCCTACTTGAAATAAGTAATTCGATTTTCAAAAAATTGGTCTGTATAAAAGTTACTGCATTCGTAAAAAATGAGTAAGAGGTATATATCCAATAACTGACGTGAAACTATTAAGAGAAATGTTTTTTTCCATCCAATGTCACCTGTACATAAAAGTAGATCTATACATCACCTCAAGCTTAAATATGAATATTTCTGTGGGTTTAAGAGAATAACTGTTCGTTCTTTAAAGAAAGAAAACCTGTTTTCCGTGCTGCAAATTACGGGAAAATAATGAATTTCTACACTACTCCAAGGAATTAACGTACCACCAAAAAGTATATAAAACTTTGAAGCTATTTGGTATCCAAACTACTTGGCCTACTTGTACGGTTTTTTTTGTATGATAGGTTAAATCTTCCACACACTGACTTAATTGATTATTTTTCACATAAATAATTTATAAATGTATACCGGGTGTAACAATTATGGCAATGTTTTTCCATAAATTTTGTAACACTCCAGTTTGACAATTGTAACACAAATGTGCAATTTAAATCAGATTATATCTGTATCTTTTCTTAACAAACTCTTTTTTGATTTACTGTATCATCTTTGGAAGAAAATCGATAATATAACTTAACTTGCTTAACCTAATTGCTTTTTGTTGCATTTAAAAAAATTAAACTGTAAGAAAATATGTTTTCAGGAGCCTCTATAGAAAATCTCTGGTAAGCGATTGCAACACGAGCGTAAACATTGCAATATCTTGCATGACTTAGGGCGGAGACTGATTCAAATCTGGAAAGAACTGGATCAAAATAAAATTCATAACCTCATTTTAAGTATGGGTCGTCGTTGTCAAGATTATATTCGGGCCAAAGGCTTACTCGCTGCAGACAATTTGGTTCCATTTTTTTACATTGCATTCATTTTCCCTTTTTATTTTAATGTCATTCGTTAACTCCAGCAAAAACAGTTATAAAATCGATTTTCTTCCGAACTAATGGAGGTAAAGTTAGGAAAAGGTAAAGCCACAATTTGTTTTAAATTACAAATTTTATTACCACAGTCAAACTCTACGGGCGTCAAAAAATTTATGAAAAAAAACATGTTATAATTGTTACACCCGGTATATTTAAGTGAAAAACAAGCAATGAGGTCACTTTATGGAATATTCATCCTATCATACAAAACGAGCAAGTAGTTTGGACGCCAATTAGTAAAGTTTTGGATATTTCTTAGTGGTGTACTTGGATGATCAAAACATTTATGTTTTTTGACAAAGTAGTCTGTGAAGCAATAATCCTCAATATCTAGTGAGCTGGTAACTTAAATGACTGAACCGGTGTAGGTTTCTTTCCCTTCGCGCAGGCTTACAAAGATGCACCTTTGTGGTCTGTTTTTCCTAGTAGCAAAAATGTTTGATGATAGCGTTGAGTATAATATAACATACTCACAGACATATAGATACATATAGAGCTGGTGTTTATTGTGGTTGTGAAACATAATTTTCCTTGTAAACAATCTTGTTGTTTACAGGGTTGCCTTGTGGCTGATCCACCTTAAATAGGTTTCATCATATTCTCTTCGATTTTGGTTTCATCTGAAACCTATATACAGCAATGTCAAACAATTGTATAAAATCATAGTAGGTATATTGATCACAAATGGTGTAAACTAATGTATACTATAACCGTCGATTGGCGTGTTCTTGAATACGTCAGTTAACGCTATAATGTTATCACACTAAGGGACAATAATAATAAATAAGGGACAAGGCTATTATAATCCGTTTTGATCTGATATCAATTTTTATACACTGGTACTATATAATTTTAAGCCCGCACATAGAACTAGCTCTGCAATGTAACTTCCGGTTTCACTGCGATAAATTCATTTTAAATGATTCCAATAACATTTTTTGTACCGACCATTATAAATTTTAAGCGGTTATATTTTAGCCGACAATTTGATACCATTACGTAATATTACGAACTCTGGTGCTTATAACGTTTATTGCGTCATTATGTAGCTGTTTTAATTTGGGGAGCTAGTTGTTTCGGAAATGCTGCGTACTATTAGGAACAGATCAAACTTTAAACTACTATAAACGATTCATGCGTCCAGAGCGCTTATGGAAATTATCGACTAAATCAATTTGCCGCCTCTCAGGAAAGTGACGTATTGTTAAATGTCTATTTTTGTATCTGCGTTGTTATTAAAATAAAAGGTGTTTTTGTGCGTTTATTAATTTCTTGCTATGTTTAGAATCGCTGTTAATAAGATAAATACTAATATCGAAGCGAATGCGTATGCATGCGATTAATTGTTTTGGCGAGAAATATCAGAGTCGCGAGGAGATGCAAAAGTAGGCAATGAGTATGGATGTGTCATTTTTGACAGAGAGAAATATTCTTGATTTTGGCTCAGTGAGAGCGAGGTCTTTGGCCATGTTGTGCCTCAGGCAGAGAGAGTAAGGTCTTTGGCCATGTTGTGCTTCAGGCAGAGAGAGTAAGGTCTTTGGCCATGATGTGCCTCAGGCAGTTTGAAACCCCTAGCGCAGAGTGCCCGGTTAACAGCCGTGGTTCCTTCGAGTGGAGGACTTGCATTCCGGGGGGTAATGCAGGATATCTCGAATGACATAGTTCTGGTGGAGAGGGTAGCCTTATTAGGTGCCCCCGATCCGGGCTATTGGAATGCGACCCTATAGGCCTTAGGGTGAGCGTTCGGGGAAGCCTCTACTATKTCAGGTTGACACTAGCTRGTTGTTGAAGAGAGAAAACTAACAAGGTATTCATAACCACCATTGACTCATGATGTAATCTAAGGGATATACCATGGACAGGATAAGGATGATGCCCTGGGGTGAAAACTCCTCTGTGAGTCTTAAATGTATCTGTTTGAGTTTAACGGATGAGTAACTTATGTTTTGTTCTTGCATCTCCCGCGCGTATGTGAAACCGCCTTGTCTGTCCACCGGAGTGACCGCATTGTTATGACCCACGGATGAAGGCGGCGATAATGTAAGTTTTTCTTGATTATTCCCGCATTAGTTTTTCTATGTTTTTCAGTATACGTGTCATCTGTCGATTTTTTAATTATTTGATATATTTTAATATGAGTAAACATCCGGGAGTGTGTATTTTCAACATATTGTGTATTGTTTTGCGGGATAATTAACTTTAAGGTTGCAGAAAGCTCACATTTCGGAGCTGTGGTGTGACTTTCAACTACTATCGCCGTACATATTGTAGCTTGGCAGCAGTTACAGAAAGACGGCACAAAGAATTGAGAAATTAACGCCGCCCGCATTGTATCAATCATTTGTAGAAACCCTGTATAATATTAACATTATCTGCAGTTTTAGTTTTTCTCCTTTACTTTTAGTTAAGATATAATCTATTGGTAAGAAATACTAAATCTTTTAATGTTATTGTTTTTGATGCACCGGTGTTACAAATTTTCTATTAAATTTACCCATTTCTGACATCTCAATCTTCACACTTCTTTGAATATCAGCATCTATTTAAAAACAATCTATATTTCACTTACTGTTGCGTGATGTACAAGTTCAAACCTAAAACGTTTTTGGGTTTTGTTTGAAAAGGCATAATTCTTCATGCTTTTGTTTGCAGATGTTCCTATGCCATCTTTTGAAATTTGAAAAAAAGTTCGTGATACAGAGTTTGTATTTGCTTGCTAAATATGATTACTGATGCATCGTCAGTGCATTTGATGCGTAATCTGCAATGTAAATGCACAATACGAACATATCATCTTTTAAATTTAATTAGAGCTATGGTCTTATTATAGTATGTAAGTTTGCATTTTTTTTCATCACTTACAGCACATTGGCATGCGAGATTCTCCAAGGCACATTTATTGCTTATCTTAATGATACAGTTTTTCGCATGATGAAAATGTCTGTTGGATGAAGCACATCGGTATTTTGTCGTACCTACACAGTATGTACCAGTACCTGCAGACCAAGAGAGGTTATGGGTAACGGTAAAACCAAGATCTATGTGCTCAAACACAGTGTTTAGTGGTTTTCCATCGATTGTGTAAACTATCTTCGTATTAAATTTGCCCATATGCAAGACGGAGCAATTTGCTACATTTAAAGGGTCAACTAAGATTTGCACCACGATGAAATGTAACTTAGGTCGTTCTACAGGAGCTTACTGAATGGATTGTTGTACAATTTGCTTTCATCAGCGTAACAGTAAAAAATAATCCTAACCACAATATTAGAAATTACAATAATCTATATACGTATTTCAGCAGCTAAGCTGCCATCTTCAGTAGAATAATAAGGTGACTTCTTGAAATCTGGCCGGATTAACCGCAAGATATGCTCCTCACCGAAATTTCAGTGAAAGTGAAGTCAGGTCAACAAGACATAAGTATTTATACTAACAAAGCTTCACGCTTGAATGAATCGCTTACCTTACTGAACTGCCACTTTCTCGCGTTGGATGAGTAGGATAAAGTTGTACTTTCTAGTGTAGTAGCAGAAAAATTATATTTCCCACCTACTTTTTATCGGCAAATTTGGATTTACTTGCGTTTATTTGTAATGTCAATACGCCCCTATCGGAAAATTTAGAAGCTTCAAAATATTATTAGAAAATTTCTCGGATACATTTTTATTTAAAAAAATCTCAAAGCGATAACATCAGTGGTTTTCCAGATACAGTGGCTCCGTACTCTTACTAGTGAATCACCCTGTATAACACATGGAATGACATAAGTAGTTAAAAGACTGAAAAAGAAAAGACAAAAAAATCGTCTAGTACTTAAAACTGACAACTTCAAGTGGAGATTTCTTGGTACTAGGTAGTGTAAAGTTTGCGTCTTTTGGAAATGGACAAGCAGAATATAATACAAATTCTCAACACTAAGATAAAGACAATTTCTCTACAAAGTGACAAATGAACCGATTTATGTTTGGTCGCAGTTTCCCACAAATTTAGTCAAAATCAGATTGTTAGTTTGATATACAAAGTTTTCAATAGATCACGTGTAATATAGAGTGCGTATTCAAGACGTTATTACTTGGCAATTAACATTTTTGCGTTTTCACAAATAATACCATCTTCTTTATTTCATCATACTGTGCAAACATATAGCTACATTTAAAATAAAATTTACATGGTATAGTTAAACCCCATTTGTTTTCAAATTCTGAGGCGTATGATGAGTAACATGCAATACCGTACTTTACTAGCAGATTTATTCCAGGATGCACTGGTATGACATCGCTTTATGACTTTTCAATTGAGATATCAACCAGCTATTACCACTATATGAGTTACTGCAGCATAGTATTAACGTTTTTATAATAAAAGGTTTTGGTTCAAAACAGATTAAAAATAATGGATTTGACAAATGGTAGTTACCAGATGAAAATGTATATTATTACGATATAATTTTCAAGGAAAGCTTGTCGTTCTGTAAATGTGGTTAGGTGCAAAACGTTCATAACTAGTGTTCATGCAGTTTTCCTTACTGACAGTAGAAATATGGACTACTACGTTTGGAAAATATCTTTATTGTTATTATTTACAGTTTTATTAAAAGTAGGTACGTAAATACTGAGATCAATTAATCATATTACCTTCTTTATTATTAAGGTTTTTGCATTGTTAAATTAATGAGTAATGCAATTGACTTTTATTAAATCCTAGGCAACTCCCAGGCAGATGATGTTACATTTGCCGTACGCACTCGTACAAATCCAGAGAACCAAAATTTCATCACGGCTCGCAGCGCCTTAAATGTCGTTAACGGCTCTAAACCCACGAAGTTCATAGTTCACGGATGGATAAACAATGGATCGGGATTATGGTTTTTAAGCATGAGCAATGCTATCCTTAAGATGGGGGATTATAATGTGATTATAGTTGACTGGCAGGATTTAGCTAGTCAAGAGTATTTAAAAGCAGCACCGAGCGCGAAACAAGTAGGTTAGTAATAACTAATCTAGCTAAGAAAGTTGTACTGAACTGAATCGCTTGTTTGTTTCAAAATAATACTTAATCACTTTAAGAGAAATAATTGAATTGGCAGCTCTACTTAATAGCAAATGTAAAGTGATATAAAGAAATCTTGAAAACAGCAATGAAAATTATTGACTTAAAACTACAGAAAGCCAAGAAAGTATTTTGAAGCGGATATAATACCATATCTTCAGAATTAGAAAAAAGCGTAAGCCGATTTGAAACAGAGCCATAAGTATGCTTTATTTGCAGTTATTCGCTAGGGAACTAAAGACATTGCAAAATTCTAAAGTGTAAACATTAAAAAGCACTCTGTAGAAGATGTAAAATTGACAATGAATAAGAAGAAGCATATATTATCATAGAAGTACAAGTCTAATGGTGTTTATAAAGTAAATAGTTGAAGTTATCAAGGAATTCACTAGAAAAAAAATTGAAGAATAGTTAGACTGAATGTGTGTTCGAGTATGATACAGTGATAACAATAAGAAGTCGACATTAGTACAGGTACAAAGTTGGTCATTTGCAATTTTGTTTACCAACAATTGTGTATGGAAGGAAATTAGGGGTTGTAATAGATGAAATAGAATTAAATAGATTTTACAGTAGCATATCAGCAACGACTGTCATAGATAAAAGATAATATTTTCTCAAAAATATCGCTGTCGTTATAAAACACTGACAAAAAGTTATTGATCTGACGTTTCAACTACACCTGTAATCTTTGTCAAAAGTGAAAAATTTCAAAATTCGTCTGACACGAGATCAAACACAATTTTGAAAGTAAATAAACAAATCACCAGGGAAGGGAGGCATCATAGAAACAACGTGCCAACCTGATAAAATATGAACCTAACGACGAAGAAGGAACTACCTACCTACTAGTAATACACGAACTACTTGATAAAAGTTAACTACAAAATAGCCTTCCAAATGTAACCTAATTCATAATTTGCACAATCCCTATTAAAATTATTAGTATTCCTACAAATTTCTATAGCTTCTTTTATTAGACGTTTGTGGTAATATTTCCTCATTTTAGGTTTGGTGGATTTGCTAAATCAAGTGTCGCCCAACATTTTAAGACACATGTCACGCCATAATTCGTAAAAATTTAAAACTAGTTAAATAAATTGCTAACTAGTCGGAAATGAACATGCTTGAAAATATCTTTAATTAAAGAAAAAGAGATACGTTAATTACTTTAGGTCCAATTCCGAGATGCTTGAACTAATTAGGCAAGGAATTCACTCAAGGGTATAATTCAAATAGTATAAATAACGATGTTTTATGACTTCACTTTCTCTAAAGATCGTTCCTTCTACTGAAGATTGTAACTTAATTGCTGAAATACGTATTTAGGCTTTCTAAATCATCGTGGATAGGGTTTTTCATTATAGTTTAGTTTGTATTAAATAGTGTAATGTAAAGGATATTCTGAAAGAGATGAGTTAAACAGTGGTAGAAGCACAATGACTTATAAACTTTCCTTTCTACTTAAGCAGTGGTGAATTGAATTGTTTTTGATGATTTCGTTTTCCTTGGTGTAGTGTTTTGACTCTAGCTATGTTTTACTCATCAGGAGCTGTTGCGTACTATGCTAAAACTATAACCTGCTTCACGCACAGCAAATTATAAGTTAGGTGACATTTGGAAGGCTATTTTGTAATTATCTTTTGTCAAGTAGTTCGTGTATATCTAGTAGGTGTGTAGTTCCTTTTTCGTCGTTAGGTTTATATKTTATCTGGTTGGCAKGTTGTTTCTATGACGTCTSGCTTCTTTGGTGATACCGAGTACATAGATCAAAGCAGACTGCCGCTTTAACCGAAGCGTGTTGTATTTATAGATGTAAGTAAAAGCTAAGGCCCTAGTCGTGGGATCCGAGTAGACTGCCGAAAGCAGATGTTTATTAATTTACATGCATCAGTCACTGAGACGCTTCTCCTATGCCATCGATAGGACCCTGCACTAGGTTGTAAGTGGTTGCCATAGTTGCAATCCACCTAGTATACAGTGTTTCGCTTAGATGGCGCTGATGGCAATGGCTTTTCCTTACATCTATACCTCACGCTGCGGTTAAGGAGACAGTCTGTTCTGGTCAACGTACGGTATCCCTACCTGAGGAGCCCAAACAATGGTGAAACTAGTCGTGGAGTCCGAGTAGATTGACGAGAGTAGATATTTATTAATTTACATATCACCTTTATGCTTAGAAAATAGCAATTTGCAAATTATTTTTACATATAGTTCCATATATATATGATACACAACTTAAAAACGTTTTTGCATAATCCGGTCCATAAATTAAAAACATGATTAAAGGGTTAAATCTGCATGTATCAAGTGTCATTTTTCCAAAATTGATTCGGATTCATATTTTCACCTTGACAATGTTAGACTTATTTCAGGATTTTCCATTGGAGATTTAATTGCTGACCTCCATAAGGAAAAGGGAATGCCATTAACCAATTTTCATGTGATTGGCCATTCACTGGGGGCTCACATAGCCGGGTTTGCTGGCAAAAGAGTTAAAACCAGAACGGGCTCGCTTATTGATAGAGTTACGGGTCTTGATCCAGCCGGTCCTTTCTTTGAAATTCCATTTCCAAGACCTAAATCGGAAAGGCTGAGCGACACGGATGCCAAAACTGTTGAGGCAGTACATACCAACAGTGGTATCATTGGAGTAGCAAGAGCCGTGGGAACTATTGATTTCTTTCCAAATGGAGGAGTAATGCAACCCGAATGTGGAACAAACAGTAAGTAGAAAATGATTATAAGAAAAAAAATCTTTAGAAATCGAGATTATGTTTTGGAAATGTCCTCGTACGATTCTTAATCCCTTTTACCTTCTTCCCACCCAAGCAATTTTTTTGTAGGTTTGTGTTGGTCTTTTGATGTGAACACGACCTATCTTTCCTTTTGAGGTACTTCTTTGCAGTACTGGTACAGTCACCATATATATTACAGGAACGCAATTCATTGTCCATATATTTGCCCTAAAAGGCAGATGAAACCAAACCATAGAAACCAAATAGGTTTGATTCCGTCTTCCACATAAGCATTTAAATTTCCTGCCGCTGTTTTGCCCTAAAATGGCGGACTATTGCGGTACAAGTACGAAGTCCTTATCTACTAGCAGCTTATTTATATACTAACAAGGTCACAAGTAAATGATGGTTTGAAGAACTATAGTCCATTATTATTATTATTTCAGAATTTTTGCAACCAATAATATAAAGTATTGTCAAAATGTTAATTAACACAGCCTTATTATTTATCACGGTCAATTTGATAAAAACAAAATGATATTAGTGTAGCAGTGACATTGGTGTATTTTAGTTGTATATTGTATTTAGTTACAAATTTTGAATGTTTCTAAACGTTTTGTACTATCGGTATCATTGATTAGTTTCTAAGAAATATAAAGCAGTGGCAGCTCGTGACAGTATTTACTTGGCCGGCAGTAAAAACTTCGGTCCACTCTAGTAGGTCTATATTGCTTATTTATAAATCCCTGTTTGAACTACTCATTGAACTACTGTGTACTAAATCTTGCATTCTGGGAGAAGGACAAAGCAAATTTTTAATAAAACCGTTATCGTCATACAAAAACTGCCTTTAAAAATAAATTTCACGATATTTCCTTTTTGATTCACCAATACCTGTATTGTCTCCGCAATGGAAATAAATCTTCAACCAAATCTTCTCTAAAACACCACCAAACCGAACCTTGAATTTGCTAGTCCTTTACCTAACACCTAACTGATCAATTATACATACTTTTTAAATGATTAATAATCGAAAGCGCACACTGTTTAGGTTTCTCAAAGAGCAATACATTATTTTGCGTTGTCATATTTTCCGCAAAGCTTTTTCAAATCATCTTGGTACCAAACGTTACTAACCATAACCAAAGCTATAACATGTCGTGAAAATAATCATTTTTATTTAAAAACTGGAAAGCTATTCCACTAACGTAACAAATGGTAATTGAAAGTGCTTTTCTGTCGAGGGAGAAAATCGATGATAAAGAAAAACAAAAGCGCGAAACGTATCTTAATTTGAGGTTAAAAACCGTTATGGATTGGCTTGTAGCCTGAGTTACTCCACTTACACTTACAACAATCAATGTCGCTATCATAGATTGTGCATTTTTCTTAAATATCCCAAACTGGCGACTTGCTACTTCCGTTCATTTCCATATCCCCATAAGTTAAAAAGGTGCCGCGATTGGCTACAAGTAGCCTGTAATTAACTATCCTATTCGAAGTATGTATTCGGAAGACCGGCAAGTCTTCTTGTTGAAATTCTTCAATATTTTCAGATTGAGTAACTTTATAAACACAATAAACATATCTAGGTATTTAATTAATTCCGTTAAATGTTTATTTAGCATGATGGCTCTTGCTATAAGCCAGGAAAAATGAAAAACTCCGTAGAAAATTCGGATAATTTTTTCGTGGTTTCAGTATAGAAGTATTAGACATAATTGTACAAGATGCATGTCAGAATTAATTCTTGGAATTCTTGTAAACGCCGCGCCGTCCGGTTTTTTTCATTAAATATTAAATTACAATTGTAAAAACCCTTTAAGTACCCGAAGTGTGTCAATTAGATAATAGAATATAGAACTACAAACAGTCGATTAAAAAAACTTAAAATAATTGAAATAAATGCCGAAGTCCGTTTTACCGTCTTATGTTGTATGCCGGACCAACCACTGCAGTCTCGATTTTAGCGTTATAAGGATTATGGGGGCAAGACTGCGTCTTTGCTCAGTTCGTGAGAAAATAACGCTATTGCTTTCTTACTACGCTGTTTGCCGACCTATAGCGCTTGATCGTACACACATATACACGGTTCATGGCAGCGAATCGTGTTGCCGAGTAGAGTAAATTTTTGGGGATGATCCGTACAAATATGATTTTATATTTTCTAGTTCTAGTATATAACAATATCTGTAAAGAATAAACCAGTATCTCCAAACCCACTGTTCGACTATTTGTCCGATAAAAAGCTGTCTTCTCGCTGTAGGCATACTGACAAAGGTGTTGACAAATCAGAGAAGCCTTTAGAAATTTTGCTGCAGCCAGCCAGAAAGTGTAATAATTTTCGTCTAGATTATTAAATGAAGAAACCTAAAAATATAAACGAAAATGAGTGCATCGATTTATGTCCGAATAACAATTAATGTTTGTACAAAAATGTATTCAAACGAAATAAGGTTACTGAGAATTCGTATTTCTAGTCACTCGATTTGTATAAAAATTTCTTGGCCGATTGTACAGGGTTTTTATAAATGATTCATGCAACGCGGGCGGCGTTGATTTCTGAATTTTTTGTGCCGCCTTTTTATAACTGCTGCCAAGCTACAATATGCACGGCGATCACTGAGCATAAATGCGCACGATGGTACTGAAGGTTGCAGATCAACTTACTGCCACGAAAGTGATAGCTTTATAAAGATTTCCCAACAATTTACGGTTGTATTTTTCTTTCAAAGGTAATAAATAACGATATTTATTGGTATAGTAGGCTTGTGAAAACTTCTACAGTCTTCACTCTTGCACTGTGGAAGCTTTGTGTAGGGCAGCTAACGTTACTACCACTTGAACGTGAATTTATCATTGCGACAGGCTAAAAACATCTTTCAGTCCATCATAGTAGAATTATTTAACAGGCTTATTGTAACCACAACCTCACAAAGACTTTACACAACCTTAAAGTTATACGAAACTGTGTCACTTCACAGTTCCATACCGAAATGTGAACATGCTGCAACCTCAAAGTTGATTACTTCCCACAAAGCAATACAAAATATGCCCCACGCGTTTTCTCATACTAAAATATATCAAATAATTCAACAATCGACAGATGACAAGTGTATGTTAAAGCAATTGTCGTGTTCAACTTCCTGAGAGGCGGCAAACGGATTTAATCGATAATTTCCATAAGCGCCCTGGATGCATGAATCATTTACAGAAACCTTGTAGTGTATGACAAGCTGTGGTATAGATTCTCCTATCCAGAGGCGTGCTTGGCGGGGGGAGAGTTTTTAAAAGCCTAAGTTGCTATACATTTTCTTAATCAATCTGGTAGGTATATTTGGTTTTAAGAATCCACCAGAATAGTAAATGTAGTAAATGTAGTGCATAGTTAATCCTTTTAATATCTTTTTAACACCTGTGCCACATGTTTTCTATCGGCAGCATTCAGTTGCGATTGGTATTTCGCTCCTAAAGGATTTATATAGCTGGTCTGGTTGATCGGCAAAGTACTATTCCCTTAAATTACAATTTTTGACTTAGTAACGTAACGCTTGATGTGTGCTCTGCAATAGCCACAAATGCGGTCGAAATTATGAGCCATAGAAAAGACAAGTCGTTTTCTATGTTATGATTAGTCGGTCTTTTCTGCATCAACAGCTATTGAGTACACAGTTTGAGGCATCGCGGGCCCTCTCAATCAGTTCGTTAGATGTTTTTACGTCATTTCTCGACAATCTTTTCCGAATTATACGATGTAAAAGACGAAAAATCATATCTAGCTTATGAACAACATCAGGTAATTTCGGTTGAGCAGGCAAATGAGGAGCAACGATCTTGCGTTATTTACCGAATGTTCTTATTTCTATTCACTCTATTTGTAAAAATATTACTTGGCCGACTGTGGTATATAACAAGCTAGATGGTAGATGCTCTTTAGCAAGCCGTGCTTAAAATTCTAAGTTGCTGGACATTTCCTTAATCGATATGGGAGATATATTTGATTTTAAGAATACATCAAAACAGTAACTGTCTGTTTTATGTGCAGACATTCATATAACTACATTTCCTGTAAATACGTTACTGGAAATATCACAATTTAGTGCATGGTTTATCCTGTTTTACTGCTTTGCTTATTGGTTTAAATGCTAGCGCCTATAACATTATCTTTATTTCAGGTACTTGCAGTCATATATATAGCCTGTTCTATTTTAAAAAAGCATTTTCTATGGGAGGTGTAACGGCAACTGAGTGTGGATCTTGGATGCAATATATTAGCGGAAGCTGTGATTCTAACCGTAAAACTACTTTCGCTGGAAAACGTGCTCCACAAGAAAGAGGAAAATACTATTTTAGGATTGAAGTCGATTGAACAGAGGTTCAAACGTAATGTAATGACAGGAAAATGTTTATATAGAAAGATAATAGAAAAATAAAAAAGACGCAGTTTGCGAATCTCTAATTCGTTCATAACCCATGTATAATACAGTGGAACAATTCAGAGAGCTTGATTGTCGCCAATTAAATACAAATAAAGTAAAAACTTATTGTAGAGGTCACAAATTTCCCGGAACTCGCTTGAAAAATGAATATCCATCACTCGTGATCGCGCGGTTACCGGTAGCAGCAAAAAGTGCTACCGTTTGGCATATGATTACTAAAATTGCGTTGCGGACCCGAAAAAATTTGCACGTCATTAATCATAAACGCATATTACTCAATATATAAGTCGGAAAAACCACGCAGAAATTCATTTTCGAAGTTAGACGCCAATATTTGAATATGTGTACTACCGGCATTTCAGCTGCATTCTTGTTGCTGCTAACGACGCTAGCAGGTAATAACCATTTAAAATATGCGCACTTCTTTCCTAACTTTTGTATTAACGTGCAGAAGCTGATGTTTCCGAAAGTGACGTGCAGTTTGCTCTTCGTACCCGTCAGAACCCGACGAATCAAAAGTTTGTAACTCCATTCGATGTAAGCACGGTAAGTTCTTCTAAACATCTGAAGATCATCACCCACGGTTGGACAGCATGGGGGAACGACACCTGGATAACCAATATGACTAAAGCTATGCTCAAGGCGGATGATTATAACATTATAGTTGTCAACTGGCACAAACCGGCTGACAAAACGTACCCCGTCTCGGCAGTGAATACGAAGGATGTTGGTGAGTTTACTTGATGATAGTCCAAAATCAGTGCTTAAAATTTATATTTAAATCTTGCTTTACTTTTAATTAATAGTCGATAAAGTGTTTTGTGAAACTTGATTTTATTGTATTTGATGGAGAATATTGAATTACAAAGCATATGCGCAGTAAGATCCGAAAGTTTCCGCTCTGATATTCCTTGGAATGCTTATCACTATTTCTGTCACTTAAATATGTTTTATCATTGAGGTGGAAAATTGGCTTTGTCGTTGTTGTCCAGTTAGTCCCATGTAAATGTGTTTTCTAATTTGTGATGTAGTCTACATTAACAAATTTCAGATATACTCTTGACAAAATTTGACATCTCCAACAATTAAAGTCATTTGGATAAGTATTACAAAAAATGATAGGCAAGATATGTCATATTTAAAACTTGTGTATAACTGACTTCTGCTCTTTGGAGTTTGTTATATTTTGACCTTTGATTATCCTGTTATTTTACAATATTACGTATTTTAGTTCAATTATGTCTTCGCAATTGTTTAACATCTTGATGTTAGCCACACACAGTGGCGTATTTAGAATTTTGTTCCCAGGGTGAGCTTAAAATTTTTTTACCTTTTTGGTAATAATAATAATAATAATTTCAAACCAACATAAAATGAATGAATATAAGACACGACATTTTAGCTGCATTTTACTCGTTCACTCTTGAGGGTTTAGTTTTAATTAAACATTTTTTTTAGGATTTTAGTGTTTAATTATATCTAATCACTTTTTAAACTTGCTAGAATTAAAAAAAATGGAAATTCCAATCGATTGGAAAATTACAACAACATGGAAAATCAATTATTTTTATAGCGAATTAATTGTTTTGGAAGCTACCTCATAGTTCCATGCTGAGGTACTTGGGGTCTGATGAAAACTGCGTTAAAGATAAAGACGAGAATGAGAATGAGGATTCTGATGATGGTGACTGGCCATAAAGTGTAAATAATCACAGTCCTTTGCAGTAAATAGTTACCTGATTATTTTATCTGTTTGTGTGATTCATAGTTATAAGGTAAATGAAAATTATGTTTTATTTTAATTTATTTTATTATCTTTATGTAAGGAAGGACTTGCTTACTTTCTTGTATTTTATGCTTTCGCATAAACTTGTGAGTAACTTGACTGATTAGACTTAGTAATTTCTAGTATCGTATAGTACTATGTAACATATCGCTGTATGTATGTTCTTAACTTTAAATTATCCATGTAATGCTCAATTTTGACCCCTAGAAACATACCAGAATTTTCCATAGATTCCATTGAAATTTTCTTGGAACATTCCCCGCTCAGAACTATACTTGATAGTAACAATTTTGCTTATCCCAAGTTTAGAAAAATGCCAAGGAAAAGGTGCTTCTCAAAATATTTATTTCAACGTCATGAATGATTAAAGCAGTCTTTTTTGTTTTAAGTTATAAGTTACGCAGATAAAATAAGCTTCATATAAGATTTGCGTATTGACTTTTGTACCGTACCAAAACGGCAAATGGGCCCAAGAAATGTTAATTAAAAAGATAAAACAATTGCCAATGCTTGTTTCTTAGGTTACTAAATAATTTTGATATTTAGAATTAATAGAAATTTACAAATAACTTCAAAACTATTAGAGATAGACCAACTGTCAATATTTACGATGCAGTGCATTTTGATGTTCTATTCTGAAACTGTACAGTGTTTCGTTACTAATCAAACAGTAAAAATGTAAAACGTCCATTATTTTTAGCTTGGATCGTCTAATCTTTAAAAAAAATGATGGAAGCAAAAATTAGAAAAGTAGTCTTTAAATAATGCTATAACACACGATACGTCTCATATCATGTTAATAAGGTCACTTTAAATTCACCATTGCATCTAACAATATATAATAATATATAGGTAGAAAATGTGTTAATGATTTGTGGGATATAACGGCAAATTTTTAGATGGAAAAATATCTTTTGCACCCACCGGGAGCCGGTCTCGGGCCTCATCATTTCGGCCTGGGTTCGCGCCCCGGCAAGTGCAGAATATATTTTTTAATACAAAAATTTGTATTTCTACACACAACATTCACAAACATGCTATAATAATAAATATAATGTACGTGGAAAGGTTTTTGTCAAGCTTTGCTAAAAACCTTTTTTATTTAAATTATTATTAAGACAGTAAGAGGCTGATAAACATTTATTGTTTATGTATTTATTTTTTTTTCAAGTAGTGCACTGATGTCCATTATGAACGGTGATTCGACCAATCACTAAGTGATCCTTTGTCTGTTTGTTGCAGGTGAAATTATTGGCAAGTTGGTTGTGAAATTACACAAACAGAGAAACGTACACCTGAACAACATCCACCTGATTGGTCATTCCTTGGGAGCTCACGTCATGGGATTTGCCGGAAAATACGTCAAAAAAACTGTGGGTTCTGCAGTTCAGAGACTTACTGCTTTGGATGCAGCAGGACCTGGATTCGAAACTCCTGTCTTGCAGCCAACGACTAACAGGGTTTCGAAAGGCGACGGAAAGATTGTGGAAGGTGTTCACACTGATGGCGGCGTTCTGGGCTTCGTTAGCCCATATGGAGATATAGATTTCTATCCCAACGGAGGCCTGTATATTCAACCTAACTGTGTCAATAAATCTGAACCAATCATCGAAGGAGTCTATGGCAGTGGTAATACAACTGTTACTGAAGAATTCTTTGCCAAACAGATAGTTGCATTTGTTCAAAATAAACTACTCGCATATCAATCGAACTCTAAGGAAAGGTCTAAAATGTGAAAGGGAAGATGTGATTTGTAATCTCTGAATTTATTCGATGATTGATATTAAACATCTAGATATATGGTTAGAGGAACATAAAATTTCCATAACTTGGTAATCTTGAAATATGTAGGTACAGATTTATTCATACAAGCAAAATTTACATTTTATCCACCAAGTTTTCTTTCTATGAATTGCCAAAATTTGAGCGGTGTCACAGACTTTAATGGGACGAATTTATAAGTATTTTGGATTCAACCTTTTAAAAACGAAGCTATTATTGACAAACTTTTTAAAAAGTCGAACGCTGTATTTTTCAAAATAATTTTTATGGTCTGTCGCAAATGGGCAGGGATAATGTCTCCTTAGAGTTCAGATAACTTAAATAAGTACGAGTGTTGCATCATGAAAATTTATAATAATATTAATAAGAGAGTTCGTGCAGGCCTTAAGTATTTCATTCCCAGTTTTCACTTACGGTAGGTGGTCATTTTATATAAATAAATTAATAACACTTGATTAGATGATATGCCTTCGGAAGGATGGCTGTCACTATAAAACACTGACAAAGGATTATTAATCTAAAGTTTCGATTACGTCTGTTATCTTTGTCAAAGACGAGAACCACAAAATATCGTCTGACACGAGTTCAAACAAAATTTTGAAAGTAAATAAACAAATCGCCAGTGTCCTATTAAGACCTACAGTCAATACGATTGATAGTAGGCAAAATTTAGTGCTAACTATGTATATAAAACCTTATGTAGAAAAAAGCAGCAGTTTCATCAAGAATTTTTTAGACTTTATTGATGTTATAAAAGGTTTAAGTATTGCAGAAGCTAAAATTTTAGTTAGTTTTGACGTGGTTTCGTTATTTACGAAAGTACCCATACCTGAAGCGATAGATATCGTCAAATCCAAAATTCAACTTATTTCTTATGGAACAGTAATTTTTATGAACAAAAATCAGGCTGTACAGGGTCTAAGCCCTATAGTTTTAATATTTAAGAGGTAGCGATCAACAGTTTTCAATGTGAGCCAAAAAGTTGGTACAGCTATGTAGATAATACTTTTGCTATTTGACCTCACAGTATGAAAGAGTTAGGAAGATTTCTAAATCACTTGAATAGTAAAAATCCTGACATATAATTTACTGTGAAATTAGCAAGCAATGGTCGTTTACCTTTCTTGGATATCAAAATTTACAGAGTAAACTGGATAGTTAGGACACGAGGTTTACAGAAAACCAGCACACACGGATAGATATTTACATACCACATCTCACCATCGTCCAACTCAAAAGAATAGTCTTATCAGGACGATATTATTTATTAGTGCATAAAGAATCTCAAACGAAAGTTTTTTACAATCTTAAATCTGCGCTAGTAAAAAATAGTTATAGCAGTAAGAATATTTGGCCAATTTCTAATAAAAGTGCTCGTCTAAATCAAGTATATCCTCGGCCATGACAAAGTGAATTAAAGTTGAGTTTATATTATGTACTACAAGACCTTACGGAAAAATTAAAATTTAGAAAGCATGATATTATAGTTGTTGATAGTAAGTATATAATAATTTTCTACTAACGATAAAGTACATTTAGCAAGTGAATGTGTTTACAAAATTACTTGTTCTTGCGGCAAGTGTTACATAGGTCAAACTAAAAGAAAAGTAGGTACACATCTGAAAGAACACATCATGCTACTGGGCTGTAACAGAAAAATAAATCTTCCGTAGCTGAACATTCATATTTGACTAAACACATGATTGACTTTGATAAAACAAAATTTTACATAGAGAATAACATTATTATAAACGCCTACTGTGAAAAGCAAATTTCTAGGAATACTAATAATTTTAATAGGGATTGTGGAAATTATGAGTTGGGTAACATTTGGAAGGCTATTTTGTAGTTATCTTTTATCAAGTATTTCGTGCATATCTAATAGGTAAGTAGTTCCTTTTTTCGTCGTTATATTTAAATTTCATCAGGTTGACACATTGTTTATATGATGCCTCCCTTCCTAGGTGATTTGTTTATTTACTTTCAAACATTTTTTAAACTCGTGTAAGACGCTGAAAGCACTTAGTTGTTTCACAGAATTTAATAATCAATTCGCAGTTCTGTTTCGAATCTTTCGGTTTTTCTTCAGAGTATCAAGAAGCACTAAGTCTAAAGACTGTAAAACTACAAGTTTCATGCAAAAATACATTACTACCTATTCTTTTAAACAATACGAGAGTAAAATTACATAAAACGTTTCAAGAAAACGGTTGTATGCGATATTGAACATTATAATGTAAAATTACAAAGTTTGCTAGATTCGTATTATTATTCATATTACAAAATATCTCAAAAACTGTTGCAGATAACTAATAACTTAAATGTGAAAATACGTTTTTGTTAAGCATCGAATTTAGCAACTTTGCCTCATTTAATATTTCAAAGTTAAGGGAGGATTAGTCACCAGGTTAATAAAACACCCGATCTTTTCAATCAAGCCAAGCTTTCGGAATAATTTATTCCTTCTTCAGGGCGCTACAAAATATACAACTTGCGAGAACACACTTCAAGAGCATATCTCAAACTTACATTAAGATGAGGTTAAAATTTTATATTAGTATGTTGCAATATGTTCAGAATCATACGATGAATGATAAAATAAAAAAAGATGAGACGAAAGATAAAAGACTGACAATCCACTGACATGAAAACAAAGCAAGACCGTCAGATAAATTTTTACGATTATTTACTGGTATAAATAAGATAAGTAATTTTTTGATAAATTTTTTACATCTGACCTCTTATTAATGCTATCTTTATTAATATAGAGTATCTCTAAAACAATCTTTCAATTAAATTAGATTTAGAACAAACAATTTTGACACTTATAATTAAAACAATGATTTGTACTCATACAATGTTCAGCTAAAACAGAATTGTTGGATCCCACACGTATAAAGATTGTTTTTGGAAATGGTTTATATTAATAAAGAAACTCACAGAGGTCACATAAAGGAAATAAATACGCTAAAACGAGAATACGATGGCAGATGTTCTTAGTGCCATCTAAGCGGAACTAGGTGGTCTATAACTGTGATAGACATCGACCTAGTCCAGGTTCCTATCAAAGACATCGGAGTAAGCGGTCCGTCCGCTACAGATAAAGGCGTCGTCTGCTTTGGTCGATTTACTCTCTACCCCTGCCTGACGAGCCCCAACAGGGCTAAATTAATTGTAGGGTAAGAGTGAATTGACCAGAGCAGATGATTATTTAATTCAGTCTGCGCGCGGAGGAACTTACTGTGATGCCATCGATAGGAACCTGCACTAGATCGATGTTTAGTTCGCAGAGTTTCGCTTAGATGACATTGAGGACATAAATTTCGACCTCATCTTAATGTAAGTTTGAGATATGCTCTTAAAATATATCGTTGCAAGTTGTATATTTTCTAGCGCCCTGAAGAAGCAATTAAACATTCTGAAAACTTGGCTTGATTGAAAAGTGTGTTTCATTAACCTGGTGACTGCTTCTGCCTTAACTTTGAAATATTAAGTTTCAACGCAGACAGTTAGTTTACCCTTCACATCGTAATGTGCCYCATTTAACCTTATTTTGCGGCCGTTTGGGTAACAAAGTTAGTCATGCATTGGCACGAGGGAGACATTTTGTATAAATATAGTCAACAGAGGTAACTGTTTTCATTGAATTTTTTCATGATTTAATGTATAGTTTTTTTAGTGGCATACGACCAACTAATCGTTTTCTTTAAAAATACCATTTTCACTACAAAGATGAAATAACATTCAAATGACGTCATATGGACATCAAATTTCATTAAAAATGTACAAAAAATAGGCTTATATTAATCACACTGGTAGTGTACGACGGGTATACAAACAAATGCTTATTTTTGCAAATATATATTCCACTAAATCGCCAATAAATTATAAAACGTAAAACAACGTTTTTAAGAAACTAGAGGCCTTTAGTACTGTCAGTTAAAGGTTTATTTTAAAAGATATGGAGATAAAAACATAAAATGAAGTTTGGTGTTTAACGTGAATTAAATTTGACAACTTGATTGAAATTATGGCCTTCAAAAGTATAAAACCATCTTATTCTTTTACAGTCGGTTGTAGCCATGGCAAAAGCCCACAATATTTCACGGAGGGTTGGAAGAAAGGAGGGATTACAGCAACAAAGTGCAGTTCGTGGAAAACGTACAAGAGTGGGTCTTGCGATGGAAACGAAAAGGCCACGTTCGCTTCTAAACAGCCACCGACCGAGGAAGGAAAGTTTTACTTTAAAATTGTTACAGATCTGATAGAGTAATAGCTTCACAATTTTGTAAATAGATATGCACTTACAGTGGAGATTCTTTGTTGCTTTAGAACTTTATCGAACTACTTTAATAAAAAGATATATTTTGCCTTTCTGATAATTATCTTGAAATCCTAAACGAAGTTTTCGTAGGAATGTAAGTGTTATCATACTACAATAGAAATGTTGATATAAATTGTCCGTTTCGTCTTTTAAAACACCTTTAAATTAATGTTACAAGGATGGAAAAATTGTTATCCCCAGAACAGTTTTACAAGAAGAGATATATTGGCTGTAGAGGAAGAGGAACGAATCCGAACTACCGGCTTTTAGAATGCCCTCATATGTGAAGGGATTATACTATTGATAATTAAATCATCATTGTTTAACTTTATAGCGTTAAAAACTCTTATTGGTACATTTATTCAAACAAGTACTAATTTCTAAAGTGTAAGCATTTTTTCCCTGCCTTGTTTACATAATGGGACAATTCTCAAAAAAAGCTAGTGTTGTCGAAACCGCAATCAAAATAAAAGGAAATTCCATTTATTCACAAAACTGCTTATAAAATGTCCAAGATTCGTAATAACCACATTATATACCCAGATTATTTCTTGGTGGAAATAAATATGTGGTAAGGTGTGCCGGTGTAAAAAATAAATAAAAAAGGTATAAGTAAAACCAATTAAAGGAGTCATAAGGTTCGAATGCTTTTATGCTGGCGTCCTAAAAAGTAGTGAATAAGAAAAAAATTTGATTACGTAGGAAATAATAAAATAAAGATAATTTTTTACAGTTAAAAGCATTATCGGGTGTTGACATTAACATCGATATTTGTGCACCGATAACAGCCTGAAAGCGTTTAAATGTAAACGATTTAGCTGATACTATTTTTCTGAATAGCAAGTTGAACATTTTACTACTCGTACAGATGTCGTTAGCTTTATTTAAAAATAAATCAAGACTCATGCTTTGGTAAGTTATTCAAAACCACGTTCTGCTCATACAAATGGAAATAAAGCCTCTACATGCTTGATTTGCCCTAAAGGCAAGCACGCATTAATTGAATGTATAGAATTTTTAAAATTTTATTCTTGGGATAGATATCGTTTGCTAAAGCATAAACCAATTAGTTTGAAGTGTTTTTTTAATAAATCATTCAATTATTGTGATAAGGGCGTCAAATTTATGCAGTGTAATAAACCCCACCATACTCTATTACATTTTGAGTCAAGACAAGTTCACCAGAAATCTAATTCTGAGGCTAATAACACCAGACAACACGAAATTTGACATTGATGTGAGAGTATAAAATTTTTATAGATTAAATCATAGTTGAACGAAAAAAAATTATATGGCATGAAAAAGTTTGCTTTCGTGTCCAGGATAAAGTTTAAACGATATTTTTAAGAATCTGTAACGTTATCTTTTTATGATAAAACAAAACAAATACATTTCTCTATTATTTTTATTGATTTTTACTACTAGTAGTAGTAGCTTACAAAAAAGAAATAGAATTTAAAAGTGCACAGTGCTACTTTTTCTTTTATGTTCATAAGTACTTTCTCTCAATAAACCCCAAATATAGTCTCCCATCATATTTTTATCGTATTGGCCTTCATAACGTTGTTCGAAGTTTATAATATCTTGATGGAAACGTTCTTCTTTGCCTTCTGAATACACCCTCAGGTTATTTTTTAATTTATCTAAATGAGCACGCAGCATATGCACTTTTAAAGACATCCTACAACCCATGGACTTTTTTTAACATATTTTCAACCAGTTTTTGATAGTTTTCAGCTTTGTTCTTTCCTAAAAATCCAGAGACTACTGCTTTAAAACTATTCCAACTTGCTTTTTGATCTTTATTAAGAAATTCTTCATTGGGATTTTTTTTAATTTGCGGACCAACAAAAACTCCGGCTTTAACCTTGGCTTCTGACAACTTAAAAAATACCTTTTTTTTAAAAACAATTTTGATTCAGTTGTTTCAGAAACTATTTCATTAACCCTAACTTATTGTGAAAAGGCAGCATTAGCACATTAACCCCAGGAAAATCATAAAATAAACTTTAGGACAAAAAACGAAAATATTTTTTCTAGACTTGTAACAAAACACATGCCTGTTGTTTATTACTAGAGTGCCATCTGGAAGCACTGTGTGACTGTAACAATTCCACTTTTATCTCTCGGGATTTTTTAATGTAATAAAATTCATTAAAATTCTTATAAAAACTTGAAATGAGTATTATTATTATTATAACTATCGCAAAAGCAAACTATTCGAAATAAAGGTATTTTGCTTCATTTTGCACATAACAGCAAGATCATAAAATAAACTTTAAGACAAAAAACGATTTTTTTTGTAAAGCAGTGTAATCAAACCACTTCTTCAGTTCTCTGTTCTGTCGCTAATTATGACAGTCATTCCAAAGTTGAAGTATCATCTGCGGTGTTACTATCTACAGCTCGCGTAAATGTAATTAATAACGCGGGTAAATCCTATGATGCTCGGTTGTTAATCCATTCTGGTAGTCAGCGTTATTTCTTAACAACTAAATTTTGTAGAAAAATCAAGTTAAGGATGAATCCAGTAAAATTATCCATTATGGATGTCGGTGATAAGTTAAATCCGATTCGCGGAAGAGCATTTTGCTGCATTAAATCTAAAATCAATCCTCAAGATTAATTTTTGTTTGAGCCTTTTGTTGTTTGTTTGTATAAAAACTACCTACCTACTACCTGCAAATTAATACGTTTGTTGAATTAAAATTTTCGTTGATATAAATTGTTCATAAAAAAATGGAATCTAACCTCAAAGTACATGTTGCAAGCTTCATTTGCAAGTCCGGGTATTGTAAAATTAGAATTTATAAATTATAAAATAAGAAACGTTAAGCGAAAGTAAGTGATGTGATAAATGACAAACTTCTACCTGGTTCTTATTCTTGCAAAGGCTTTAAGTGTTGCGTGAATTTTGGCACAATATGTAGTTATACGGTAAATATTTTCGCTGTTTTTGAGGACATTGCATAGATATGCAGGCAATATTTCATAATATGCTTTCAGCCCTTCCTGAAAATTTGCTTTTTTCATAGCACTAGTACTTGTACTTGACTATTAGTTTACTATCATAATTGTGTTATTTACATTTAATAGTGTCAAGTATGGAATCATCCTCACTAGTGCAAACAATTTAATCCCACCTTTTTATACATATATTTGTGTAAAAAACCGAGACTCTCGAAGTCTCGTATACGAGACCTAGACGAGGCTTTACTAATCTCGATCTCGTCAGAAGCACTAATTAGATCAAATAATGAATGCACCAGACCGAGTGATTATAATAAAAAGAATACCCAGCTTTTCACACTTCATCGTATTTTTAGAGGTTGGTAAAAATTAGGAGAGAAGAATATAGAACCCCCTTTTCATTGGATCACCAAGTTAAAACTGGATGATCGCGTAAATTTGCACTTAATCAGCATCACACACACATACACAAACTGTTGGTCTTTTTGTATCTATCTGTTTTACCTTGTCTTGTTCTTATCGCTTTGAATAAATTATTATTATTATTATAATATTGGGTTTCTCAATGGATGCCAATACTTGTTCATATTTAGCATTAGAAAATCAAATTCCAGCCTGAACATTCCACCACCTCTGAAGTACTCACCTCAAGCATAATTAAATAAACATCGAGAAAAAAGGCATAAAATAATCATATGATGCCAACAATTTAGCATTTATACACCAAACCCTTGTAACCTTCTCCAACTGTAACTGTATATACAACCCGTTCACAGCGCAATAGATTGTTGTGAAGGTAAGGGATATTGGGTCTGTTGTAGCGGCCAGTCACTGTCCGAACTCATGCCACTCTAACCACCCCGTCGGTACCAGGATATATTTGCTCAACTACACCTAGTGACCATTTCAGAGGTGGCAAATTGGGCTGATCCATGAATATATTCTTTCCGCCATCTTAACCAAAATGACTGAGTTAGGTGATCTACTAGCTGATATCTAGACAACCTAGTAGAGGAAGTTCTGCTACATCCTCCGCAGAAATCAATTTAAGAGGAGTTAAAATCAAAAAATGAGACGTTAATGCAAGTGATTATTTAGGATCTGAACCTAGTGGACAAAGGGGCCTGGAATTCAACACCGCTTCGATTTGAATTATAACCGTGTTCAACTCTTCATAAGTTAAAAGTTATGAGACTTCACTGACTTAATGTTGGCCTCCCAAATGTCTCCAAAAGGCGGAGTTCCTGGAGGAATAAACTTTCATTCTATCCCACAATCTACGAATATAACATTACAAGGACCTCTACGAGAAATATATCTGCGAAAGGCTGCTAGAAACATAGAAGTAAACAATTTAGAAACTAATGTCAGTAGGCAAAGCCAAACAATCTCAGGGAGCAACATCCACCGGCAAGCCGATGAGCGCCGCAATCTTGGCTTTGCCTACTGACATTATGTCGTTGACCTCCTATTTATGGAGTAAAACTTCTGTGTTGTGTTGTCTACATTGGGACTATAGCCGAGCTGAAGAGATCTAATAGAACGAAACAGCTTTCCTCGGATTGCTTCTGGTGTAGACAACACAGCACACACCTTTGTTATTTAATTCAGAAACTAGTTCGATGTGAATCACTTTAGTGAATAAGCACACAGATAAGCAAATATACGCTTTGAGTACAAGTTTTCTTCGACACACCATGATATAGTCGCGGTCCAGCGTAGTCTATTCCGCTTTGTAAAATGGTTTACATTGCGACAATTTGCAAGAAGGAGGATTGCCCATTTTGGGAGGTGTAACTGAAGGCCGCATCCTAAAACAATGATTACAAGCTGGAATTCTACCTCGTATTACACGATGAGCGGAAAGAATCTAAAATTTTTGTCTTAATATAGACAACAACAAATGCGGTTCTACATGGCAGTTGCTTTGATTATAATAATCGATCAATAAATCAACACAATGGTCTAAGAATGGAGTCAACCGTTGAAGTAAGTTGGAGCAAAATTGGCCACTACGCAGTTTATTGATACCACTGAAACTAATGATCGTCTGGGCAACAATTTTAATAACCTCAAAACTTACATCAAAATATGCAGCAAAGTAGTATACTTTAAGCAACATATATGTAATTACAGGATATATAGAATTAATCTCGATATCCTTTGGCTCAACTGTTAGAACCGCTTGATGATTGTTTAACTTTGGCTGGTACTACTGCAGCCGATGAGCACCAAAAAACACTCTGAAAAGGAACACGGGCAGGCCACAGAGAATATTGAAGGAAACATGGAAATTCACTTCCACTTAAGCGAAAACTCTGTAAGTGTTTGGTTACTGCAATAAACTTTGAAATGTGACGAAAGTAGCAAAACAAATTTCAAAAATGTAGCCGTAAATCTTCAATTCGTTATCACCTAAGGCCGTCAAATTCAAATTATATAAAAAGCCAGGCAGTCCAGATAAGATTCATTCCTCCAGTTATACCTTAGCACTTCAACAATGCCTAAGCTATTGAATATTTACGCGACATTTGCATTTTTGTTGCTGTTATCAGTATTAACAGGTAACAAACGTACACAGACAGTAAGTAGGTATTAAGATGATATTTGTACTGATGTGCAGAAGCAGAAGTTCCACCAAGAGAGGTCCAGTACGCCCTTCGTACTCGAGCGAATCCAACGAACGACAGATTCGTCTCGCCGCTCGATGTCAGCACTGTGAGTTCTTCGAAACCGGTGAAGATTCTTGTCCATGGATGGGGAGGTTCAGGAAACGACACATGGATATTAAATATGACAAAGGCAATGCTACAAACGGGAGATTATAGTATAATAGCTGTAAATTGGCACACGCCTTCTGCTGTAGCTTATCCTCTTGCTATAAGGAATTCACGAGATGTTGGTAAGAGCGTTTGCTTTCTAATCTATAGTAATAATAATTAAAGCTCGGATTACATGCACATAAAAATCAGCTAAGTATGCTCATAAATATGCAGATATTTTGATGACAATAGGCACAAGAAGATAGCAAAAATATATCTTATTAAATAAAAAATCACTTTGTTTTGGTTACATTAATTTGTATCAAAATTATTATTTACTGAAAATGTTTTCATAAAAATTTTAAAAAATATACGATATAAAATATATTAAATATAATTCATAACACTTATTCATTAATCATTAAATAATTTCATTTTGGGAGTATGTTTCAAATTGCTTACTATATAAGGGTCCAATTCAGTGTCTTTCACAAACTCTCCATTTAAAATATACGAAACATTTGAAAGAATCTGAAATCCTTAATTTTTATTCAATACCGAGGTCGGGTCAGGTCAGGTCAGGTTTTTGATAATAATATTTGAATAAATATTGAATTATTTAGCCCCGATCCTTTATAGCGCTAAACTCGCGCGATAGCATTTACTTTTACTAGTTAGTTATTGTATAATGCTTGGTTTTTTTTTAGCAGCCTACAACTTATAAATAAATAGGATTTATAGCGTTTTTTGGCATTTAAATTGCTAATTAACAAATTAACAATATATCAATATATTCAGAAGTATGGAGAAGACCGACCGCCAAATAAGATTTCTCCAAGGATTTGTGTAAGATATTTCTGAGCGCGATTGTTCCACTAGCGAAATAACCTTATATTCCCGATGAAAGTATTTTGAGAAAGAATTATATGGATCAAATATACAACAAAGTAATGGCTAAAATTCGCGTATTGACGGGTAACAACTTAATTTCATTTTCAAGGGGACGAAGCTACAGATTCTTGTAATCGATATCTTGCAAATTTGTTAATTGGTTATTTGATGCCGAAAACGCTAGCAAATCGTATTTAATAAGTTGTAAGGAGTTATAAGAAAGCAATCATTGTTTTACAGATATATAGTATATAGTGAGCAATTTAAAACATGCTCCCATTATTTCCGTCGACGTTGAAAGCCCCTTTTCAAAATTTAAAAATGTCAGACGACATTTCTTCAAAATGCAAAACTTTGAATGGCATCTAATTGTGTTTTTGTTTAAATAGTACTGCTGAAATTTAATGTTTAATGTTATTTATTATATTTGGTATATGTTATAGATTATACTGTAATAAGCATACTGTAAATAATAATAAACGTGTACTTTCAACTCCATTATGCAATTTTAAACTTTTAATGGCATTTATAGGAGAAAATTGGTTATTTGAGAAAAATATGCATAAAAATGCAGTAATTCTAAATATATGTACCAAACAGTAAACATGCGCGTTTTTAAATTCGGTCAGATTAATAAAAAAACATTAGATAAGACCAAAAAGCTCTAAATTTTGTTTATATATCTTTGCATTTTGTATATAAACCGATCTTTATTACTAATAAAATCTACCTTCTCTTCTATTTTGTCAATCTTCATCTCGCATATATGCTTTGTTTTTCTCGTTTTTTACATTTTAAGGGTTTCCAATGGAAACGTTCATTTGGATTTTTTTCTCAAATATCAATAGCAATTCAACTACAAACGCCCTTAGTTTTCCTTGATTTTCTATGTTATTTCTCATACCTCTGAATGGTATAGTGGAATTCTCTCAACGGTCGTCTTGTAAATTTTTCTTTTCATATTTTTTTTTGTTATATTTTTATTCCACATAAGTAATTGAGTGTAATTGTCTTGTTACAACCCGGCCCTTCGCTATTGTGTGTTTAATTTCCTTCTCGCTTCCTCTTTTACTAGAAATATCTTGTTCCTAGGTAGTTATATTTGATGCAGCACTTTACTACACTTCCGTTTTCCATTTATAAATCTCTTCGTTGCCTCCAACTATATACTTTGTTTTAGAAAAATTTATTTGTAAGCGCCATTTAACAAATTCCTAATTTAATTTTGAAGCATGCAGTATGCGTCGTCTTCAGCCCGTATGACCTAATCATTAATAAAATTCACTGTACAGGGTGTCACATTTTCGTTGTAATTGTAGGGTACCTTAGTAACTATTAATGCTAGAGGGTTGCGGTTTCGACATTACTGTATTACTTTTTTGTTTTGAATTCAGCTGTACCGTCGCCATTTTTGTATCATTTTTTGTTTTAAAGTCATAATCAACTTTTGCAAAATGTAACATTTCTTCAGTTCTCAATATCTCGATTGGCTATGTAGACAGAAAAAAACAGTAAAGATATTATTATAGATATTTTGATTCCGAATTTAGTGGCGTACTCAGAATTTTTTTTAGGAGGTCACATTTTTGAGATATAACACAAACTTGCATTTTCTTAAACGGAACCCATAGTTAGCTTTGCTATGGTTGAAAAGAACTATTTTTTCTGATTAAGAAAATGTATACATTGTTAAGTTTATCTTTACTAATTTTGGCATTATTCCAATTTTTGTAATAATTTGATGAGATTTTACGTTTTTCGTCAAAATGGATGTAAATATTTGATGATAAACAATGCATAGGTACTTATCACCAAATAAACAATCATTTTCATTAGTTACATGGCCTCCTAGATTATCGATAAAAAAATGCATGAGCGCTCTTAGGAGTCTTATGTATGTATTCAAATATGCATATATTATTTTAAAGGATTACAATTTTTACTTAATAATTACTTAATAATATAAATGTAAAATATGATTAGATTATTTAAAAAAATGTGAATTATTCCAAAATTAGTAAGAATAAACCCAACAATGTATACATTTTTTTAATGAGAAAAAATAGGCCTTTTCAACCATAGCAAAGCCAACTATGGTTTTTATTTAAAAAATGCAAGTTTGTGTTATATATAAAAAATGTGACCTCCTAAAAAATTACGGTGTACGCCACTGGATTCTAAATAAAAATATCTATAAAAATGTCTACAGTTTTTTGTATCTACATACCCAGGCGAGAAATTAAGAGCTGGAGAAATGTTACATTTTCCAAAAGTTGGCTATGGCTTTAAAACAAAAGACGATACAAAAATCGCGACGGTACAGCTGAACTCAGAACAAAAAAGTAATACAGTAATGTCGAAACCGCAACCATCTAGCATTAATAGTTACCGAGATACCCTACAATTACAACGAAAATGGGACACCCTTTACACAGGGTGTCGTTATTTATGGGTATTCCCATAGTGTGGCATTTTCTTTTCCATTTTTTTAATGCATTATTCATATATATTTTATAAACTGTCGGTGCTATGTAGCATCCCTAACATTAGGTTTAAATTTTCTGTATAATTTTTTTATGACGTTAATATAAAATTGCTCATTTTCCATCGCCGACCATAATTGTTGTTTCTAATCGTTATTTATAAAATAATATGCCATGACTGACTGCTTCTTAAAAAGATTGTGTGAAAGTTCGCATTTTCGAAGCTAGAAGGAAACTTTATTTTTCGACTCCAGCGGTTCTGTAAATTCCACCTTTAAAAGGGTCAAATAGGGGATGCAAGTTTGTATGGAAATCCATCATTTTTAAGTTAATTGAAGTTAAAACCACGAAACGTTATTATTTAGGCTTTTAGTTAGAAAGCAATAAGTAGTCATTTCAGCGTTTTTTAAAATTCCAAATCTGAGGGGGTGAAATAAGGTTTATATTAAGATGGATTATTTACGAATTAATTAATAAGTTTACGTATTTGGGTAATTAATTAATACACACCTATTTAATAGTTTTGTTCACCCCTAACAGGTGAAAAAGGAGATAAAAGTTCGTATGTGATTTCCGATAACGATAGTAATAAGTACCTTACACATGAAGTAATATATTCAGGCCTTTGGTGAGGAAGTAACAGGTATATGTAGTGTTTTTGGATATACCAATCCTGAGGGGCTGAAAAGGAAATGAGTATGGACTTTTTATTGTTTTCCAAGTAATATTTAAATCCCTATTTGATCTATCATTTGTTTCAAAATATTTTATTTGGTATATGCGATCTCTTTCTTTGTACGCGATCAAAGCGGTGGTCAACAGCCAGTTTGTAATAATTGCTTTGACCATACCGGGATTATTAACAATTCACTGTGTAAAATTCAAAATCAATTTTATTAGTCTCTAACGTGGATGGATTTTTTTGTTTATGTTGATATTTCCGAAATTAAAAATTCAACCTTCAACCCCAGGCCATATATTTTTACAACTAAGATTTACAATCACTATAAGAATAAAGGCTACGGACAAAATTCTGGGACATCCGAATTCAGTATAGTTTTGATGCTCTTTCAAAGAAAAGTTAGTTTGAAACTATTGCCAAAGTCGCACAGTGAAACAATCAGTTTGTTTCTAAGTTTTTTAGATAACGATTTTTTTAAAGTATTATATTTCGAAAATTTCTCAGATGCTGCCGTCGATAAATTTTAGTTTAAATGATTTGTTCGAAGTTTTTAGATATTTTCCGCAAAATAACTTTTATGCACTTCTAAACTTCAGGAAAGATAATTGGGGACCTAGTTGTAAAGCTGAATAGGGAACGAAACATCTCACTGGATAACTTCCACTTACTGGGTCACTCACTTGGAGCCCACGTTGTTGGGTTTGCTGGAAAAGAGGTCAAACGAGTAGAAGGATCCGTAGTTCAAAGAGTGACTGCCTTAGATGCCGCAGGACCTGGTTTTGAAATCCCACTACAGCCACCTTCCGGTAGAGTTTACAGGGGCGATGCAAGGGTTGTCGAGGGTGTTCATACTGATGGTGGCGTGTTAGGTTTTGTCTCGCCCTTTGGGGACATTGATTTTTATCCGAATGGTGGTTTGTACATTCAACCCAATTGTATCGAGCTGACTAATGAGATTTTGGAAGACGCTGTTGATGCAGGTAAATTAACTCCCGAAGTAGTTATGAGCTAGGTAATTAGAGAGAAAATAAAATATTGAATAGCGATATTGATACAGTCTTAACTTCTAACAATCGACAAACTGTGTTAAACTCTATAAGAACTCTACGAAGCAAAGAAAATGCCACTACAATGTACAGCAAAGATTCTTTAAAATGATTTTTTATATAATCATTGTTTATCGAAAACGTAGACAATTTTGAGCCATGAAAAATTATTACTCGCCTTGACTGGGATTCGAACTCAAATGAACATTCACAAAATTGATTATAACTTCGTATTTATTATTAATGCCAAAACATATAATATATAGGCTATAAGTAATTAACGATAGCTTTTAAAGAACAAAAATTATAAAGATAAAATAAATTGAATTCAATGTCTGCAATCCTATATAACAGTCACCAATGTTCTGCCCATGTTACTAACAATTCTGAACTATCGATTTTTTTTAATTCGTCTTTGTAGTGTGTCCACTCTACCAGTAATCGTTCTCAATTCGTTTGGTAATTTATTGCAAATTCGAACCACTTAACAAAACTGTTCTTTTTGCATACTGTTTCGCTAATTTTAGGCAGTGGATCAGCCCTGTATGCAGTGATACAAGTTGAAGTAAAAAACACATACCTAAGATCACTATAATGATAACTCAAAGATCTCAAGAAGAGTAGCTGACCTATGTTAAGTACTGGTTTGATGGAATCAGTATTACCCGTTATTATCAGGTTTATAATTTTGTGTTGTATGCACTCTATTGGTGATAAATTGATTGATTAACCTGTGAAAGAAAGTATAGTACACTAGAAATTTGTTATCAATTGCATTAATTTTAAGATTTTGTAAAATGTGAATACATATTCAGTAATTGTTTTTTATTTAGTGCATATAGCTAAGAGTTACAGGATGCCAGGGTGGCAATGTTATTAGCATGAGTCTTACGGCATTTGTGTTAGCAAATCATTGACATAAATGACAAAGAATAGAGGCCCCAAATTTGTACCTCAATGGACTCCCGTAGTGATGTGTAATGGCAATTAACAGTTATTAAGTATTTTTAATAGGCAAAAGTAACTTTTTTCTCGTATGAGATCACTTTCTTATTTTAGGTTTTTATTAATTCCAAGCTAATTCCTAATTTAACAGTTCTGTTCCAAAACTTAAAGGATCCTAATTAATCCGTAAAATATATAGGTATAGGATATTCCGATTGAAAGAGGTTAATATATGCGGTATAATCGGATATGTGGTCTAAAAATGTATTTTGAATTAAGTCTGATGTACACGGGTGTTTATTTGTTAAACAATGACCACCCTTTTTGTTAAATTACTCCATTTATTGTATGCATAAACCAGAAAGTACGACGTATACAAACGTGCATCTTAATCTTAATTTGAAAGCCGATTCTATATTTAAAAAAATAGTATGTAAGTCGTAGTATATGTAAAATTAAAAAGTCCTACTAAGGAAGCTACAACCATTTAAAGATGGATCCTCAATTTTACTTCCACGTCCAACGGATGCGAATTATTTTATAGCGAAAAAAATTTCAAAAATTTTTATTTGCTCATTCGCTTTAAAATCGTCGAAAACGCAAAAAAAAACAAAATTTGAGCAAAAAAATTTCATGTCTGTGTGTCTGTGGTTTTGTTTGTATACACGATAATTTCGAAAGACTTAATATATGAACTTGAAATTTGGCAAACGTATAAATCTCAACTACCCAAAGCGACCTCTTGTTTGTGGGGTATCGGGAAGGGGGCGAAATTTTTTGCAAATTTTTATTTTTTTCGTTTTAGTATGTGATTAGTAGTATAATGCGAGTATTATTTGCTCTTATAAATTTTCGGTGCAGCAAACTGTTTAGAAAATATTAGCAAAAAAGCGTCACTTAAAGAAAACGGTTTTTCTCCAAATATATTTAATATATTCAAAAAATGAAAATATCATCAGATAGGAATAAAATTTCTCACAAAAAKTGTCTTAGAAAATTTATTCAACATTTAGACATTTTCAAAATATTTTTTTAAAATTTTATTATGTAGAAAATAAAATTTCTGTACAGATAGCACTCTTGTAATTTAAGTTAATAATTTTCGAGTTATTTGGAAAAAACCAATTTTAAAATTTATATATTTTTGCTAATACCACGAGGACTGTTTGTCTAAGATGAAAATCTTAGAGAGAAAAATGCTCAAAACATGATTACTAATTGTATAGTATAAAAAATAAAAACGTAAATGTCATTTTGATAATTGGATGTGGAAGTATTGATTTCATTTGCAGCGGTTTTTTTAATAATTCTTATTTTGTAATTGGTATCTGAAAAACGTTAATATTTTATTTATTCCTGATGTGGTGTAGGACACATAATACGGGTTATAATATAGAATACTAGAAGTATTTTAGAAGATGGTGTTCTTCGTGTAATATTAAAATGAATCATTTTCGCAAATGATGATTGGGTTATATTTGCTTTGAGAAGGTGATGTGACAAAGCTTAGTTCCATATTTCTAATATTACATATGTTGTTATCAACATTATTGGAAGTTCTTACTTATCGTTGCTTAGCTTACTGATGATTAATTAAGGGTTTACTTTGCACTAGAATACATTATAAAATAAGTATATCGCACAAGTATTAATGAGATTTTGATTATTATTATCAAATACAAATTAAGCGTTATAAAAAACCCAATTATTTAATTAATTTTTCCCATCATCACGTTATTTTTTAACCTCATGTAATAAAAATAGTTTGGTTAACTTTTTAGTAATTTTGAAATAACCTGTTCTGGTAATAATGAATAAAATATTTCTGTGGACGTGTTCTAGGTTGCAGTAATTTCTTAAGAAGGATAAAAATTTATAGTTATTGTCATTGTTTGTGTAAAACTACTTTAAATTGTATACAAGTTGAGCATTATTGTTTATTATATAGTAATGTATAAACGAAAGTTTATGTAGACATGTGTTAGAAAGACATCGAGAGTTGGGAGGGTAGATAATAATAGTTCCGCCATAAACCCTTGCTCTTATGCATGAAAGCTACACACTCTAGCTCAAAATGATTCAGATGCTGCGAACAAATGCGGACTATTTGCATCGGTACCATCTGCACACATGAGTCATTTAGTCCATGATTTGAATCGCTTTAATTACTATGTTTGGAGCGTAACCGAAAAAGCTCCACACACCATAATTCTTAAAAAGATGTTTAGCTCGTCCTGATTTAAGCAGCGCACCTTGTGTACTATTTTGAAGTCTATTATTTGATTTTAAATTAATGTATCATTGCGATTGCCAATATACTGAAGGTATTATTAAATTCACTTGATTTTTGTGCACTGGATTTTCTACTACTACTATTATATCATTCACAGTATCGTGCAGTCATGGTAAAGCTCCACAATATTACTGGTACGCATGGGAAAGAGGAGGTATCACAGCAACGAAATGCAGCTCGTGGATAAGATATATAAGTGGCGCATGCAATGGAAACGAAAATGCAACTTTTGCTTCTCAGGATCCACCTACCCAAAAAGGGAGGTTCTATTTTAGGATTGTTACTAATATACCATGATAGCGATGTTGTTCTTTACCACCTGAATGTCCGTTTAACATGCATACTTATAATATTGTTACTTGGAAAGAGAATATTGTATTTTGTTACAATAAACTGTGTTGTATTTGAAACTCGTTTTAAATTTAACGTATGACGTGAAATGTGATGTCCTAATTTTGTATTAAATCTCGGAGTCTCCCATATTTATATGAAAAGAAGCATAGTTATATGGCACAATATAAATTACAATTTTGCAGGTAATAGCTTTTCGTAGCATTCATAGCATTTCATTCTGTAGTAATTCTTTTTGACAGAATAACAAAACAAAACAATTGACAAATGAAAAGTAACTTAAAAGAGACTACCTCCGTTAAAAAATAATAACGGTCGTTAAAGGCTACATGTTCTATCAGAACTAAATTTAAAAGCGATTTATTATACTTACAATGTAACAAAAACATCTATTTCCTTTAGTAATTTTTTAATTCGTTAATAGAAAAGTTAGCGCTGGCTCTAGTGGCAGAGGTTCTAGACACTGTGAATATTACTGTGGCTGCTGCATTCTTACAATTTTGAAACAGTCGTCACCCTACAAGATTTGCAACCTCCAATAAACTGATGTTCGCTTATAATTTCCTTTTGACAAGATACCTCATTACTGCACATTATATTATTACATTTGTATGTGCATAGATACTGTGGTTTCTATAACACCATGCATTCGAAATTTTTAAGTGTCCATCTATAACAGATAAACTACAATCTCCATAAATCAAGATAATGTAGAAGAGACAATATTATAATTATGTATGTTAGTTCGTCGGTAAGGTTAACCACATAGTTCGATAACTACACCACTTAGTGTTTTCTATTAATATGTAGCATAGCGTCAACATAAACTGAAACATAACGACGTTTTCATGATGTTTATGCTTTCTCTGTATATTCTATTTGTTTTTTGGGGGAGTTGATTTCGTTAAAAATGACCTATGTAATTTTTTTTACATTTCGGCCTTATTATTGGTCTTTTTCATTTCTTCTTCTTGATATTAGAATGTTTTATTGTTTGTGTGTGGCAATGCGATTCATCATTACGCTTTCTTTACATTATCCCTGTATTTCAATGACAAGGATATCTAACATCCAAGCTCTTTCACGTACACCAGTTCAATACCAAGGTAGCTGACCTCCGAAGCGAGAGCTTAATTCTATTTGTGACACCTCCAATATTATGGACATGCCAACAATTTGTTTAAGTAATGCGCTTACCATTTCTGTAACCAACGAAAAATCGCCAAATTTCCGAACTGAAAGGTAGCAATTTAGCGTATTTTTAGTGCGAGCAATGTACATTTAAGTGAAGACCTTTTTTCAGAGTGACGAATGCTATTTTCTATTTGTTCTTAGTGTAATCAAAACCTTCGAACTTGTATATTCTAAATCATCTACAATTAACTGTATAAGTATGTCACCTGCGGGAGCCAAGAATCCCAACCTAAAGGAAAACAGTATTTGAAAAATTAACCAACAATAAAAATTAGGTAGTATTTCAATTATCTGCTTCCAGAGGAAACTAGGTTACTTCCTCTTCAGTTAAAATAATAATATTGTATCGTCAATTTCATTATTATCATGAACTTTCATAGCGTGTTTCATCATTTAAATCTTGGTCCACAACGACGTACGAGAAAATATTGTGGACTTCTCATGTTTTCGTATCGCTTGCTGCATTAGATTTTTCTAATATTATCATGTCAAAGATGAGGTGGTCTAACGGGCGCCTCTGCCGAGCGTTGAAATCGTCCGATATTTTCTAGTTTGGTAATTATTTATTTGTGAGAAAACGGCTAAGAAAAAAAGCAAAAAAATGTTTTTTTTATCTTAAAACAGACCCACGTAGATTAATTACAGGCACCTGTTTATAATAGTTAGTTATTTTTATACAACAGTACGASCACATTTTATACACGGTGTAATATATTCCTGAGGGAATTCAGAAACTAATTTTTTGAAGCGACTTATATGAAGAGAACAAAAGTTGATCAATTAATAATAATTCAACCCTAACAGAAAGAATCAAATTATTTGACTGAACCCTACCAAGCGTGATAATGTTTTTTTAACTTTTTTATGTATTTGTATTGTAGTCTTGCGTTTTACATCCGTTTGTTTTCTTTTGCTTGTTGTTTCTTGGTATTCAGAATGTATATATTCGTTACAATAAATTATTTTAACGTGAGTTGGTGTTATTGATTCAGCACTCAGTAGTTATATAACACATTTGTGTCTTCTTTAATTTCTAAGTTATACCTACCCTCTTATAAACTCGAAGCTAAAGCTGCAAATATATTAAATTTTGGAAGCTTGGAAATCCACTAAATTTATCTTTCTGACTTTAAAGATGATACTCTACAGTGCTTGGTCTGAAAACTGAAGGGTATATTATTTTTAAACTTCAAGACAAATATTAATTTGTTTCCATTATATTAATATTGATTTACAGAATCTGGATAGATATTAAAAACACTACTATAGAATTACAAAAATTACTTTACATTATTATATTTGGCGGCACCGTGTTATTCGGCACTTGGACTGCACCCTCGTCTTCGTTCTCTTCTTCATCCGCATTGCTTTGGTTCTTCACCTCATCCGTTCCACCCATGAGTGCTCTGTATCTCTTCGCTATTATTTCCCAGTCGGTTACGTGCTCGATTCTTGTGGTCTGTGCAGCGAAACTCAATTGGGAACCGAGAGGACTGAAGTGGGCTACCGATAAGTTGACGGATTCCTTCGGTGCCACTTGGCTGCCCTTTTTAACTTTGGATAACCACTTTGCACCAGCTTTGGACCGAGGACTCAGCTGCTGCTGTCTCTGGAAGCTCCCCATGAGGTGGACGAGGCTGGTTCGCTTTCTTTGCTTCACTGAAAACAGAACGTCAAATTGATATCATAAAAACACGTAGTTCAATTAGTCATCCTTATCTGGAATATGTTATATGTAAAATTTTAAAATAACATCAAACGCACTGCCTTTGGAAATCTTAGAAGTAAAGGGTTTCTATAAATTCATGCAACGAGGGCGGCGTTGATTTCTTAATTTTTTGTGCATTTTTTTTGTAACTCTTGCCAAGTTACAATAAGCAGAATGTACTTGTCAACTGTCATGTAATGCGGATAAAGGTTGCGGATAAAGTTGTAGTCACAAAATTTATAATTTTATAAAGATTTTTCAACAATTTACAGTTATATTTTCCCTTCAAAGGTAAATCATAACAATAATTTGCCCGTAGGTACGAAGCTACAGAACATTACTTTAAAATACACAGCTACCTTTGTCATAACCCCCTTTTGTTGTTGTCACCAATTTTCAGACATGGCTTTATACATTCAATTATTTTCCCTAAATCTGAAAGCCTACGTATTTAATCTCAGTTTTTCCCCACTTCAATGTTTGCACATCTTTTGTAACTAGCATTGCTCCACTACCATATAGGTAAGTCTTTACCGTTTCTGTGTTAGAAAACTTCCCCGTGAAATACAGACTACTTCGGTAGTGCAGCTTACGTCACTTCTACTTAATCTAACTAACCGTGCCACCCCACAGCTACGAAATCTGAGCTTTCTCCAGTCTTAAAGTTAATTATCCCACAAAACACTACAGCATATGTTAAAAATACACACTCCCAAACGTTTTGTTATATTAAATATTTTAAATAATTCAACAATCGACAGATAACAAGTTTCTGTCAAAGCAATAGCTTTGTTCATTTTTCTGAGAGGCGGCAATTAATTTAATCGATAATTTTTACAAGTGCCTGGATGCATGAATGACTTATAGAAACCATGTACATAGATGACAGAATTAATTAATTTAAAGCTCCTGTATTTTAAACTTACTGTTTCACTACATGAATGCATACGTTTGGCTTTATGACTTTTTTTGTGCGTATAAATTAAGCAGTCTTGTTCGCTGACATTTCACTTCAATATGTTAGTAAGCCGTCAAGGCATCCAAAGGGTTTTCTAAATTCGGGGCTCAAAAAACATTCTTATATAAGAGGCCTATTTCTGACTTGCTATTAAATTCTAAGTCTCATACTTCATATAGACATTAACATTCAGTTCGGTAATCTGAATTGCTTGCAGATTCTGTCAACATAGCACAATAAAATTACCCTGCGATTAAAAAATTTGCGATAAAAGCAAATGAAGGGGAGTTTGCAGTCATTGATAAGCCCATTTGACACCAACCAGGGCTCCAAAGTGCTTTTTAATGACAATATTTGTCATGATTAGTCGAGTCTTCTGACCCTAATAAATATAAGCCCAAACAAGTTATTTTTGTTTTGACATTTGCTTAGTTAACGTAATTACAGCAGAATAGTATTGCGTTTAGTTAACACGGAATAAAAATAATAATAATAATAAAATACAGAATAATATTGATATTTGAAGCGTTTTGAGCAGTACTGATGATGACCACCATTAAAAACTAAATATTGCTAGCTCTCTGTGTTTCTACAAAATGATATTTACTACATCAAATTTTCAAGGCAGAATATTAGATAGTTTACGCGTATGAACAACTATTCAAAATTATTGATGTTCCGCTCTAATAAATAGATAGTGTCTGCTTTGTAATTATTGTAACACATTAAAGAAATGAATTTTTCGACATTTCTGGATAATCATACACCGACCCAGAAGTCCGTCGGTCTTGGATCCAGGCGGATCCACGTAGGGGGGAGGGGAGTTACTGGGTTCATGACCCCCCCACCCTACTTCTACTATCTCTTAGACGTAATTAAAACTTCTTTGAAATACTTTTCTGTAATGTAAATACATATAGATTCGAGGGAATTTGATCTAGGGTATATCTAATATCCAACCTTGTTATTATCAGTTATTTTTCTTATAACTTCTCAATTTTATTGTTTCATGCGAGTTGTGAGTAAGAAGATTGGCCGAATTGGGCCAAAAATGTCAGGGCCAAGGGCTTAACATCGCATTTATCTGTCAGGAACAGTAAAACTTAAAAGAATACCCAAAGTTGAGGAGCAAAGAAAAAGTTACCCAAAATTAATGCATTTTTAACGGTCATAAATAGTAAAATTGTGAATAATGAAAGTGAAGATAATATATTGACACAAATTATTCCTCTTTATAATGAGAGTTTGATTTCATATTTGCTGTGGTGCAAAATTCGTTTTAATTTTTGTAATAGATCAACTACAAAACGCTGACAGTGTTACTTCTGATAACTCTATTTACGCTCGAAATGACCTCGTTTCTATTTTCAAAAAAGCAGGTGGCGGAAATCGTGCCATAAATGTCAATGAAGTTTTACCGGATAAATCACAAGTTTCGCGGGGTCCACCAGTGCTTCCTGTCGAAGATCTCATATTTAATGTATACAGTATCAGTGCAGGTAGGACTACCTACATTTCGTTTGTTTAAAAAATTCAAATGGTTGCAATTAATTTGGGATCTTCATACGTAACAGTGTACTCATACTTATAGTAGCGTGCAAAAAAAATCGGACACTGAGTGAAATTTTTTTGAACGTCAGATAACGCGTGAAGGAACTTACCAATTGACACGGGTTTTTTTGCTGTTTGATTCTCATTTTCTTGTTAACATTTCCATTAAATATCGTTGAGATTGTTTCACTGTATGAAAAGTTATGGTATCACGTTTAATTGCATATCAAAATATAACCGTGCAAAAAAACCGGACACTTCCACAAATTTAGTAAAACACAAAATGTATTTAAAGAACCACAAAATTAACATTTATCTGACAGAACTATGGATCAATATTTAGTCGCATAACCCTTTACAACAATCACAACTGCGCAGCGGAGTCGACCAAACTGATAATTTTCTTCTATTCCGCCTCCAGCTCTGCCATCAAGTCGTCCGCTTTCTTAAATTTTCGGACGTAGACGCGCCTTCCTAGTTCTTCCCACAAGTGCTCGATCGGATTGAGGTCCGGCGACTGTGCTGGGCACTGCACATTTTCTCGGTGGCGTGCGGAAGCATAACCTTCCAATATCTCTCGATATTGGTTGGCGTTCATCTTGCCGTCCACATGTCTCAGCAGACCGACCACAGCTGAAGCGGCCTGAAAAATACACTGTAGCATAGTTCACATTTTCAGAAATTTCTAGAGAAGGTTACCCCAAATCATTACGTTTCTACCACCGTGCTTGATAGTGGGGACTTGATAAGGGTGGTCGAAGCATTTTCCGTCCGGTCGGCGCACGAACCGAATGCCGCCCGAAGATACCAAATTAAATTTACTCTCATGCGACCACAAGAATTCGACCACCCGAACCGGTTCGAATAWCTTGTGGYCGGATGTGAGTAAATTTAATTTGGTATCTTCSRACSGCATTCGGTTCGTGCGCCGGCCGGTCGGAAAACGCTTCGAACACCGCTATAAAGTCTCCACTATCAAGCACGGTGGTGGAAACGTAATGATTCGATGGTAATCTTTCCTAAAAATTTCTGAGAGTGTGAACTATGATATAGTGTATATTTCAGGCTGATTGAGCCTTGGTCGGTCCGCTGTGACGTGTGAACGGCAAAATGAATGCCAACCAATATCGGAAGATATTAGAAGAGTTTATGCTTCCGCACGCCACCAAAAAAATGTGCAGTGCCCAGCACAGTCGCCGGATCTTAATCCGATCGAGCACTTGTGGGAAGAGCTTGAAAAGCGCGTCCGCGTCTGAAAATTTAAGAAAGCGGACGACTTGATGGCAGCGCTGGAGGTGGAATAGAAGAAAATTTTCCTCAAGAAAATCATCAGTTAGGTCGACTTCGTGCCGTACCGTTGTGCTGCTGTGATTGCCGTAAAGAATTTTGCGACTAAATATTAATCTATAGTTGTGTCAGATAAATGTTAATTTTGTGGTTCTTTAAATAAATTTTATGTTTTACTATAAATTTGTGAAAGTGTCCGGTTTTTTTTGCACGGTTAGATTTTGATATGCAATGAAACGTGATACCATAACTTTCCATATACTGTAACAATCTCAACGATATTTGTTGGAAATGTCAACAAGAAAATGAGAATCAAACAGTAAAAAAACCCCGTGTCAATTGGTAACCTCAATCACGAGTTATCGACGTTCAAAAAAATTTCACTCGGTGTCCGGTTTTTTTGCACGCTACTGTATATGCTTTTAATGCCAAATATTTTTTAGGAGTATACATAGTGATATACCATTTCATTCCATAATAAGACCTAATCTGACCGATTCCACATGTTCAATACGCAAAGTATCATCACCCAGTTGTAGTCTAATACAGATATAAAACGTCTTTTCAAATAATATAGCTTCAGTTGAGCAACTTACTGCTGTATCGTACTCAGAGGCTATCCCAATCACCTTTTTCTAAAAAGATAACCCCAGACATGATGGTATAGAGATTTTGGATTGACCTGCAAGCTCCTTTTATTTACTGTCACCAGAACAATATGCTGACAGATGGCATTGCCATCCTAAATTCTTACTTACATCATACCATTGCTTTGGTATATAAGCAAAACCAGTTCTATGCCGTGCTGTCTACACTAGACCCAAACTGCACTGATGAGCTGTAATGACAGCGAAATAGATCTATCTGCAGTTGGTTGAGGTGTAGACAGCACAGCATAGACATGCATTTTAATATACGGAATTACTATGACACAACAGTTTAGTGATTGCCACAGCCACCAAGGAATTTCAACCAATTGCAAACATGAGTCTAGCAGGTCTGGTGGTATGATATTTAATTTGGTCTACGCTTCATCGAGTTAGACAGACACGATTGAATTCTTGCTACTCTACGTTGCTAAACTTCTATTAAATTTTAATCGTATGTTGTTACATAAAATTAATACAAAACTTTTTTCCTTTTGTCTTTTTGACCTCAGCTTTACTTTAATAAGAATAATTTGTTAACATAAAATACTTAAACACTGAATCTTAAGATGTATCGTAAACCCCACAATTCCACTTTGATACCCTTTTCCATTCTAGAGACACTAAAGCCCCTTAGAAAATAATTGTTTATACATAATCTGTTATTTAGTTATATAGTGTACTAGTTAGAGAAAAAAAGTTAAGACGTAAAATGCTCCTGAAAAAAGGTAATAACCTAAAATTATACAGACATATATAGGGTGTCCCATTTACTTCGTACAGCACTACTCTAAATGGAACACCCTATGTATTATTGCATTTTTGGTTTGTACATCAAATTCTAAGGTGACTTTATTAAGTATACACGTGGTCTAGGATAGGTCATTTTGGAGTTATTTGGGCATTTTGTGAAAAAAAATGGCGTTTACAGTGCTCTCGGAAATAAATAATATTTCTAAAACTAGAAAAGATGGAGAGATGGGGTTTTCACAGTTTTATAGGACATATCTAATAGTATCTCACAAGGTAAAGTATGATTATTTTTTTAACAATTGTGAAAACATAGTGCCCTTAATTTAGATAAATTCGAACATAGCTAACTTAATTTTTTTTAAATACAACGGTATATTTGTTTCTACGTCATCAAATGCATGTTCTAATTTCCTTTCAGTTGATATATTGAGATATTTGGAAAAAACTGGCGTTTTATTGTTTCTGCTAATATCAAGTTAACTTTGCTTATTCATCTTCAACTATTTTGTCAGATAATAAAGGATAGCTACCGGTTTTAGTAAAACATATCACGTTGTGCCACACTACTTTTTCATTTTTAACAATACCTATAAAATTTTATTATATTCTCCTTAATAGAATTTTGTTGAATTTTCTTTAATTATCGATTGTTATTTATATTGTTTTTATTTTCATATTAATTCATTAAGGTTTGAAAAGTTACATTTTATTTTACTCTGAAAATGTTATTAATACAACATACACAAAAATTAAAAAAAAAAACACTAAAGCAAATGTTCATAGTGATTTCCTCCCGCATTAATACACAATTGTAATCTTTCTTCAAATGACCTCGATACATTTCGTAATGTTTCATTACTAATTCCACTAAAAGCAACTCTAATTCTGTTCTTCATGTCGTCAGATGAAGTCGGGGGAGTTCGGTATACTTGATTTTTAACGTAATCTTATAAAAAAAGTCCATTTTTGTGATATCTGGAGACCCTGGTGGACAAGAAATTGGCCCTCCTCTTCCTATCCATCTTTGTTGAAAAACCATATTCAAATGATCACGGACTCTTATATCATAGTGAGCAGGGCCACCATCTTGAAGTAACCACATGCTTTGACGAATATTGAGCGGAAATTTTTCCATTAGTCTGGTAAGCAATTACGTAAAAAAATCAAATTAACACAACCGTTTCTGTGGAAGGGTGCTTTGTCGGTAAATAAAATATAATAAAAAAAGTAAGAATTTAGGATGGCAATGCCATCTGTCAGCATTACACTGGCATGATGACAAAGCCACCTAGCTGCCTTAACGGGTACTACTTCCTAAAAGAAGTCACCTGTAGCCTGACAAATTGGCATGCAACTGCATACTTCAATTTGACAGCAGGCCCCCACGGCACTTCTTGCTAACGGGCAAGAACCAACATACATAAAATGCATGTCTATGCTGTGCTGTCTACACCTCAACCAACTGCAGATAGATCTATTTCGCTGTCAAATTGAAGTATGCAGTTGCATGCCAATTTGTCAGGCTACAGGTCACTTCCTTTAGGAAGTAGTACCCGTTAAGGCAGCTAGGTGGCTTTGTCATCATGTCAGTGTAATGCCGACAGATGGCATTGCCATCCTAAATTCTTACTTTCACATACCATTGCTTTGGTATATAAGCAAAACCAGTTCTATGCCGTGCTGTCTACATTAGACCTAAACTGCACTGATGAGTTGTAATGACAGCGAAATAGATCTATCTGCAGTTGGTTGAGGTGTAGACAGCACAGCATAGACACGCATTTTATAATAAAAAAAAATTCTGTTTTCCGCAATTCTTTCCAGAGACCATTCACAAAATCTTAATCTTAAAATATGGTCATTTTAATTTAATTATTGGTGCAATTGAATGCGATATGGCTGCATTCTGTGTCTTTTTAATATTTTCTGAACAGAAGTTCGGCCTATTTCCAAGTCCCTACTAAGCTGGCGCGAACTTACATGCGGATCTTCTTGTATGGCAAAAAGGACACGTACTTCGTGTTCTTCATTTGTAGTATGTTTTATTCGTTCGTTTTTCTGGTAGGTAACTTTGCCGGTTTGGTCAAAGCGTTGCATCAGTTTTTCAAATGCACATTTTGAAGGTTGTCTTCCATCTGAGTAATGTGCCCTGTACAGTCTTGTGGCCAGTAAACAATTTTTGTCACTTGACCCAAGTATGTAAATCATGTCGGTCATTTCTTCAATTTCTTCATATTCAATGGATTGCAGGTAACACAAGAAAATACGTAAAATATTTAGTTACAGAACACAACACAAATATTGTTTTTACATGGCCAACTTGAATTAAATTAGACGAATTGCAACAACTTTCAAAATAATGCTATTAGTAAGAAAATAATTAAATTTTATATGGGTCAAAATAAAAACGTGGCACAGCCTGATGTTATGTACTCCGGTACCGGTATTCTTTATTGCATAACAAAATACCATAGCTAAGTTGATATTCGCAGGAACAGTAAAAAAAACAGTTTTTTTTAATTTCTTAAAAAGTATTAACAATACCTAGAGGCACCCTTATACCAACTGAAAGGAAATTAGAAGATGCATTTAATGACGTAGGAATAAATATACCGTACCATTTAAAAAAATCAAGTTAGCCATGTTCGAGTTTATCTAAATTGAACGGACTGTTTTCACAATTGTTAAGAAAAAAATAATCATGCTTTATCTTGTGAGATAGTATTAGATCTGCCCTATAATACAGTGAAAAAAACCCATCTCTCCATCTTTTTTAGTTTTATAAATATTATTTATTTTCGAGAGCCCTGCAAACGTCATTTTTTCATAAAATGCCAAATAACGCCAAAATGGCCTATCCTAGACCACATGTATACTTAATAAAGTCACCTAAGAATTTGATGTAGAAACCAAAAATGCAATAAGAGTGTTCCATTAAAAAAATCAGAGTAAAGTGATGTACCAAGTAAATGGGACACCCTGTATATGTCTGTATAATTTTAGGTTATGTAGCTTTTTACCAGGAACATTTTAAGTATGAACTGTTTTTCTCTAACCTTAACAATAAACAAGTTATTTTACTTTATCGCATTAATTTGCCACCCTGTATATGCCTCTATCCACACTATTAAGAAGCAGCAGTCATACCTACCCTTCGTGAAATCCAGATTATAATTAATTCTGGCATTACCATAAATTAAACAAATGTTGATGATACCACTCAAATGCAAGTTTTTCCAATACCGAAAAAATATTGACGGACCATGTTTTCCAAAATTTTTGGAATCGTGGAGACCTTCAACTTTATGTATTTTCAAAGCTGTGATGCAACTACATATACCAGAATTAATTATTAACTACTTGCGTGTTTTGATGTTCTACCTTGAATATCGGAAGTTTTATTTAACGTTCTTACCTCTTCTCTTACATATCTTCACGAGATAGAAGAGCCAAGTGGTGATCAGATTGATGGGCGAGGGAGCCGTGGTGGTGCGATGCATGGATCTTATCAGTTTGCTCAATCCAAATTTCCACTCGATGTCTGATTGCGCCTGCACACAGAAAATTCGTCAGAATAGATAACACTCACCAGGCAAAGCGTTCATGCTTAGCAACCTGCGTCGCAGGAAAATGAGTTTCTTTCGTAAACCGCACACTATTGATTACGGGCTAATCTTGAAGCGAGTAGCTCTCATGAACAAGAATGATTGTGGCTCGCCACCGGCGTGGTTGAGCGTAATGCCTTGGCGTCACGCAAATCTTGGATTTCTTGTGCATGCAAATCAGTTTTTTAACGATCTTTTTGTTAGACGGGGAGATTTAGTAGATGTTAGTTTTATGCGATACGTAGAGCAATTATTTAGGATTTTATTTTACGTCGTGGTCATTTATTTCCTAGAGTTTTATAGTAGTTCTACTGTGGAAGCTGTCTCGATGTCTATGCAGCTTTTGCCTACTTATTCATGCTGTTAACTACTTTCTACCTACGGTTTCAGCTGTGAAAAATGATTTTTTGATGTACATACTACTCAAATTGGTAGCTGCAATATTATAATCTATACGCTGTAATTGCATTGTGATATAAATAAATTTATTAATAAATGCAGTCTTTAATATCTTTTTTATTTCATTTGCCAATAGTGCTGTACTCTAATTTAAATTTGGTTTTAAACTGTAATTCTACAATCCCGTTTAATAGACGAGTAGTATTTTATTGTCTGGAGTTTCTTACATACTGATCCTTATGTAAAATAATAAGGAACTAGAACAAGGGTTAGTTTCGTTTACTTCTATTTTTACTTCTTTAATTTCGTATTATGAATTTTCCCTGATCTATTTTAATCGATTAGCAAATTTCATGCCGCGATTTTTTTGCCACCTTCTAAAAATAACTGCACGATAGTACTGATAAGTAATTTGAATTGATTTGAAAGCTTTATAAAAAAAGTTCTACTAGCATACTTTACTCAACAAAAATGACTGATATACGCAAAGTGATTTCTGGTTGCATCATACCTTCTAATAAAGATACCTAAAACACTGGTATTTCAGTTCGCCGCCATTTTCGTGACTAAATCTACAGCAAAATTTTAGTTCGACCAATCGTCGTTAGATGACAACACTAATCTAAGCTACGTAAAGTGTAAAGTCCCTAGATAGATAAAGTACCGCAATAGTCCGCCATTTTAGGGCAAAATAGCGGCGGGAAATTTGAATATTTATAACCAAACTATCAAACCTGACCTTAAAGATTAGAGAACTGGCAGATATCAGACTCTGATACAATGGTGTTTGACTGTTCCCTAGGCAACTGGCATCGCGTTTTAGGCATCAGAACTATATATCTGACAGTTTTATAATCTTTAATTTTGAATTTGTTTGGTTTGGTTCCCTCTCCCACCTCTCGCCCTAAAATGGCGGACAATTGCGGGACTTTATCTATCTAGGGACTTAAAAGGTACGGCACCCTAAATTTAGGTACGGCACTGAAACGTCAACATTTTGATTTTTAAATATTCCCTAGTTTGTTTTAAGCGATTTACATGAAATTACACCAAATTACACCCCAATTCCAATTCCTTAAGTCGTTTCCATCATGTATTGGTTCATTCGAAATAAAGAAAGAGAGGTGATAGCGGGACCGATGATACTGAAAACATAGGCGTCATTAGAACGTGATAGCCGGATATCACCAGGAGAGAATAGATGTAGACTTAAACTAGATTTAAGGTTAATAGATTAGGCCAATACTAACACGAGTAAATATAAGTAGTAACACTAACAAGGAAAAAAATACAACAAAACTGGGGAAAAAGAGAGCTTTGCAAAGAACATCAAATTTAGCGTCACCTCCCCAAGGTAAGGGACGGGCATCGAAACCTAGGTAACGTCTATAAGACGAAATAAAAGTCTTAGCTACGGCTAAGAATAAACAACCTGTTAAAAATATTCAGGTAAGAGGTTTTAAAAAATGGCTTGCAAAAAATGTTCCCATCACTGAGTACATAAAGAAGTCGATTACGTACTTAATTTCAAACTATTGCCGATTATTGCTCGTTGTTTAGTCACGACATTATCATAATTTCACTAACATCAGTGTCCTTTGTTCCTAGTTGGTAAACTTCTTATAAATGACGTACCTTGGTATGCTAATGTCATCTGTTTTCAGAAGCCGAACTAAATTTTTGCAATACGTTTTGAAACCTTTTTTACAGGAGTAAGTTAGGCTACTAGAGTTAACCCCAAATGTTAAAAATAATCTACTTTATACTAGGTAAATCATGAAATATCTCAGCAATGAAAGTACAGTTGAACCTAGATAAAAAGATCAAGATATTTCAAATGTAGCGCACTTCCGGTTACACCGAAAGTGGACACTATAAAAATCACTATGTTTATTGAAGTATTTTTGAATTTTGCATTTAAAATAAATGCCAGTTTATTGATATTACATTTGTCCCAAGTAGCACCATTCCGGAGTTATTTAATTTTTTTTGCAAAAATTGACGTTTGCAGTGTTTGTGCCATTTTGAAGACCTTCAAAATGACAATTTGCATTGCATTGCATTGCATTGTAGTTCAAATTTACTTTTTGCTTGTATGATGTTGTTGGTATCTGCCAAAAAGGTTTTTGAGAAATTTGAAAATTTAGAATAATTACGTGTTGTCATGTTAGCTGCGTACGACGCTTGGCAAATTTTCTTTTGTCTTTTGTATTCACTCAACATCCAAATGCAGCGGCATTTCCGAATTTGAAAGAGAGATGGTGTAAAGTATCAGAAGAAAGAACGTACCAAATCTGTGGTACATGAAGAAAACCATGTCCTAATAGCTGCTGCTCTTGTCTAAGATCCCCACTTATGCAGCAGAGACACAAGGCAAACTTCTGCCCATAGGCGTAGCTAATACAATATTTTAGGGGAGGCTTAAGTCCCTCGAGTAGAAATCATAATAATTATTTACGATAGGTATTAAGACATTAAATAGTGAAGTTGACCTTCTCAGTGGAAGCAGCTTTGGCGATGGCAGTTTTACCGTAGTTCATAAAAATTTAAAGTCAGTACTTATCAATAAATTATTATATTTAAATCTTGAGAAATATTTTTAGGGGGGCTATCGAGAAGACCCAAGATCCAAGACTCCCCCCAAAACACCGCTAGCTACGTCTATGCTTCTGCTTCAACAAATACTGCATAAAAATTCATTTCTTCCGTATTATGTTCATTTTGTTCAGGAACTAGATCGGTTGCAGTTTTTTTAATGGAACCTACAAAACTTCAATACGGAATTTTTTTTATATTGGACTCTTCTACGGATGAAGATACTACCATTGTTACAGTACCGTCAATCCTGATTGGATAAGGCTCATGGATCATCAACATAGGTGATCTTTGAATGCAGGGGGTGACATTCTGGCATTGCTGGATGACCCATATTTAAACTATACTTTTTCTTTGGAAATGTCATCAGCGGTATACAATTTTTTTTTTCGTATTTTTAAGTTAGCTTTATCTGTCGCAGTAACTTTGAAGCCCTATATCTATAAATGTATAATTCATTTAATCTTGATTCTGTTATTTTCGCTCCTGATGGGTATCCCAAGAATACTAATGACCAATGTGAATTAGTGAGATGTAAACTTTCCTAACGAGAAYACTAAATGTCAGCTACCGACATAGTAGAGTTTCTTTACACAGAAAACATTTTATGTAAACTGCATATAAGAAGCGTCATCGTAAAAAAACAATACAACAATGACTCTTTTTTACTCAACTTTATCAGCTTTAGATTAGTTATGTATATGTTGTAACAGGTACCATTGAATTTGTAAGTGTACTGTAAGAAGTTTTAAATTTGCTATTGTTTTCATATGAGAAAGAGCATTCAAGAATTCTGTTATAAACTTTTAGATTCCATTATGAAAACTCCCTGATAAACGCTTACTAGGAAATTGTTGTTATTCATCGGTATATTTCTATATGCAATTCGACTCTAATTCTGCAAAGTTTGGCCTCTAGAGTTCCACGTTCAGTGTCAGACCTTGCATACGTAGAAAATCTTTATAGGAACTGCGTGCCTTACCATTATACAACTATTTTAATTACATTACTTATGAAGCCTTGCATTGTTCTAGTTTTTCTTTTACATGAGTACTACAAAGAAAAAATACTGTGACGTAATTGAGTCTTATCTAATACCATAAGTATCAGGTTTTCTCAGAACTACTTATTGTCTTTTTTAAATACCTACCATTGGCAGATTTTTGGCGACACCACATTACTATTTAATCAGTTTTATGTTTAAATATTTATGTTTACTTATTATTGTACGGCACCGCTTACACCTCAGCTTATTAAGCGATTAAAGCAGCTGTGAAATTTGGGAGGTAATATTTGCATCGTTTATATATATTACACAGTTAAATCGTAAAATAATACATTATTGACGAAGAACTCGTATTTAGTACATTACCTAGTTAAGTATGGTTTTATCTGAATCTTTTAATCGTCATTGGAATTTTTATCGAAATTAAGCCAAAACATAACTTAATCATTAAAGGTACATTCAAGAAAATTATCTGTTTAGTTAAAATAAAATTAAAACACTTGGTTCTTGTTAATAATAAACTTACAGTATTGTTTCTTTCGATTTAATCAACAACATTCAAAATTTGAAACTCTCCTTTCTGCAAAATTAATTTTATTTAATGTAAAAAGCACATTTACCTCAGTTAAGCTTTCAGAATTGTGGAATATTCTAGACCTTCAACACAACCTTTAATTCAAAGTTAAATACCGTTCTCGTAGAATGCATGGCACCAAAGTATATGTCAAATCTAATAACAATTACAATACTAAATAAGCTCCCTACTAGCCGAAATTTTTATGGACGACTTTGAGAACAATGTTTTTTTTTATTCTAGTAATAACGTTTTTATAACACATATAGTAGATTGGTATTGCTGCGTTTTCTACACTTACATTTACAGGAAGAAAACGTGAGATTACACATTTCTTAAACTTTCTTAATATTCCTTCCATCCTAATATATAATTTACTCTAGAATTAGAAGCTGACAATAGCTTAAAATTCCTGGATTTACCTAACAAATAAAAGGATTGGGAACCCTCTCGATTACAACATACATAGAAAACAGAAACAAAAGATAACATTACACATTAATATTCAATTCAAAATTATTCTGTTAAAATGTCCGCCCTTCGTAGTCTAATTCATAGATACTGAACGGTTCCAAAAAATTACGAGAAAGAATTAAAATCATCAAAATAAAAGCGTTTAATAATGGTTACAGTTCGTTAATTACTGATAGAAAATAAAACTATTATAACTCCGTAAAAAACTTGTTAAGTGCTTTTTTGCGTTATGTTAATATCACAGGCGAACTAGTAAATAACAAATTGATGAAATTATTAAGACAAGCTCTTACTAACAATAAAGGTAGATTATACTTCATAATTAAGTGCATTTCTGCAGGTTTTGTCAAACACTACATAGAAATGAATCATAATATTGATCTGGACAATATGAAATTGCTGTACCAATGCAGCAAATATCGGAAATTATTTTTTTTTAACAACTGGAGATTGAAAACCCTTGACATTAATGAATACATAACTAACGTCCAAGTAGATTTCAAATCCTCCTCTCTGAATAATATACAGGTTTTTCAATTGTTCATAATTTTCCTGTTTCGGATTTTACCGATTGTCGTGTAAATCTCTGATCCCGATTAGTTAAGTGTCTAAGAAGCTTTATTACTACACCAAAGCGACTCATGCTTACTTTAAGACTCTAGTATCACAAAACTGAAATAGTTCAGCTATTGAAAATGAAGAGAACTTCGATAAAAAGGTTGGTTGGCCCTACCACCACCGATACCGCAGCTGTGAGGATGGCCGCCACAGTCAAATCTAAACACTCCTTAAGCTCTGTTTTTATTCGCCACCTGATTGTGTACTTGTAGCATTTTTTTACATAAGTTAGATTTAGTATGTCTTGATACTCTGAAGAAAAACCAAACACTTTGAAACAATACTGTAAGTTGACTATTAAATTATGTGGAATAACAGACTGCTTTTATTTTAATTATAGAAAGTGTATCACCAAGGACACAATTGAATCAGTAAATCTGTTTAGTAATATTAATATAAAGTATCAGTGGCGGCTCGTCCGGGTCGGCAGGGTCGGCACTGCCGACCCAGAATTTTGATCGAAGAAATTATTTTTTTTTCGTATTTTTATGTATATTTTGTTTTATTATGTTCAGATATCTTGAAACAGTTGGAGCGTATTTTTTTACATTACCATCAAATTAATAATTAGCCAAAATCACATTTTTACGGGTTATCCTGAAAACCGTGTTTGTCATCCAAGCCCGTGATCCAACCGCTGGGTCAGCAGACCGCATCGTATAAGGAAGCAATAGCATCGTTTTCCTATGAGCTGAACAAAGACGCAACCCTGCGCGCATATTGAATATCGAGGCGAAAATCGAGACTCTGCAATGCCTGGGGTCGGCAGACAGCATAAAACGTTAAAACGGACTCCATCATTTATTTCAATTATTTCAAGTTTTTTTTAATCAACCAATTATAGTTCTGTTTTCTACTGAGTATTACAAATTATCTGATTGAAACCCTATACATGCTTACAGTTTTTTTATAATCATAATTTAATTTTACGTATATATGTTAGTATTGAAGTTAATAAAGGAGGCCCGGCATTCATAATCGTCGGATTCCGAAAATTAATTTTGACATGTACATTGAACAACAATTATATATATAGTTCAATACTGAAATCACGAAAAACTACCCGAATGTTCTACGAAATTTTTCATTTTCCCAAAATTATTGTAAGAGCTATCCTCTTAAATAAACAATTTTAAGCAGATACCTTCAAACATTTAACAGAATTAATTAAATACATGTTATAAATYTAGTCAATCTGAAATCATTGAAGAATTTAACACAAAAAGAAAATAACAAAATAAGTAAGCGCCAATACCCATATAAGCGCTTAATGCTGTCTGCCGGACTTCCGAATACATCTTCGGATTGGGTCGACATATATCGACTTCTCCTCTCCGGTGCAGTACAGGTGCACGCTTAACGTTGAAATTATGTAGCTAGTTGCCAGATTAGGCTATTTGTTACCAAATGAACTATCTTTTTAACAAGTTTTAACAAGCAAGTAATAAACAACAACAACTACGAGTATATACAAAATTATTTACTAATTTATAAATAAATAATATTGACTAACTAGAGTGGACCAAAGTTTTTACTGCCGACCCAATAGAATTTGTCACCAGCCGCCACTGTAAAGTAGAAGCTCCAAATTTAGCATTATCCATCTTGTCAAAAGTTCAGCAGTTTTGCAAGGATATTTTTAGCAGTTCTAGAAACTCAGTTGACTAAAGAGTTCTTAATAGAAACAGATTCGGCGATTTATTTTATCAGTAAACGTGTAAATTTATATTTTGCCTGATTAGCAGGTACTGGAAGATGTTTGGACCTGGATCCTTTATCTTCTTCAAGGTATGCTTTGAGCTATTATATAAACAAAGCAAATATTTCTCCAAAATTACAAGTCTTCAAAATTTTTGCCAAAATTAGCCAAAACAAACCAAAATTATTTATCTACGGATGATGAAGAAGGCATGTAAGCGGTACAGCTGCCAAGTCCCTCTGACGTGATCCAGCCTAGCAGAGCTTGGTGTGCCATGGCTGCTTAATGATGTGAAATATCTTTGGTGCATGGGCCAGCAAAAGAAGAACTTCCGTGCTAAAACGACCTGTTACCTGAATGTGCTGGTAGGTATCGGTCATCATGGCGATAAGTAGGTTTATTAAAACTACCACCGATACCAACATATAAATCCCAAAAGAGAACTTAAACGGTATGGCAGTCCACAGTGGCTGCGTTCTGTCATACTGCGGGACGCGTATGTCTCTCGTCTGTGTTTGGCCGAACACAGCAAAAAACAGCAAGTCGAATATCTCTAACGGGCTCTTTACGACTGGAATCACAAAAGCAAACAGCCAATTACCTGGATACGCTGATACGTGTCACTCATCATAGCAATCAGTAGGTTTATCAACACCACCACCGACACCAGCATGTAAATACCAAATACCACTTTGAAGAGGTTGTCCGTCCATTTCGGCCTGTAAGGTTCCGGGTTGGGGTTCGCTGGGGTGCTGATCTTTTTCGTCGTCAGCTCTTCGTAGGTGGTCTGGCCGAAAACGGCGAAAAATAACAACTCGAACGCGTATAAAGGGCTCATCACCACTGGGAACATTGATCATTTTCTGTGTAAGTACATGTTGCTGATGATCACGCGACATTCAATACAAACTGTACAGCCAAGAGCCAGCTCATGCTTTGGGTTTCCTTCTGAAGCTGTATTTTGGTCGGATTTATGTCCTTTGTTTATAGTTTGTGGTTTAGCACAGCTGCGTGGTGGGCTATTTGTTGTGATGTGTGAAAGCTGAAGAAAGCTGAATGTGTTAATGTCTAATACATTTAAGAAGCTTGCTTATGTTAGCGTATTAAGTATTGGCTGTACTACACCATTTAATTACAGATAGATCGGTGGAAATTTAATATTCAATAAGTACGAAAGCGCACATTGCATAAAAGCAGAGAATGTTTAAATCAACGGTTGCTAACACAATTAAAAACGCTTAAAATTTGCGTTATCAAGCAATTATCGATTTAACACTGGATTAAGGTTAATCCACCTCTGTGCAATTTGCCCTAAATTTTGTATTTTAATGACTTAAGCAAAGTATTATAAAGTGGAACCAAATATTTGCCAACAAATTTCTTTCAAACTGGTTTTTCCTTTGTATATAATGGCTCATTTAATTTCTCTCGCCATTAGAATCTCGGAAACGGTAAAAGGTACAAAAAGTTAAAAAAAAAATTCTTTACATAATGAAGATGAGGCATATATCTTGAGAACTGGGATATAATGTACAGATTTAAAAATATTGCAAGAAATGGAACAAGGCCTTTTACGGGAAATAAGCTTTAGCGCATGTCCTTTGCATCGTCTAGATATATTTAATTTCATTTTATGCATAAAGGATACATTTCTTATAGCAGGCAAAATACAGATAAACAAGTACCTACATCTTGATCATCTTTGGGCCAAGACCTATCCAACGAGCCATCGGGTTAGATACGTTCAGTCGTTGCTGAGTTATGAGTGTGACAAACTTCAGACGGACAAAGTGTGGAAGTTAACGCATTTCTTCGTAAATGAAGTGGAAAAACTATATTTTTCCTTTGTTGTAATAACTGTCATGTTTTTCTTGTCTAATTAGTTTGAAATTTGAAACGACTGTTCAAAAAAAATATTATGAATTCATTATTGATAATACAAAATTAAAGTGACGTTTTATTTACTTAAAAAAACTATTTACCTTATACTACATATTAGGTTGTAAACGCCTACGTTGCGATTACAACAGTTTAGTTTTTTAAATCGCGTCATATATTAAAAAGAGAACGTGTGAACTGGTTTGACCGTTATAATCTCAGTCGGCCGAGAGTAAAACACATTCAAAAAACAAAACATCAAAACAAGTGGAGTTGTTGATGGTGTAAACAGCAATACAAAGTAGAGTTTTAAAGACTGTGGGTAAACAAATTTTGAACACAAATAAATGTAATTCTTATAGAAATCATGTTCGATAAGGATTAACATGATTTTAATATATCCATAATTTGTGAAAAAAATTGCAATACTGTGGATTCTATTATTATCAAACTGAAAATTCATGTTTTACATGAGGAATGATATTAAATAAAATGTACCGCCTTTATCTAATGGTATTGTATGATAGGCAGACCAAAAAGAAAAAAGTTGAAGATCATGCTAAAGAAACAAATTTCATATCGAATGTTTATTGTCAGAAATTAGCACATCTATACAGTCTTCCCAAACTTTAAGCCAATGGGACAGAAAAGACATGAGCGCTCTATTAATAGAAAGGAAAAAATGCTATTTGCCAATATTTCTTTTCCATATCTTAAAATCTATACGTTATTTTTCTATTTTCAAGACACGCTGTGTATAAACTTTAAACTAAATTTTTCAGTTAGTGAAGATATCACTCTTTAGTATTCATACCCATAAAAAAGGTACGTTAGAGCTGTGGCAATTATTCTGTTATAAGTTAGGTAATAATAGTAACTTGGGTCCTTTGTACTCTCATTATATTAATATACTGATGGCTACAGCTGTTTCAGTCCTTGTACCGAAACAGCTGTAGCCATCAAAATATTATTATATGAGAGTACAGAGGACCGAAGTTATTACCTAACCTAATTCTAATACTTTCACAATAGATCGATATTCTTAAATATTCTGGTATAGTCAAACATTAAGATAAGTTAATATAAATTATAAATATGATACTGGAACGCTCTCAGTTTGAAATCCTCATAACTTTAGAATTAATTGTGCGATTTCAATTATTTACAAAACGCGGTTATTTGGTCCTACCCTGCTTTCTATTTAAAATATTTGAGTTTGTGGCAAATTCAGTAAAAAAACATACCATATTCAAACAGATTTTTTAGAACGGATTGTCTGAATTCAATTTTCCAAACGCAGAGAATAAAAATAACTTTCAAACGAGATGTCACGCCATATCAGTTGCTATTTAAAATATTTGGTTGGTTATGAATGTGGTGCCTTTTCGAATTTTGAGAACAACCTATTAAAGGAAATAATTTTTCAACCCGTATTTTATCCGAATCTTGTATCTAACGCATTGGAAAGTTAACATGGGGGAGGGAAAAATATTATTTTTGAAAATTGAGTTGATTTTGCTTGAACATTGTGCAGGGTGGGTCTTTCTCTATGACTATTCTAGCGATCTCGGAAACTAGCAGCGTTAAAGGGTAAGCTATAATATGCTGGGTCAGATTTTCTGATTTATAAAAGAACTCTAAATACAGAAGTTGTGAATAATTTTGCCTACTAAGCATTGTTATTCTAGTTGTCATTTTAAGATTTGATATAAGCTAGTGTTTTTTTTTAATTCAAACTAGTTCAAAAATATAATATTCGGTCGTGTTTTCAAGGTACCATTGGAAAAAATTATTTATGCTTTTCTTATTTTGATAACACTAACTTCAAATTTAATGCAAATAAATAATTTAACATACCGATAATGATTTATATAGCAGAAGCTTTCATAGTTCATTTAGTATATTTTATATAGTGTTGTCTATTCGTATCGAATATATTCGTTTTTCGAATACAGTAGAGCAAATATTCCCTAAATTAATAAAATTACCATTCGATACGAATAAACGAATATTCGTATTCGTTTTATTCGGAAACGAATAAACTATCGAAAATGAAATTAATTTTATTCGGATATTGGGAAACGAATAAATAAGTAATCGTATACGTTTTATTCTGAAAAAATTGAATAAATACATTCTATTTGAAGTGTTATCCCATTTCAGATTTTATTTATTTACAAATATAATATGTGTTTTTGATTCGTCTTCGAACAATCATAACGAAGAAAAAGTAGATATATGTAGGTTGGAGTTTAAAGTTTGCGTATGGATTTTGTACAGCAGTTGCTCTCGTCCAAATATCCATTTACTCGTTTTAGAATAAACTAATACGTATATTCTTTTATTCGTTTTAGGATAAAATTAATACGAATATTCGTTTTCTAATAAATCGAATAAACTTGTTTAATCGTTGTCAAATAAGACGAATACGAATATAACGTGCGATGTACTTAACATACATTTTCGTTTATAAGTGCCATTAACATTTACTAATTGCTAGCCCTCCCAGAAACAGTTTAGTCCTACGTTAATTATTAGAAAATCGATTAATAGATAAGATTGAGTATATCTTTATGGGGTAATAGCCAACAGTAGTTTACATTGGAAAAGAAAACATAAATTGGAAAGCCTACCTACCATATTCTACATGAAATTGCATAAAACATATATAGCCTTTACATTTTCTCTGTAGAATCAGAAATAGAGCAGAAGCAACTAAAGTCGCAGTAAAAAGGCAGTCTTAAAATTTCTTTCTAGCTCTCTTCGTTTCTAAGATCTCCAACTTAGTCATCGAAAAAAAAACCCACTATGTATACTTGTTTTCATACTTGTTTGTATTACATGAATATTTCAATTTATTTATTTCCACTGATCTATCTTTAAAGTTTAATTGTCGTGGTTTTATAATTCTGTTATAGCATCATTAGTGTTACTGTTAGTTACTCCAAAATACTCTTCAGACGGAAACCAGTGCTGAAAGTGACACAAACAATAAAACGAAACGAAACAAGACACGCCGATGGCCATTCTGGTTGGCCACCAGCACACAATGAAAGCTTTCCGGTCGGCGAGGACATCTTGCGACACACTCGAGGACCTAGGGAGACTATACACACATCCTGCATGGAAAACATAATCGACTAGACAGAGGTTCTATCAACGACACAGCAGCCGGCTTCTCCACTTACTGAACTCAGGCGACGGTCGTTTCTTTTTCCAGTTAGCACGGCTTCGGAACACCGTTGGCCTATCGAACCATTCTGCATCAGCGGTCAAGTCTTCGGACTCTGCACTCCGTTTAATAGTGTCATTGTTTAAAACGATCCAGTATTTGTTAAAAAACAACACGAGTTATAATATTTATCATGGAATGCGATGTTAAATGAAAATTGTTTATTTACAACCTAAAGATTTAGGTACATTATAAGGGATACTGATAATGCAATGTTTAAAACGTACTGTTTAACTTTTCATTTTTATCATTAAAGATATAAGTATGAGTAAACACATACATGTTACTCTTTTTAAGAATACCGCCATTTACGAGTTAATCTCAACGGGAATTGGCATCTTCAAAAGAATCGTCGTGATATAGATATACAAACTTTTATTTGGGAAGACAGAAATTTTTGTGCGACATTAATCTGACGTTTAATTTCAAGGAGAGAAAAATTATCAACCCGTTTTTTTAAAGAATTTTTCATTTCGATTTCTCTTAATTGACTTTATCAGATTGTTGATGTTGCTGCATGAATACCAATATTAGTCACACTAATTGGCTAAAGGCCAGTGTTACTAAGAAAGACATGTCAGAATTCCTAATCGAGGCACCATATAAAAATATTTAATTTATAAGGTAAACTTGGGTAACTTTACAGGTAGAAGAAAGCAGTAGTTATTCTTGTCCCAGTATATTAATATTCGAAGAAGTTATGCTTCGTGGGAATTTCGACAGTGTAGGGTGGGTGATCAAGTAAATGAAAGCATTAACACTGTTTTAACGTCGACGTTTTGAAGATGTAATTATATTTTTCCTTATTCAGCAGGGCGGCCATCATGATCCGAATCCGAACTCCAGCAGCAAACGGGCCACAAAAACAATCAAATTGGGCAAGGAACAAACTTAACAACACATGTGTGAGTCCAACAGACAGTGTAAAACAAAAGATGCGTGGACTAAATGTTTTACACGAGGTAACAATAGCGAAAACGCCGAGAGCTACAGGGTTTCTATAAATTATTCATCCATTCGGGGCACTTATGGAAATTATCTATTAATCAATTTGCCGCCTCTCAGGAAAGTGACGTATAGGTACTTGTCATCTATTGATTTTTGAATTATTTGATATATTGTAATATAAAAAAAAACGCCTGGGAGTATCTATTTTCAACATTTTATGTAATGTTTTGTGAGATAATTAACTTTAGGGTTGACATGTTGTTTTCCGGGCTGGTTCCCACGTTGGCTATTTGACCTTGACGTTTCGACACCAATGTCGGTATCTTCCTCAGAAATAGCTTTGAAACTACTTCTGAGGAAGACACCGACATGAGTATCGAAACGTCAAGGTCAATAACCAACGTGGGAACCAGCCCGGAAAACAAGATGTCATCGACATCAACCACGGAAGCCTTCAAACCAAAACTTTAGGGTTGCAGAAAGCTCACATTTCGGAGCTGTGGTGTGCCATTGATATGCAACCTTCAGTCGCCGTGCATATTGTAGCTAGGCAGCAGTTACAAAAGGGCGTCACAAAAAATTCAGAAATCAACGCCACCCACGTTGCATGAATCATCTATAGAAACCCTCTATTTTGCTCTGCAAACAAAAACAAATTTTCCGCGAACATTTACAGAGAAGGATGAAAATATCAAAGATATAGAAATTTGAAGTATCTTAACTGGTGGCTGACAAAGGCTAAATCAAAATTCTGGAATTATCTTAGTAGAAATTGGAAACTGACCGTCGACCGCGTATTCGTAAGTGCAAAATCGTACAGATTCTGCAAGTCATTAGTTTCGCCGCATTTCAGACACTCTTCTAGCAAATAGAGGTATAGACGTGCTTGGGATAAAAAAGCATGAGGCCGCTCGGGGACAATTACGCCCACGATGAACTCGGCTCTGAAGATGCTTACCACAGCAGTGGGCGAAACTTCAGCGAGGAGGAAATCGCCACGACCGCGGCCAACTACCTCGAAATTAAATTACAGTATACAGAAAATATTCTTGATAATAATTGCAATACAACACATCGCCATGAGCTAAACTAAAGCTGTTACTGCAACTTTTACTTCACTGGCCTCGATAGCTAATTTTGTTCTAAATAGAAAAACAACTGAAACAAAAATCGAAAAGTCACATACTGATCCGGTGTCTGTAATATTTGTACTAACTGCACGATTAATTTCTTACTATAGCATCTATTTTTTAAATTTAACTTTAGTGTTCTCAGTAAAAAACTTGAAATCGAATTCTAAATCAATATGTCAAAAATGTTCGTTCAATGGTTTGTGTACCTTGCGTTTTGTTAGCTTTAGCAATCAGTAAACGCATCTTACTTTGTAGAAACAAACAAGTGAACAAAATAAGCTTTGTTGTGGAAAAAAGTAATTTTAGGTGTTTTGTTTTTAAATTAATCACCTTATGTACAATAATTTAAACATAACCAAATCTAACGCTTTCGTTACTAAACTATTTATATGTCAATAACGCACATTCGATGACTCTACTATCTACATAATTGCAGATCAGAATATAGCAACCGTTATTACAGAAAGCTTTGAGTGTGGATATGATACAACACAACTTCCTCATGAATTTTTCATGTCTAATGTCTTTCCATTTGTAGTTCTAAATCCAATATTAGTAAATTACTATTAATAAGTAGAATGTAGCTTGAATCTTTAGGGAAGGATGATCTTTCAAAAATTACGTAGAAGTGACTCCAGATGCAAGTTCTGTACAATAAAACAGATCAATATTTCTTTGGGACTAAACATCGACAGTACGATATATTTTATCAATAGTTTTGAAGAAGAGGTGTACATAGCATCAATATGTCCATCACTATCGTTTCCAATGGTTGCTGAACATATATCAAGAAATTCTTAACAGTAATATGACGATAAAATGACTATTTTGGTCAATAATCGTAGGCGCACCTACATTACGCAACCCAGTTTTACTGGCTAAAGGTGTCATCAAATAGTTCATTTGTTTGAGGAACAGATCGCAGCGGAGGAAGGTGTCTAGATAAAATAGCCAAAATACAATGACAGTCAAACTCACCAAGCATATAGAAATGCTGGGTTAAAGTGATTTCAAGAAGTATCGTCTATTGTATGCACATACACTACCTGGTACACGAACTGCTGCGAAAGTAGAAGCCACACGTCACTAAAACCAAAATTTGTTTTTTAAACTCATAATTACGACAATTATGGCTAGGGTTTTTGCTAATTATTCGCAATTATTACGATTATTACATAATGCGGTGGAGTTGAGTTAAAATGAGGTTCAGAGATTTGTTGACTTATTTTATCAACTTCTAAGTTAGCCTTCATAATATATTAGCTTTTACCTAACCAGAAATAAAGTGTTTGTTGCAAACTTTTGTAAATTAACAAAAGTTTAGGCCAAATTATTCGCGATAGCCAAATTGTCTTCTCTTAGAAAAATTTCTGATTTAAACAAATGGTTGCCTCTACAAGATGGTGTCCTTTAGGAACGTGCTGACGTCACACCGATATCTCCTATAGGGCAGTAGAAATAGGAGACCAATTTCTGGCTCTATTAAGTGATAATTACTTTCACGTTGCTATCAAAGCAGGTCATATCAATATAATCGACACCTGTTCAATATGAAATATTGGATATACAGGGTGTCTCAAAATTGACGCCCGTCCTTTGAGAATATGAATCGGGGGGCTAAATCAAATCGAAATGTAAGAATAAAAAAATTGCGTTTAGGCCATGGTTACCGAGTTATCGATAAAAAAAACACAGATCTGAAAGACAACCTTTAAACTCTATTAAAAACAAATAATTGTTACAAAACAAAAAATTAATTTATAAAACATGTTCAAACACATCGCCGTCTACCTCAATACAAACGTTTGCACGATTTATCATTGAATCACGCACCCTCTGTAGCATGTTATCGTCTATAAGTGTCACAGCAGCGTGAATACGAGCCATTACATCTTCCGGGTTCTCAACAGCTTCCAAGTACACCTTTTCTTTCAAGAATCCCCAGAAGAAAAAATCTAAAGGATTTAGATCCGGGGATCTAGAAGGCCATAGCACGGGTCCACCCCTTCCAATCCAGCAGTCTGGGAATTTTTGATCTAGTAAAGTTCTCACTTGTCTACCATAATGTGCAGGGGCACCAACAAGTTGGAACCAACAATTCAATCTAGTTGCTAATGGAACTTCTTCTAGCAATGGCAGTGGTAAATTGTCATTTAAAAAATGAAAATACGAGTCTGAATTAAGTCGGTTAGGTAAAATGTTTGGACCGATTACATTATTATTTAATAATCCAGCCCAAATGTTTACTGACCATCGTCTTTGGTGGCATCTTTTACGTATTAAATGGCGGTTTTCCTCACTCCATTTATGTAAATTATGGGTATTTATGATTCCTTCCAGCGTAAATGTACACTCATCAGTAAACATAATATTTTCTATAAAATGAGGATCATTGTTTACGCTATCCAATAACCATCTACAAAAATTAATCCGAAGCTCCCTATCTCCTTCATGTAAAACTTGAACTTTTTGAGGTCTAAAGGGATATAAGCCATTCCTTCTTAATAATCTACGAATGGTATCTTTTTTAAAATGAGTTTGTCTCGATGCAACTCGAAGACTTGTACCAGGTTCCGCCTCAACAAAATTAAGAATTAGCTCTTCTTGGACGACGTTGAGCGTAGGACGACGTCCCCCCTTATTTAATCTGGGATTTAAATTACCTGTTTCCAGTAATCTTTGTTCAACACGTCGTATAGTTTTTGCATCAGGATGCCGTCGATCAGGGAATTTTACTGCATATGCTCTAGCTGCACTGGTGGCATTATCATTATACGCACCTAATACTTTTAACATATCAACGTATTCTCGATTGGAATAATAACGTTCCATTTTTAAAACAAGTAACCGGATGGAATAGTTAATACTTATAAATGACAGAAGTTGACAGAACTAATAATAAACATTTAACAATCGCCATAGCCACCTATGCCAGTCATTTGTTTTAAGCCGACTTCGTTTTCAGTACAGTTTAAATATGGACTTTCAGATCTTTGTTTTTTATCAATAACTCGGTAACCTTGGACAAAACGAAATTTTTTTTATTCTTTGGTTTCAATTTGTTTTAACCCCAAGATTCATATTCTTAAAGGATGGGCGTCAATTTTGAGACACCCTGTATATGGAGTCAGCTGGAAGGAAGTTGGGTAGCAACATATTGCTCTATAAAGACGTACTCTACCATTGCCAGTCGTGAGTGATTCTTCCCCTTCTTACTGCTGAGTTTTTTGAAGAAGACAATTTTCGTTGGGACAGCGTAAAAATGTTTTCTTTTAAACTTCAAATTACGAATCTATACAAATTTTAGGATCTGTATAACCAAATTAGTACAGCTAGCGCGGAAAAGCACTCCTTTTATTAGTTTTATGGCATTTTCCGTGAGCAAGGGTTGTGCCCTTGCATGACAATGCAATCACCTATCTTCTGCTCAGATATAACTTTATTATTAAATTAACTAGAAAATTCAATCTCACACTGCAAATTAAAAAACCACGTGAGAAACGTGATGGATTACTAAGGAGTGGTTACATTCTATTTGTGTACTGTATTTATAAGTTAAAAACCCACGCCTTTGAAAGAAACAAATGACCTTTTATTTAGAATATGAAAATAAACGGTAAACTGAAGAAGTATTATTAATTTCTACTATAGTACTGCCACGGTCAATATACGTATAATGTCTGAGAAGTACATAGGTAAATGGATCACATTTAGTATAGTACATAGATTCTCGAACGTCCAATTCCTAAATGTTCCATCCTAGATAAAATCAATCGGTTAAATTATCGCACGAATGCTGAAAAGTAACAGTAGTTTTAAGTCCTAGACAAGGTCGGATTTATAAATTATTTTGTCAGATTCCAACTCCTGATTGAGTTAATAAATCCGACACTGTCAGCAATCGTTTATTACGGTAAGGAGTAGTTACTAATTAATTGCTACTAATAGTAGAGTGGCAAATAGATAAAGAGCAKGAGAAAAGGTGTTTCCATTACCAGAAGGGTGGGCTAATAGCAATGCAATTAATATGAATGTCGAAAAAAGACTTATTTACACTATATACACCAAAGAAAAAAATGCGAACTCTAATAAACATGACACTTACCGTCTTTGAACAACGGAATGCTTCTTCTCCTGTCTAATAATCTCAAATCGTCGTTATTAAAATTCCTGAATGGCTGATTTAGCGCCACAAACTGCATGGAGAATCCAAACACGAATATAGCCAGCACCGCTAGAAATCTCGCCAAGTCCTTCATCAAGTTCCCTATGATAATGGCCCATGGTCCGAAGAGGTGGTGAAATGAGAGAAAGTCCAAAATTTGTACACAAGCTAACAAAAACGACAACGCGAACAATTGGTTCCTGCAGTACATCAGCGTGGGCCAGTACATTCTCTCAATGGCCACCATCCCCAACAAATGGACGAACACACCGAATATACTAAACAACAGCACCGAAAGCTTTATCCACCCGAGTCCGGATTTGTCACTTGGATTTGTAAGTTCGAACAGCAACAACCCACTGAGCCAAATCAGCAGGATCCATTCGTACCAGTACGGAATGAGATTGCTCCTCACTGATGGGTATATTGGAGTTATTCCAACGATTAGGAGGAAGAGCATGAGGTATACGTGGGAGGTGAGGTACGACATGAATTTTATGATCGGCACTTTGTAGTATTTGTGGCGAATGGGAAGAGTGAATGCTATCCACACGGGAGGGCAGATGACGAAGACTATGAACAGAAGCATGGTCCTCCACGCTGTCCAGTTGAGCGAGCCTCTCCAGAGTTCCTGGAAGAAGAGAATGGTTTATTAAATCTTGGTGACCAGACAGCTTATTTAAAGCATAAAATTAGTGCTTCGTTTCTGATTTAGTATCCGTTTCCCCATATAATAGAATCATCATAATATGAGTCAATGTCTTTCCTAGTGGGGTACTTGCACCCAGATTAGGTAAATAGTTTATCCATCCTCTTTTAAAGATAAGCAAGCAGGAGCAAAATAGCCGAAATTCGACATTTCGGAACCGAATTTTAAATCAGGAAAATTTGAACGATTGTAATCATTCTATTTTTTAAATATAAAAAAATTACTTTATTGTAACACTGTATAAATAATTTAATATAAAATATTGTGCGAATAAATATGAATATTTTTAAGTAATAAAATATTATAAACTTAGAGTTTAATCGACTTAGTTGATAATAATGAGAACCCTTTAATCTTTGCTCCCATTTTGGGCGTAAAACAATTTAGATTACTCTAAAGGAAAAATTACGTGGGGCTAAGCCAGATGAAACAATACTAATGAAAAATATAACAGATACGCAGAAGGAAATTTCTGATTTTTAAATAACTTCAGAATTTGTATGTTCAATGTTTATCTTAGTTCTAAAATTAGCAATGCTAACTATATTTTGAAGTGATATTTGTAAACTCCCAGAAAAAGGCATAAGTAAAGTCGAGAGCTTGGCAAAGATTAAAAAATGCTCGTGCTCGTTACTATGTATTTACCAGGTCGTACACTGACTAAAAGCTTTTTATAAAAAAAATTGTGCGAACGCAAACTTTTGTTCAACATATTATTAAAAACTATTTATATACTTAAATCTTAACCAAATTACTGAATTGTTAGATAAAGAATTGTCGTCATCAGTAGTTAAAATGATAGGCTCAATGTAACCTATCACCTGTTCACCATTGGCAATCGAAGTATTTTCCGTTCCCCTTGTGAGTACTGAGAGAACCCAGTAATTAATTCTTGAGACTTCGCGCTTCAAGTGAAATTTCCTATTTGTAAAATACGTTAATATTTTCTTGCTTTTCCAAGACGATGTTGATTGTTTTTGATTCCTGAATGATAAGGAGCATTGTCTAAAATAACACTTGAATCATGTAAACTATCGAAGAGCTTCTGGAACTAGCCTTCAAAGTATGGGTAATACCTGTTTTCATGATAATCTTCACTAACTCATTTGTTTACTATGAATACATGTAAATATATAACTATATATAACATAAATTTTTTGTCAGTGGCTTTCATTACTTTCAGCCTTTTAGTATAAGGAACGACAGGCTAAAAATAAGGAGAAGAATAAAGGACTGTGTTGTGAGGTATCGATAATTTTTTAATAGTTTCCAAGTGATGTAGTATAAACCTGAATGAAAGAATGTTTAATAAAATAGATTCTATACATTACCATACTTTTTTTAGAAAGCAAAGAATAAACGATAAGTTTTCAAAAACTGTATTCAAGAGCAAACTACTACACTATTTGATGTCATCGGCATCCCTTTGGGTTCAGGTCAGGAACATAAGATTTTGTGAAGTCAGTATTATCTTACATTTCTACACCACAAGTGGAACGTGCTACCTATAAAGGAAGACACCAACTGATGCTTTTGCTTGCAGATATCGTTGCACCATAGTGTGAACTACTTCTATTCATTCTCGATCAGTAGATCGAGGAATTAACCGTTTCTTTATCAGTGGCCGTCAAAATCCTTTCGGCTGAATCAGTTCCAGCCACCAAAGTGTTAACCCGTGGGTATGAGGTCCTTTTTTTTCTTTGATGGTCAATGTGATTAAAATATTGCATAATTTCGCAAGCCAATCGAAGGGCGTGTGTGTGTGCTGTGGTTCTTGAAGCAAATATGACTATCTCGAAATTCTAATTTTCGACACCTTCACTGCAAGCGGTTACAGCATGTGCCACACTTAGGAGTTCTTTCGTCTTCTGATGATTATTTCAAAATGTTTTACGACTGTCTCTAAACGTTGATTTTCGACATCTACACCGCGAGACAGTTACGGCAATGTGACACACTTATGGTTTCTTTCGTTTGCTGATGAATTTTCCAGAATTTCTATGGGCTACTCGAAATGTGGAATCTCGATTTTTCCATCGCGAGCCAGGTTCGGCAATATGCCACACTATCGAGATGGTTTCGGCAAACTGCCGCACTTGACGATTCTCTCGTCTTCTCTTGAATCTTCCAGAATATTCTATGACATACTTGAAACGCTAAACTCTGCGATTAATTTTCAAGGATGTTCTATGACTTATGAAACGACGATTTTCGATTTTGTCATCGTGAGGCAGTTGAGGCAATGTGCTCTAGTCTTGTCAAATTTTCTAGAATAGTTTTTTTTTGAAACATCGATTTTTGAGTTGCCCCCAAAGACGGTTTCGGAAAGCCGTATTTGAAGATTATCTCGTTTTCAATTAAATTTTCCAGAATATTCTATTTCCGCTGAAAATCTGGTGAGGAGAATCCCCCCCCCCGATTAAACCCTTCAGACTAGACTAGATGCCTACTTTCGTACTTAAGGCCCTGCGTATACTGTTCTGCTTTACAGCTAAAGCTCGTTAGGCATAATACCTATTGGCATCGGTTAGATGGCACTTTTTAAGGTAGTACGGCACAAAATGCATCCTAAAACGAGAGTAAAGACTAAAAACTAAAATAATCGATTGGTTTTCAAAAACTACTCGTATATATAGATGGCAATGTATTGATATGAACTTGTAGCCTTAAGGTTTATTTATTGTTAAAGCTCTACCACAAGAAATGGGCCGCCGGCTCTTTGAGTTGAGGAAATTTCATGATCATGAATATAACCTGTAAGTAAAGATCAGGGGTCATCAAAAGTAAAATTTGTGCCTTACAAATAACAAATTTGTAGTGTTGCTTGCATTCAGTTTAACTTCGTAACTTGTAGCTTCAGGTCAAGCACAATGACATTTCTAGATTACCTAGTTTTTACCTGCAGATATCGTTGCACTACAGTGTGAGCTATAACTTCCTTCTGCTCGTTCTCAATCAGCACATCGAGGAATTCCACGTTTCTTCTGTCAGTGGCCGTCAGAATCCTTCCAGCGGAATCTGCTCCAGCCGCTAMMGCCAGCAGTTCAGTCGCCATGGCCTCGCAGTGTTTTCCAGCGGCTATGAGATCCTTCGCCCTCTCTTTCTCTTTCGTGGACAGTGTGATTAAAATATTGGATAATTTGGCAGCTGTATCGACGGGCGCAGGAGAAACCAACACGAACTCTTCGATCGGTTTGTTGTTGTGGTTCTTGGAGCACACCATCAAGTTGTAAACGAACCGCCTGTCCTCCATGAGAGCGTAGGTGTCGTGTTCTTTGGTCATCAGGTATTCGAGGACGTCGTGATGGCCTTCGGAAGCGGCGAACCATATCGGAACGGCACCCAAATGGGTTTCCGATTTGGGGGATGCCCCCGATTCCGTGAGCAGCTTGACCACATCGAAGCAGCCCGCCTTGGAAGCGCAATGCAGTGGTGTCCATCCATTTTTGTCGGGGGCATTTATGTCGGCACCTTGACCTGCAAATGGAAATCAATGCGTTTAATCTCGGTCTACATCTTGTTAATTTGAATATGCTATGAGGCGATTTTCTGCGGCTAAAATTGTTAAACGGGGGAAAAAAATACGTGACCCTCCGGCTTTATTTAGAAACGGATTTATTTGAATGTTAATGAAATGAAAGCACGAACGTTTTGATTATTTGCGTAGGGCAAACCGAAACTAAAATGGGGTATATTCATTTGGTCTTTGCGGGCTTAAGGGTTCATAAACGTCTTGGGGTAACGTGAAATATAAGCGATATACTTTAAGTTTAACTCTAATGGCCGTTATATTGTTTGTCGACCAGCAGAAAATTGACAATTATTGTATCCAGTGACAAATTTTATAATCGTCAAACTTTTGTTGCTAATAAATGAGTGGGCTATTGTATCAAAACTAAATCGAAATAAATAAATACAAAGGAGTAATTAATTACATAATATAATTCCAGTTTTAAATGTTATGCGATGTCAACATCTCATTTATTCGATTTTGTGCTACAATCTACAACTTTTTTGAAACAAGATTCAATTAAAATTTTGTTCTTTATTCTTATATTTAATATTTCCTGTACCTACACACTTAAGTTCTGCGAACTATAGAATACATCGTTTTTGCAAGGTAACGAATTTGATAGAAATACATTTAGCGGATGCTCAGTGTTTCATTCCTAATCTCTTTAATTTGTTTATTATTGTAATAGACAAGGCGTTTGTTAATACATATGTTTGCTACTACAAATGTGTTTTGAAAGGCTTAGATTCCAACCAAATAAGAGAATTCGAGAAAAATTTCGATTTCTAAAGTTTCGAAATGGTAGACATGATGTTACACACTATTATCAATGGAATTAAGTTCTTTGTATATTTAATACAGATTAGCGAAAAAAACTAATCTTAACTGAATATGGTTCATTCTCTTCTTGAATATTAAAATTGCAGATCGGGCATGTATTCTGTTTTTATGCTTAAACTCAAAACTCAAAAGTACGCAATGCAACAAAAGACAAGAGGAATATTTTGAATGCTATTATTGTAATTTGTGTTTAGTCGCTGTGTTATAACAAGCGATTAAAATTTTGTTTAATTTGAACAAGATTTTTTTTTCAAATAAAACCAAGAACTTCATACAGCAGGTGACCGTGCTATTATCATTCAGTAGTACTAGGTTGGGGATTTCGTTAAGCAATTAATCCAAACCTTGCTACTGTATTGGTTTTTACCAGTTAAAACGCAGTTTTTCAAAAATAAAAATCTGTTATTCCCATCTAAACAACAAACTGGTAAAAAGAGAACTGCAAGCCACTTGGGCGAGCTTTCTCTTGGCATACTGCTTAACACCCAAATATTTAGGAGTAACTCTGGATCGTGACCACAAACAAAAAAAACGTTGTATAAACATTAAACATCAGACGGAATTCTATTCTAAGTAAACTTTAAGCTTGTGGATTCAAGGTCAGACGATCAGACCTACTGCTCAGGTGGCATTTTACGCCCAGACATCAAACGTGAAGTGGTAGCCAAATATGAAAAATCAAAACCAAACAATAATCGATTGTATAATAATGAAAATACTCGTCAGCGAATGAAGTCTGCATACAAGGATTCACGTCAATTATCAAGGATAGCGTCTTGGAGATCTAAAAGCCTTAATCTTCAAACTCATCCAAAAATCTTCCATAATAAAGAGGGTGAGACTATCTGGAAAGGTTTCAGTATGGTACGTATGGGTGATTGTGAAACGACCCAGTATGTTTCATGGTTCAGCTACAGCTTCTATCCTCTCCGGGGTATCGTGGATCACCTGGTGTAGGCTACAGCTAAATAGGCTGACCATCTGGTCCAGTATTAACTCATCTGTCAGTTTGATTTATCTTCATTCTGTATTTGCCATTTTTTGTTTAGCGAATGTTGTTCTTGATGTGAATAAATAAATGAGGTACTGACTATATGGTGTTATAAGATACATACATGTTGACTTTTACCGCGAAACGTCTATGTTTATAATGAAATCTTAAGCAGTATATGGATTCATCATTCCAGTAGATGAAATTCCACTCTACGTTGACACCATTCCAAGCGATTGCTTTTGGGTAGCGGAGTCTGTGGTAGTATTAAAATAGACTGCATGCATGAAGAACTCTTTGATTAACTTCGAGTTTAGTAATATACCAAATTTGTATAAGTTATACAAACAACTATCTTTTGTCAAGTAAACATGTTATTATTTCTGCCAATAAAATATTACAGCAAAAAGTTTGTACATTATTTGTAACTTGTAAGTTTATATATATTTTTCAAATTGTGTAACCCTTAAGCAGACACTTTTACCTATTAAATATGTTGAATAGTTTCAAAGATTCATTCATTGTGAAACATTTTGAATCAATTCAGACAACTCTGATAAATCTAGTGAAACAAAGCTAAGCTAATTGCTGTTATTAAAATTACTTAGGTCTGTAATATTTATATTTGACAATATGTCTCATAATATAATTTCGTGCAGAATTTTCCATAATTATAGTAGAATAATGTTAAAATAGCTATCACTAATAATCTCAAATTTCGTGTAAGTAACACCATTGTATTTATTAATAGTAGGTAACTTTGTCTTGTATTACCATATATTGTAGTTGTCCTGATGAAGATCTAAATTAAAGATCGAAAGCTTGACTTTGGATGAAAGAGTGTTCTAATTGAATAAAAAAGGTCGAATAGCCCCAAAATATAAAAAGTAAATATAATAAAATATATGTATATTGTTTATGTAGCTTAAATTTCTATATATTTAAACAAGCGTAAAAAAGTTTTTTTTTACAACTAACCCGGACTTTAGTTGTTAGGGGAGCCCCCAAATAGTATAAGTCCAGGACCTCCAAAGGGTTGCCTCTGCATTCGCACTATTATGTTTAAAAAGGGAAGTGCCAGTGTCATTTACTTTTTACATGTAAACCACCAAGGACAAATTCTATTCATGACGGTCGTTTTCCGTTGACAAAAAGATTCCAAATGTCTGTTGTATATGAGGGCATGTTCACTCATTTTGATCATTCCTAAAAGAACGACTATTTTTAACTAATGTTGTTATGTTTTTAACGAATGGTTTGTTTTTTAGAGCTCTTTTCTGGTGTTTATAAAATTTTACAATTTCTCAAAATGAATCGTGGGTAGATTTTTCGATTGTCTTTTAATAATCGGTTAATATAAGGAGGATAAAAACTCACTTATAGAAAGGGTAAACAAATAAAAAAATGCTACGCTGAGCTACCCATAATTAATTGTATCGAAATCTAGACATAGAAACTAAGGTCACTAATGAAGAGTTATGAGGTGGTTATAGAATGAATCGTAACGCATTGGGCGAGAATAAGCTCCACATTTGGAACTGTTGTCGTTAATGTAAAGCTCGAGGACAAAAGTGGATTTTTACAAGAAAAGCTTATCATTGGTACATTGTAAGACAAAAGGAGGCAGAACGCAGATGAGTAGAAAAAGAAAGGTGAACTTACCTAGAAGGACTTCCACCATTTGATAGTGACCATGCTGGGCAGCGATATGAAGACCAGTTTTTCCATGCTTGTCATGACTGTGAAGAAGTTCTGCCGATCTACTGAGAAGAAGTCCGACTACGGTAACGTGTCCTCCGTAACAGGCTAAATGCATAGGATTGTAACCCTGAGGGTTCAAGTTAAGACATCGATTCTTATTTTCATGAGAAGAATATATTCAAAATGTACTTACGTTCTCATGAGTTGCGGCTTCCACTTGTACACCAGCTGAATTTAGTAACAATCTCACAACATTTTCATTCCCTGAGAACGAAGCTAAATGCAGGGGTGTCATTCCTGATTCGTTTCCCAAAACAGGTACTAGCGATGCTCCATTCGGCGGTTCCGATTTTACGGTACCAGGCACATGAGTTAATAATTCTCGCACAGTATCAGCCTGTCCAAAATAAGCAGCCACATGCAGCGGAGTGACTCCAAGCTTTTTGCTGGTAACTCTTAACGTATTAGAATGTCTCAGCACCTCCAAAACCTGACCGTGACCGTTCTGTGCCGCCAAGTGAACAGCGGTGAAGCCTCCTTTATTTTCATCGGTAACTGATGCGCCAGCTCTAACTAAAGCTTTCACCACATCAGCATGTCCTCCTTCAGCAGCTATCTGCAAGGGAGTAGCATCGGTGAGTTTGTTTCTTGCGGAAATCACGCCTTGCTTGTCGAATTTCATTAGTTCTTCGATCACAGTGACGCTGCCTTGTGCAGCCGCAATATGAGCGCACGTGTTTCCATCTTTGGTGGTTGCCATAACCAAACTTGGGTGTTGTTGAAGGAACAGCTTGGCAACTTCTGAAAAATTGTTTTGTGCAGCTGCATGGATTGGTTTCTGTCCTTGCTCATCAGTTGCGTCTATGTTTGCTCCCAGTTCTAGAAGAAGTTTGCAAACTTCTATTTGGCCCGCACCAGCTGCTAAATGCAAGGGAGTTTGCTTTTTTAAGGTTAATATATCAATCACAGCGTTGTGATCTTTTATCAGAAATTTCACCAGATGCACGAATCCATTTAAGGCTGCTAAATGCAAAGCTGTCCGTCCGTTTCTCGACTTGGAGTTGATGAAAGCTTTATTTGTTAAGAGTGAGTCGCACACTTGTAGATATCCTCTCTCAGCTGCCAAATGCAGAGCTGATCGACCCTCCAAATCGAACACGTCCACCCTAGCATGATTGGCCAACAGATTGTTTACCAAATTAATGTGGCCTTTATGAGAAGCTATTAATAGTGGAGTCCATCCTGCAGCAGACTGTCTGTTCAATGCTTTCTGGATTTGCGTTGTTGCCATGTGTGATATCATTTCCATTAATACTTCATTGTTGCCCGCTAAGGCTACGTAGTGAAAAGCAGTTTCATGACCATGCTTCGTCAACAAATTCACATCAGCTCCATTTTCTAACAGTAATCGTACAACGTCTTTGTCTGCACCAGGCACTTCCACTTCATCACTCGTAACTGTACAAACATAATGTAAGGCACTTTCGTCGTGTTCGTTTAGTTCATTGACGTAAGAAGCAAGTACACTGTCACCCTTATTCTCCTTGACGTAGCTCATGAGGTGCTGGACGACGTCAGGTTTACAGTTTTTGCTCGCTAAATGTAAGGGGGTTTCGCCATGCTAAAAATTAGAAAGTTATTTCTAAGCATTAATTCAGTCACATTTGAATACTTTATTTTGAAATTGTGGATCTCCACCGTCAGCCAAAAGCAGTAGAAGGGTTTGTAAGTTTCCGTGTTTAGCTGCTACATGTACTGGAGTGTTTCCGTCGTCTGTGACCAAATTTGGTCCCGCACCAGACTTCAGCAACATCAAGGCACATTTATCACCATCTTTAACTCTTGCAGCTATATGCAATGCAGTTTCTTTCAGCTTACCACCTGTTCATTCTTCGTGTTATTGAGGCTTTTAAATAAAGGTAGAAACTCACCTCGAACGTGTACGTCTGCACCATACCCTAATAGTGTTTCTACTACTGCTGGTTTACCGGATTCGACTGCTATATGCAAGGCTGTATAATTATCCTATAAACACAGCAAGAATGTGGTGTGGAAAGACACAAAATTAAGTGTTACCTACATTAGTTGTCACATCAACTCTCTCTCCTTTTTGCAAAAGTGTGTTGATTATTCCCACATGACCATAGCGTGCTGCAGTATGTATACTTCTTGCTCCATCCTAAAAGGTATGTGCAGTTAACGAAGTTGCTGAGTGTCCTTACAAAACTAATGTTATTGTGAACATTAACGATTATCAAACTCTTGGTATATAGCTCCTTTAATGGTTTTCATGCCTGTATTTTGAAATTAAAAGTATGTTTAACACATCGGTTGTTTGGGGTCACACCGCGGCGGTTTAGAAAATAGGGTCAACGCTTCGTCTTTTCTTGTGAGGGCATCATTAGGACAAGAGTATGGCACAAAATTAACGCGAGAACCACATCAGAGATGTAGTCAGATGTCGGATGCACATTCGTGGGGAATTTTATGCTTACTTCTCCAAAAATTTGTTCCTTACAAAATTTTGAGTCGAACAGGTCATTTTGAAGTGATGGAACTCCGTAAAAAACAAATTTGTTTTAGAATGTATACTATCTATTATCCTATTGATAAAACAATGTATCAGAATGTCCCAAAACATGTATGTTTTGCTTCCATCTAAAGGGAAAACGTAAATTTGAAAGCTAAAGATTGACGGACAGCTTAAAAATTCAAGATGTCTGCGAACCTTCGCGCATCGGATATGACTGTTTCGTAAATAATTAACTCGTCAGTACAAAACTGATAGAATCAGATAAAAAGAAGAAAATATTCTGCCAATCCATTTGGGCAGCAAAGGTTGCGAGGAAGGAAGGAGAGAGCACAGGTTGAAATACAAAATATTGGCATTAAATACAGTGTTTTCAAATTACAATAACTTTTACCAAGTAAGCCTTTTCGTAGCCATTATGAACGGAGCTTCAGCTGGAGTCTACTACATGAGTATTAATGACATTAAGGTGATATTAAGGTGGCTCTTATATTGGTAACGATTATGGTAATAATATTGACGATACTGAACCAAATCCTAACTAAAAAGGGAGTGGGATTGTGCCTGGTTTTATGCAAGCGGTAGAGATGATTGAACAAGAAGGGAAGAGATTGTGAAGATCATGATTGAATTCCAGATACCAAGTTGTTCGGGTGTTCACAAATCTCAATGGTTTCTCGGTGTTTGTGAGTGGTATAGAAAGGGACTGAAGTACTATGAAACAAAATATTGTGACCCGTTTCAGGTTGATGTTCAGCTAACGCTGAGTGAGTGAAGAAGCCTGATTTGATCCAGCGTCTTTGTTCTCTAAGCCGGGCTTTAATGGATCTGCCTGTTTCATTGACATAGATGGCGCTGCATGAGCAAGGAATGTTGTAAATACTATAGAAAATTTGTTTTGTTTTTCAGAGACAGAAGAATACGTGACGTTTTGGAAGGGGACTGGAAAATATTTCAAATGAGCCGTTTCCTAAGAATTTTGCCGTTTGTGGATATGACATTTTTAATGCAGCCAACGTATAACTTAAAGGTTAGCGTTTGTTTGAATTTGGGATAAAGATGAAGAATAAAAGCACGGCTGTTATACTCATTGTTGACCAGACTGATAAATGTTGCAGTTAATTTTGCAATTTACCTGGTTAGGAAACTGATATTGCGTGGTAAGCAAGAAAAATTGGGACCGACCGTTTTTGCGATAGATGGTGAGGAGAAGACGTAAGTCCTGTTCTGTGTAGGTGAGTTTACGATCTTTTTGTTTGTTTGGAATTAAGGTGATTCAAGATGGTTTCCAAGTACCTATTGGAGTCATGAAGTCATGTAGTGAAAGTGTCATCGACATAATGATTTAGTACGTGTTTTTTAATTTCTACGTGTTTTACATTTCATGGTCAATTCTACCAACAAATTTTTGGCACACTATGGTATCCCATTGTCCACTGTATTAGCAAACATATTCAAAGAAACCTTTGAGCACATAGCCTCGGAGCGCATTTGATCGAAATCCTAAAATCTGACTTCCTTATGTACAGGACACTTTCATTATATGGCCTCATGGCTTCGAATCTTGACAACCTTCTTAAATCACCTTAATTCCTAACATTCTGAATTAAATTCACAATATAAATCGAAAGCAACAACTCTCTCCCATCTCTTGATGTTTTTGTCAGTCGTTTACCATATGGTTGTAGGGCCACCCTGTATATCGTAAACTCACCCATACAGATCAGTTCTTATATGCCTCTTCTTACACGAAAAAAACGTTCGATCCTGAATTCTCTTGTTCAAATACGAAGTATCAGCAAACTTCAAAGTGAAATGCAACATTTGCTTATCAGATTGACCAACAAGGATATAGCAACCGTGAGATTCAACCTGCATTCTTCATCTTTATACCAAATTCAAACCAATCCTCGAAGTTCCAAATTATGGATAAAATTGTAATAATTGTTAACAAATAGCTCATTCGATCTATCCTTTAGGCCCCGTTGAAAATGTTACAAATGCTTCTGTTTCAGAAAAAAAAACAAATCTTCTGATATCTAGAGGAATGAATATGCGACATTCCTTGGCCATGGACGCCGTCTTTATCGGTGAAACAGACAGATCGACTGAAACACGGTAAAAGGAACACAAACTCTAAACCAAATCAGGTCTCCTCACCTTCTGAGCGGTACCTGACCTGACTTGACCTGACCTGCTGAACATTAGCATGAAAGGGTTCACAATACTTTATTAGATAATAGCTCAGTCCTAACGGAAGTACCTTTTGCCTAGAGTAGGAACCTTTCGAATTAAAACAATCGACTGTATCGATTGTTAAAACATCTCGAGAGGTTGTTGGTTTTCATTCGAATGGTTCCAAACAAGCAATTTGTGCGCCAGCAGTGGCCATGGTGGATAACGGTACTATCGCATCGACGATCGATGATTCTCTCGTTTCTCGAGAATCGAGTTCTCGGTAGTTGGTACTCGGTTCGTTAAGAGTTATTTGCTTGTTTTCGATATTTGGTGCATCGATCTATCGTATTTCATGAAGTAATTTCTTGTTTATCGCATCTCGATATCGAAGTAGTCGGTGGCAAGCAATCGGTAAGCGTCCGTTTTTCATATTTCGGTACGCGGTATGCGCCATTGAATAACTTGATATTTTATTGTGATAATCGAAAATGAAAGAGATATGTGTTATCTGTCCTTTTCTACTACAGTTCAGTAAAACATTGCAGTATACGAGTATTTTTTACAAATGGCAGTATAAAGTGTTCATAAACTACGTCACATTTAGTTATTTAAAAAAATAATTTGACCAAAAGTTATTTATTCTATTTCTAAAGAAGTGTTATTCTCATGTTTACTGGTATTTTTTGGTGTGATTCAAATGTAATAAACAGTAGTAACGCCTGTATCATCCGGCGTTCATAAACCAGGTTTATTGAAGGATTACAAATGCATACTCATTTTATTGTTGCGCACAGGTAGGACGTTATCGAGATTCGATTGATCATTAAATTGTCAAAACCTCTCGAAAGGCAATCTTTCGATTGCTGAAATAATTTGACTGTTTTCATCTCTACTTTTGCTATGGCATTTTTGTAAACATCCAAACAACCTAAACCGCGAAGATGGCTATCACTTTACAGTATCTGGAATCCAGTCAGACAAAGCATACCTCTACCTTCACAATCCCTCCGTCAAGCACAAACATCATCGCCGTCTGCATAAAACTAGGCACAATACCACTCTCGCACTTTCCCTTTGTCCTTTAGGACTTGGTTCAGCTTGATGTGATATTCGCGTTTGTGCCTTATTCCATATTCCTAGCCTAGTGTAAACCCTTAAAAGGGCCTTATTTACAAAACCAACGCCGTCTGACCCAAAACAACCAATATGACCGCGAAAGATTACGTTCCTACTAAAAGTATGTTGTTTGTTTTTTCAACATTCAAAAGGTCTTAGAAGATCATTATAAGCMAGAAATAAWTTTTATTGCATTCTTTGGCAATTTTATTGAAAGCTTTTATATAACAAATACCAACACATTTTATAACCTTTCGGGTTAAATTATTATTCTTGCGACATAATTATAATGTTTTCTTTATCCCGAACACGTAATACTAAAATCAAAGTTCTTACCTTATTGGGCATATGAAGGTAGACACCCTTCTTAAACAGCATCGTAGCACAATCCGCATGTCCGTTCAACGAAGCTATGTGCATCAGCGTAGATCCGTCTTTGGTTCTTTCGAATATGCTCGCCTTAAATTTGTCAGCTAGCAGTTCTATGATTCCCGCGTGTCCATTTTCTGCAGCCAAGTGCATCGGAGTCCTGTCCTGCTTATCCGTTATGCTTGCTGACGCCCTAACACCGTAGAAGTATTTCACCAAGGTTTCATCTCCTTCAGCTGCTGCGATATGCAATGGAGTCTGTCCATCACCATTTTGGATATCAACGCTAGTTCCGTAGTCTACTAAAATTCGAACCTGCACATGAAAAGCTAAGGTTTTCTTGAATCCTTAAAGGTAGCTAAATTATATTCAAAATGCAACCAACATAATGCTAATGAATTTTGTCTAGGAATTTTGCAATAAAATTCACTGAAGAAATGATGTAAATTACTACTACTGCTTAAATGTCATTCTAGTGTGAAAACTTAAAAAAGCATCACTCGAACTGTACGATCTAAAGAAAATTTGTTTAGCTTCCTGATAATTGTAATATGACAAAATGTATAATAATAATAATAATTATGTATTGACCACAGAAATAAAATTAACCCACAAATATAGTATAGACAGTGGTGGCCAACAAATGGGCCAAAATTGAAACATTTTGGTACAACATTAAAAGATTACCAAAAACGATTTACGATTTTACGATTTCATAGTGAAGTTTAAGTGAATTATCGCAGTTACAGCAGCAAATTGCTATTGGTGATTGCGAAGAGAGTTCACCAGTTAACAGCATCATCGGGAATCTATGAAACGTTGAAGAAATACGAAGAGACCTCCAAAGACGAATTGGGAGCGTATAAGCGGAACTCCTGCTAATTTCATGTTCAGGAAGGAGACAATTATAATGCGTGTTCAACGAATTCCTTTTGCTTTGAAAGAGATAATAGAAGCGAAATTGATTCAATAGGAGCACTAAGGAGTGTTAGAGCCTGTTGAACACCTTAAATGGGTTACACCCATCCTGCCAGTGGTAAAGGTAAATGGAGACGTACGTATCTGTTGTGATTGCAAGTGCACTTTGAATAAAGTGCGCAACAGGCCCATTCTGTAAAAACGAATTGCAAGCATTTGTAAGAATACTTTCATTCTACAGTTCATTCTTGAACCATCGAGCTAAAATAGCTGAGCCACTCCATCGTCTGTTGAATAGAAATGCGTCATGAAGGTGGGGAACAAAAGAAAAGAGTGCTTTCAACAAATTGAAAAACTTAATTTTATTTCAGACTTAGTTTTATTTCACTACGAGGACAAAAGCCCTTAGTGGTAATATCTAACTCATCAAGCTACAGTGTCGATTAAAGACACGTTGGGTATTATTAATGAACAATTACAGCTTTCATTTGGTGTACATTCCTGGGAAACACCTCGGAAGTGCTAACAGATTAGGCAGACTGCCATTACTAGATGGGAAAAATACTCAAGTAATCTATGTTGAGGTTCTCGTGATTGGAAACGTACCAGAACAAATGATGCTGATGATGAACAGCTGATGAAATTGTTTCCAGGGTACTAAAACTGGTTCCGAATGGGTAACTTAACCAAGTGGATAGTAAACTTAAGCCGTACAAAATACACAAGGACAAAATTTCAGTTTATCGTAACTGTCTTCTGATAGGAAACCGTGTAGTTGTGCCGAAAGGCGGAAGGAGCCAACTAATAAAAATTTTATATGCATTACACCCCGGAATCGTTAAAATCAAGGCATTAACGAGAAGAAGAAGATGTTTGGTGGCCAGGATTGGATTGCCAAGTGGCAGTGGAATCGTGTGAGAGCTGTTTACAGAATCTACAATTTCCACCAAGCGCACCGGTACATCCATGGGAATACAATCTTGTACATGGAGCAGACTGCGCGTTGACTTCTTTGGGTCAATCAATGGACAAATAGTGGACTCATATTTTACGTGGTTGGAAATTGGAATGTGCTGTTGCTGTACTAAGAGAATTATTATATAGATTCTATAACATCAGGTACTTCAGGTAATTCAACGATTAGTCGAAAGAAATCTGATTCGTCTCATGATAGTGTCCCCCTGCAATCCACATGATAATGGGGAAGCAGAAGAGTATGAACAATCAGCAAAGCTTTCGGGGGACTGGAAATTAAAGATAGCAAGATATTTGATTGTTCAACACACTACTCGGTCAAACAATGGATATTCGCCTATCTGTCGTACTGACAGGACAAAAAATACGAACGTATTTGGACAAGCTTCATCCAGACCTCGTTGGAGAATCAATCAGCAGGGAAAGAGAATGTGTGTGCACAGAAGATAAGGTTATTGTAGGTGAACTAGTGTTAGCACGCGATTATTCGACAAGCCCATTAAATTGGTCGCCAGCCGTTGTGACAAAGGCTACAGGGCCTTTAAGTTATCAAGTTTCAAGTAAAAATGGTGAGATAGTGCGCAGGCAAGTAAACCAATTAATCCGCAGAAGTGTTAAAGCAGATAACTGCAGAAGCAACTGATGGTTCAGCAGACCTACTCAGCTATAGTTCAAGTCAAGCATCCCTCAGTGTTGGAGTAACACAGTCCCCTAGGACAATGCGAAAAAGATGTCCGCCAACTTATTTAGGGGATTACGTCAAAAGTTTGGAGGTGGAAATGTATATCTCATTTGAATTTGCCGCGCTTCAGGTTGACTTCCGTCAGTTAAAATATAAAGTCTGTTACGCCGTTATGTGCGAGTTGCTGCAACCTCATTATTGTGTTTAAGGTTGTATTCGTTTTGTAAATAAGCGTTGGAGACTGTGTTAAAAAACATGACATTCTATTAAGAACGTTTTGTCATAAAGTTGTATTTATAGAAATGTGCTTGTTATTCTATACTTTTGACTAACCCTGTACCTAAGTATTCACATCCAAGTCCAAGTGTTCAAATTAGTGTATACTATAAAGAAATTCTAAAAATAAATAGTTTGGAGAATGACGTATAGAATTTGATCTTGTACCGTTACGCTTTTGAGCAGTGATTTTAGGAAAGGCACAACTGAGTAGATAACAAATATTAATAATATAAAATAATTGGTGTGTAAAATGATTCGAGAGAGAAATTTTAGTTTATGGCTGGAAAATATGTCGATTAACCTACAAAACTGTTAAACACTAGGCTTTTGCAGCGTGGATGATACTGACAGAAGATTCTATCACAATATCTAGTGCTTTTAGATGTTCGACAGCATTCATTTTAATGTGCGCGCCAGGAAAGAAGGCAGATAATTAAATCATTGTTGTGTCCGCAATTTTCCATTGTCACAATTTGAGGCAAGCGCGGCGAATAAATTTATTAACTCGGCCCACCCATGCGGTTCGCTCCATTCCAATTGCAGACGTTACATTCCTAAGGTATAACTTCTATCCTGGCGCGCACTATATTACTACTAATGAAATTGCTTTTTTGCCTCTACAGCCAGTTCCAGCAGTCGGATCTATTGTAGTAAGATGGTTGAAGGTGAGAATTACCATCTGCGGGGGACAAAGAAAGAGATAGAGCTAGTGTTATCGACGTAGAAGATGTGAGATGAAAATGTAAATATGCAGATAGAGTACAAAAGGGGCCCCGGTATTGAACCCCCAGTCTCCTCAGTTAATAGATATACAAAATACAACAATTGAAGTGGTAAATATACAGAACCATTACCATGTCTACATCCTTCCTTCTTGCTGCAAGATGAAGAGCTGTGTCCCCATTGGCCGCTGAAGCCTTCAGTTGCTCAGCAGTCTGTGAGCTGAGCAACTCCCTGCACATCGACTGGTTACCCGCCTCCACTGCCAACAGCAACGGAATTTTACCCCTCTGAAAGTAACATTTGCATTATTCATCATGTATCGCCCGTATATTTGTATATGTCACCTTATCGGAAGGTGTGAAAACCGTTACCGCTTTGACCAAAGTCTTAAACCTGCGCCGTTTTCTGTTCTCTGTCTTGTCGGTCATTTTAACAGCGATCTTACAATTTATGCATTATCGGTAAACTGTTCGTAGCGAAGCAAAAAAAAATCGTAGATGGATCGATTGAAGCATCTTCGTGTCTCATGCAAGCCCGTATACCGAGCGATGACTCGTAACGCGTGTTCCGACGCAATACACGGAGATGTGAACCCATACGGATGTCGGTAACACCTCAAACTCGAAAATTCTGCGTTTGTTTAGGAGGCGCGAGGCGTAACCTGATCTTAGTTAAACACTACGCAAGAATGGAAGCATAAAACGGGGTCGGAAAATTTGCTTTGTGGGGTAACAGACATTTATAGCAAAAAGTTTGGGAATGACAGTACTGTATAATTTCGACAGTGGGTATAGACAGGGGAGTAAGGACCATCTCGTACCAGGCTTTAAATCGCTGCAAACACGCAACGCACGTGGATGTTCATCCACATCTGCTTTCCCGCGGTTTCGTTAGGACCGAAAGTGTGCCGCGAAATGTGCAAGATTAATTATTTCATCGTGGCAGTGTCGCAATTAAGTTAGAAATTTGAGTGCATTCTAACTGCTTGATTCACTCAACTTACACCATCGGGTTTTAACCTGATGTCCTTTCCTGCGGTTGCCAGCAGAGCCCTAAGGATCGATGTTGCCGTCCCTGTTTGTCTTGAGGCCACCAAGTGAACTGCGGTTTGCTGTCGAGACTGCAAACAAGATTATATTTATTATTTAAATACTAAGCACACTTTAAGATATTTCAAAATGGTTGGTTACAAGACATTCCTGTACAAACTAATGTTTGTCATAAAAATCGTAGTCATAAATCTTAGTCATTCTATCACAGATAATATTGCATCCATATAGGGTGTGATGCACAGCTTCAAAAAATTAAACATACGTTTTGAAAGAAAGTTAATTAACGATAACAGTTCTGAACGATCGACAATATAGTATCAAGCAACGATCTACATGACTGATTTATGCAGAGGGTTTTACAGCTTGATGATCGGCCGTCGTAAACTATTGTATTATAAATGACGGTTTTTACAACCTTATGGTCGGCTGTCCTAAACTATTAGGATTAGTGGCATGCTTCAAAGTTCCTAAACGGGCCGTATTAAAAAAAATCTTGTTGGCTAAAATTTTAACTTTTCCACTATAAATTTTTGAAATTTGTTAGTTGTGATAATTTAGCAATCAATAAAACGCGATCTATTTTTATGTGATACTTTATTGGGTTTAAATTTTCCGATGTATAAAATAAAAGTCTTTGCATGTCATAATGAATTTATACAAATTTAAATTTAAAATTTACAATAGTGCACAATAAAATTCATACACGGAATCGATTATGTTCATTACAGCATGTTAGTAAGCACATTACAACAGTCACAAACTAAATAAATTACTCACTATCACTTTCACTGCTAAAATCACGATTAACTTCTATTAATAATTCTTATACATGATTCGCTCTGTACCAATTTTCAATGTCCAGTACATGCCGCACTGAATTTCTCCATGCATCGACACTTGTTATTTCAGCTTCGTGTCTAATTTTTAGCAGCATTTCATTGCTAAATTTTTCACCGGTGTTCCCTCGTCGAATTCTTTGTTTCAACTGCCCCCACATCATTTCAATGGGGTTGAAAATGAAATGATATGGTGGTAATAGTAGAATGGTGTGTCCACATTTAGAAGCGAGAATGTCAATTTTAAATTTCTTCGAAAATTTTTTGTGCCAAGCACTTTCAACAATTGTTTTTTTGTGTAGTCCTCTTCGAAATATAAACCTTCTCTACTTAAATTGAATGGTTGCCTTATTAGTTGTTGTATTTGGAATTTTATCCAGTGTTCCGAATGGTAACTAGTGTTGTCCATTACTATGACGCTGTTTGGTGGCAATTTGGGCAATAAAATGTTTTTGAACCAATTTTCAAACACTTCCGCATTCATATCAGAATGATAATCAGCGCTTGCTTCTTTTAAGTTTTTACATCCAAGATACAGGGCTCCAGGGACGAAACCATTTTCACCTCCTGCGTGTAGAATCATTATTCTTTTTCCTTTTGACGGCGGAATATTGACTTTGCACTTCCCTGAGTCATCAACCCATCCTTTTTTTATTGTATCATGGGTATCGTACCATGTTTCGTCGAGGAAAAATATCGCACGATTTTCCTGCCTATACATTTCTATAGATTTTAAATAATCGTAAAGTAAAACTTGGAATAACACGACACATGCACTCTAAACGAAACGAACGAAATGAAATTTTCCATTATTTTACAGGCATTTAAATGTTTGGGGAACAAAAGAAAAATATTTCGTACTCTTTGCAATGTCTACCCGGAGGTGTTCAATTGGCCCACGGTTTAAAATCACCAATAATCCGTTCGACCAGTTGCACCACTGGTCAATAAGAGATTAGATTAAGCACTCAGGTATATGCCGCGACAGATCCTAGTGATAAGAATGAACATATTTAATTGTTTCGGAGGTACTCAGTTGCCCCGCGGTTTAAAATCAGCAATAATCTGTTTGACCATTTGCCCTACGAAATGTGTTTGTCACAAATGCCTCTCAATAAGTGGCTAAATGTAAGCATATATGTATGTATGTATGTATGTATGTATGTATGTATGTATGTATGTATGTATGTATGTATGTATGTATGTATGTATGACTAAATAAGTAAAAATATTGCACTTGGTACGCATATATGCTGTAAAACTTTAAAATATAAGTAAACATATATGCTTTCAATACCGTTTATAGTAGGAGTAGAATAGTTCCGATTTCTTCTTATTTCCAAAAAATATGCAGGTAGAAACCACGTTTATAACCCTCCGGGTTAAAAAATTTTAACCTGTGAAGAAACAGGACAGAGGACGATTACACACCGCGATCAAAAATTGGAAAGTATGTGCTGCCGCATTGAAATTGGCATGTTTACCATTTATGGTTATAAAAATAGATACTACTCATTAAATTAGGAAATAATACCATTTAGTCATACATTAAAAGCTATTAGATGAGAAATAATTGTAGTTCAAATAATAATACCAAATAATGCTCATTGATTTATGTGTACCGAAAAAAAATTCTAAAAAAGCCTAAACACAATTTTTGGATACGGTCCACTCCGCTGCAAGAGAGGAACGTGCCGAACCCGTCTGTTATTTACGACAGCTTCGGGTAATACTTGTAAACCATTGTGAGCGATAATCGGCTGTTCGTATAATGAGTCTCATAGATCGTTGCCTGATACTTTACTATTAACAATTTGACTTAATACTATTGCAGCTGCAACTTTTCTACAAAATTTTAGTGTCGATAGACCATTACCACTACAGTGCTCTATATTGCTACGGATTATAAAGAAATACAAAGTATTCAAAGCTTTTAAATCAAATGCATGTTAAGTTTATTAGGTCATAAAACCTGACCTAAAAAAGCATTTTATTATAATGTCGTTAATGTGTTTCCAGAAAAAATGAGGTACTGGCAAAAATAACACGTTCCAAAATAATGTTACATAGGTATATATGTTACAATTATGGAGTATAGGACTATAATAGTGATTAAAACTAATGACCTTGAATTGACTAACGTTTAGATTGGAATAATTATCAACACACTAAATAGTGTTAGTTAAATAACTAGGGAATTTACTGATTAAGATGGAAAATAATATTGGACCCAAGTGGAGCCTTGCGGCACCTCCGATATTGCATATATGGCTCCATAATATGCCACTTTGATTACCATTAGTCAAATATGATGCTATGCACTTTCAATACACACCATTCACTCCGCAAATTTTAAGTTTACACCAGAGCTGAAAATATTTAGTATTTTCAAATACCAAAAAGTTTTTTAATACTTAAAGTATTTAAAATAATTTAAACAAAATACGCTTGTAAATAATTGGTGTGTAGCAATTAAAATAGTATTTAAATAGCTATTTAATTATGTAAACATATTTTTTGCATTTTATATACTTTTGGTAGGATATTCATACTTATTTTACGCGTCAACGGGTGTGACATACGTAGTCAACAACCCCTAATAGTTTTTTTAGTTTAATATATAAGAAAGAAAATATACGTACGTTTCTATTTGAAATCTACACTGACTTTTAAGTAGTTTGTTGTGCTAGAGTTTATTTAAACAAAAAGTATAATTAGGTACATACGTATGTATTAAAAAATAAGTATTGGTAGGTATTCAAAAACTTTTTAAAAATATTTAGCATTTGATTTAGAAAAAGTCTTTTAAGTGCAAAAGTATTTTGTATTAGTAATATTATTTCGTATTTTGCATTTAAAAACATTTGGCAAGTATTTTCACACTGTATACAGACGCATGCAAGAGGGTAGGAAAAATTATTAACTTAGTTATAGTGTCACGCACTTGTATTTTACTTACATAATAAAGTCTGCTAGTTATTATGTGAAAGATGTTTTCATTTTATAAAATAACTTGTTAATACATTGTAACCATTTGTAGCAACCCTGAAGAAGGTGAGAATAAAGTCCACCGAAAGCTTGGTTTGTAATATGAAGAGTTATTTAACAGAAAGAAAAAGGTTGAACATCCCGTTAAAACGTTACATATTATAAACTAATTCTGCAAAATATTGTATTTAAATGTTTCAGTATTTGAACATATTTTTAATGAGAACTATTTATAAAAATATCCAAATACCTTTGTGCAGCTCTGGTTCATACAACAGCATCTCGTGGATCACACTGTCAATGTCTTTTGCCACGTGTAAATAACGTCAACTTGAATCGAAAGTTAACAATTTGGAAAAAGTGGCGCACACGAACTAAAATGAGTTGCGTGCTATGAAATATAGTGTGTCTGCACTTAATATCTTATTAGTAGAATTTCAGGAAATGGAAATGATATTCACATGAAAATTTGTAAAGGCTTTTTGTAAAAAGATTGATATACGGCGTTGCGACATGTCCCATATAAAATTTTCTAACGATTCTACGAAATGTGTCAAAAAGTACTAAGAAGAACGTGTATAAGACTTATGATTATAGTCATTCAAGAAGATAATCAGATTAACACAATGGCTTTCTTTCCTTGTTCTTGACTTAGATAAAGCAAACGCTATTAATTATAAAGCCTACAATCATTTTTGCATAGCCTACTGCATCCAGACATGAGTAATTGATGGATGCATATTTTCAGAAAACTCTTTCTTGAAAACTGTTGGTTTTAGCTAAAACCAATCGATTCAGAATTAAAATTTCTGTCGAATAATGAAAACAAAAATGTGTCATTCTATTGGAAATAAAAAGTAAATTGAGCAATAACTTTAATACACCATATAATATAAGTCAGCTGTACGATTATTAAGTTTTTTGCAAACGCCTGCTAATTTAATAGTTCCCACAAAAATCAATATCTTTGCAACCAGAGTTTAAGCCCTGACAGCTAAGTTATCCTTGCATTTTCAAACGAACACCAACTAATTTTCTGTTTGACACACTGTATGTATGCCAGAAAAAAATGAAAGGAAATGCTGCACATATAAAAAGGTTTTGCTGTGCATTGTGTCAAACATAACCATCATTTACATAAAACACTACGAAAGAATAAGTAAAAAATTATTTGGAGCAGGCGCAAATTAAAATCAAAAACTTTAAAAAAATCTGGCAAACACATTAAAATAGACATCTAGCATCCGATTAATATACGAGTAGCACTTGAACCGCACGTCTATACAAATGTATTAAACGAGTAGAAAAACAAATCTACTGATTCAAGTAGTTTCGTACACCCCTGGAAGCGATCGTTTGATCGAAATGATCGTCGAGTAATTAGATTAAAAGCCTGAAACAAGATCCAATCAAAACCGGCTTGTCTTCAGACTGTTTAATTACGTAAAACGCAGGTATGTCAGTTGATGAAAAAAGCTGATTGTTACGATCTTTGACATTGTTTGCGGTATTTTTCGTTACGTTTTAAAGATGTCAAACCAAAGTCTACGACGTGTATAATGTAATAGTCTGGTACAAATTGCCATTAAATACCATATGCTCTTAATTTACATAGCAGAAATTTTAAAATTATCATAAATTTTGGACAAACTTTTCTGTAGTGTAGATATCTTCCTGGGCAACTAAATATATAGTTGCATATATTGCAGACAAGGTATACTAAACGAATTCTATTCAATTACGTTATTTCTTTGACCAGTATTTATGCAAAGTCAATTAAATATAGATAAGTTTAAAGAGTGAACCATTTTGTTCAAACGTACACTAATACTGATTCGTGTTTTAATAAAATTAATAACACACACATAACTAGAAAAAAAACCAATTTAAGTGGTGTTTATTAACTTCTTAAACAAGTATCGATTCCCTGCAAGTCATGCAAACCTGCAAAACTTTCTTGGGGTTAAGTGAATTTCCATTTACGAAAGTTTTAATAGATTTGTAAACCTAATCACAGGAAAGCAAGGTCCACAATCAAGATATGAATGACTTACCCCTCCTGTAGAATATGGATCCACACCCTTTTTGGTCAGGAGCAGTTTGACTACGTCTTCTCTCGAATACATTGCCGATATGTGAAGAACATTGTAGTTGTCCTAGAAAAATGAAAGAAAACATTTTCAAATTGCATTTTTAAACATCCATCAATTTACAGGACAACAAACGTCTGTATCTTTAATGTACGCATTTCTTTCCCTTTCTCACATTTGTGAAAATTAGCTTTGAGCTGTTTCTATTACATAATTCAATATTTATAATTCAAACACTTTCAGTAAGCTCTAATAATTGAATATTTCATGAATATTCAGTGGCAAGATAAAATAAAACGCCTACACTTTTACAAATCATGTTTCTTAAGCTATTAAATTCTCCTTGCTTTCGGTCGAATAACTTGACCGTAGGCTATGAATTCTCCTGCTGAATACATTTACATAGCAAACACTGCGGCTGTACGATATAAAAAACACCCCCTTAGAGCACTTATACAGTTACGATGTTCAAAATAAATAGTTCCAGGATGTCGCTTGAAAGTCCAATGTCAGATTTATAAGTTCGTGTAGAATGCACTGCAGTTGGAAGGGGCATTCAGAATAGAGCACTATAAAAACAGTAACGATTCATATTCATGCAATAATTATAAGTCTGTATTGGATACAGCCAAATTGATAATAATTAATATTCGGAGACTACCTTTTTTGTATCGGATGTTGTGTTTCTTAGGTTACGTAACTTTACGTACTTTAGTACTTTGGAAAACAGATTTTAGTTTGTTAACTATTTTCTTTCATTTTTGTCAAAATTCTCCCCAAGCCTACCTTTTGAATTCCTTTGTCAATTTCATAACCTTTATTTTCTGATCTTTGTACATTATGTATGCTCTATTGTTCGCTTACAGTAGGTATAATTTTTGTACTTCTTTCTTGGTTTTTTTTATCGTTTGACCACCTTCAATCTTTATCTACTAAAATTTTTACTCTCCATGGATCTTTTTAAATTTCATCCAGATTACTACTATATCTCTTAATTTCCTTCTCTGTTTATTAATTCGAACTCCTTTTCCACCATGGGGTGCCATAACAAACGACGTAACAGGTCAGGTCTGCTTTCACTGCATTTATTTAAAAAATGTGTAATGCCGGATACATTAAGACATAATTACTCTCCGAATATCTTGACTTCACTTGTTTATCTGACATTGATTTAAAAATCGAAGCTCCCTTGTATGCAACCGAGTTGATTCACTGGAAGCGGGGAAAAATTGACACATCAGAGTAGCATGCGGCGTATTTACATTTATTTAATTAATTGGTCTTTTGTCCTGATAAAATCGATTTGAACTAATCGACTGAATGGAAAGTTTTCCTCCACCAGAGAAGCTGTTAGTGACGCAGTTTTGAACAAAAAACATTTCTTGTGTTTTTCCGGTGGGATGTATTTATGCAATTTTTATTCCGGCTGAAAAATATGTGTTTGTAATTATGGACGGTCTGAGAATTATTTGTGGGAAGTACCGGTGATGCACGCGAGAAATTCGTAAAAACAGAATGCTGCACTGTTTATGTCAGTGTTTGGGAATAAACTGATGTAAGTGTCGGCTCATCAGCTGCCGGAAGTTAGTAGTAACCTGCTTTAAATTATTCAGGAAGAATATTGCTACGTGCTAGCGGATACTCAGCGCCATCTGTAGCCCAGAGTTGCAGGCATGCTGATATGGTGTTAATAAGACACTGTAATCCACTAAGTAGTGATTCTAGGGACAAACAGTTGGAAGCAAATGTCGATTCTCCAGTAAATTCTCTCTATGGAATATACGCAAAGTTTAGACAGCGACAGCGAGATGTCGTCCTAGAAACGTCTAGAATCAGTCACTAAATAATATGTTAAATTTACAGTACCGTAATAGTTTGCCATTTTAAGCCAAAATAGCAGGGAAAATATTAAATATTTGTGTAGAAAACGGAATTAAACCTATTTGGTTTCTATGGTTTCGGTTTCGTCCGCTATTTAGGACAAAATATGGATAATGAAATGCGGTACTGTAATATGTATACCTAGCGACTGCAGTCTAGAAAGGTGGCGTAGGGGGAAGCTACCCTATATAAAGGGGATATAGCGCATGGTAGGAAGTCTAGAGTAAAAAGTGTGAAGTTCTGAATTCGAAAAGCTGTTAATCAGGCGAGATCCCAGCGAAAGGCTTAGTGAAGCAGGTGTTTTTAGTCCTAGTGTGTGTATAGTAGTTTATAGAATTAGTAGTGTTAAAATAGTAGTACTTTGAACTAGTTCTATTTCGGTATAGTATATCTCGGTACAAGTGTTTTAAAGTAAGTTAAGTCAGAAGTCCACAGTTTTCGACCCCGTACTCGTGACAGTAAGCTTAAAAATATTGAAACAGTGACCTTTAGAATTAGTAAAAGGCATTGTATGTCCAAAGATATTCTACTATTTTCCTGTACTACCACTGTAACAATATAATATTATTCCCCATTGTTTGTTCTAACGTTATTTCTAGTTTCCTTCTTATCAAGATGTTCATCAAGTATAAATGCAGTGAAAACTGTCGTTGGGCATTCTTTATTTAACTATACCTAGAATAAAGTAGTTCCAGTTATTTATCAACGTAATAATTTTGAATAATTTTTTAAGTATAACTTCCATTAAAAAGGAAAAGTAACATAAATATTTTAAAGAAATAAATAAATTAAGTGCATAAAATCAGTATTCCGTAGTAAAATATTGTCTCAATATGAAGTATAACGCAAAATAAGCCCAATAGAACAAAACATTGCTTTCCTCCCATTCTGGTACCCATTGTTTTTAAATATAACATAAACTGTCCACTTTGTTGAAGTACCTAGTCACTGTATAGTAAGTAATTTTAAAAGCGTGGGTGTTATTAATGTTAATTTTTGGCATGTTGTTTAGAAACGTTTTGTTCATAATTGCATGTTATATTCAAACTGTCAACATTTGATCTTCTTTAAATATAGAAATAAGTAATGATACTTCATTTTTTTTACTTTTTAAAACCTATATATTTGTCTTGGATGAATTATTATAGCATTTATTTCATTTTTACGTAACGTGAACACGGCTTTATATTACCACACCTGAGTATTAAATAAGTAAATAATTTTAAAACGTTTCTATTGATATTTTAGTGCACTGCAAGTAATGCCTATAGCACCCATATTAATAATTAAAAGCATATTTTACCTATTGATTACGTATACCAGGAAGTGTAAACATGTTTAAATGTGAATACATATATTTCAAATTGTTGAGTATTTACAACAGGGAATAGGCGCTTAACTCATGTATAGTAATAAATCATAAGCATACGTATCTTCCCGATTGACTTTCATTTATAATTCTTAATTCATTTCATCTAAGATCAGTAACGTACCTACATATTATTAAATTGAATAATAAACTACGAATTTGATACAAATTAAATTTAAATCTATAAATGGGCGCAAAAACGCATGGTAACGTCACGAATAAGTAAGCATCAGAGTAGCCTATATAGAATTTCTTAGTCCAGCTATTAGACTCACGTGTATTCAAGGTTAAGCAATATAAAAGTGGCATACTTTACAAAAATCCATGCCCACTACATTATTGAGCTTTGTCAATTTACTTAAATTGTTTTGTATCTTTAGTTTCTTTTGAAAATGTCATTAATTACATATACCTAACCTTCTGTTTCGAGTTCAGTGCTCAGTAGCGAAATAATTTTCTAGGCATATCTTTATTTTTTTAGGTACAATCATAAGTTATATGTCAAATTGTATGTCTTTTTAAACTCTTTAAAAAGAGAATATTGGGTGTTCTAAATTTTTGTGCGTGATGTAGAAAACCAAACTAGACTCATCGCAGGGTTTCGTTTTCTAGCCTCTCTCTCTGTAGAACGAACTTTGTAAAATAACACTTAAAAAATTCTGAACAACCCTATTAACAAAAATGGCGGCGAATAGTTTTTCTTGTTTTTCACTAAGAAGGAGTAAAAATTACGGATACATGGTAAAGACACAAATTGAAGAAAATAAAAGGCGGCATCCAACTATAAAGCAATATTTATTATACGGGGTAAGGTTAAAAAATATTTACAAAAATTAACTTTATTTGCAAAATATGATAATTAACAAAAAAAAATTTTGGACACCGAATATTCTATTTTTAAAGGGTTTAAAAAGACCTACAATTTCATATATAATTTAAGGTTGTACCTAAAAATATAGCGAAAATACGAGCCTGGGGAGTTTTAAGTGGCGGACCCTGTATGCACTGAGTCCCTTTCTATATTTCTATTTTTCTATATTAGTGTGTATTCCCGCATATGCTAAACGTTCATTACACTAGCGCTTTACTGCTTTATGAAAACTTTAATTTTCTCTATAACAGACTACGTATCGCAATCAGTAATCACCATAATCATGATGCATGAGTTTTATAAATCTTCATCCCCTGGAAGTTAGGCGGAAGCGAAGCAAATTTTAGCTATTATTCTAAGGCACCATATTTCTGCATCCACCTTGGGAACTAATATAAGTTGCAGACATGCCGCAATATGGTTCAACTATAGCCCGCTAAAAGGCCGGTTTACATGCTTGTTGATGCTTGCATGTCGTGCCCCATGTTATTAAAGCGCCTTCTCCTAATTATTTTCCAATCAAGCGATAGCCGCAGTTTCATCCCCGATATGACTAGAAATAGCTCCTGACAAATTGTGTGCATAACCTGGATTGCGGATTATAAATCACGGGCGTTGCCTGAAAGGTCAAAAATCGCCCGTTTAGAAAAATTATAGTGCTGCCCTTCAGTTTGTAACTTTTCAGTTGTAATTTTCCAAATAGGAAATTAATTGTGTAAGTATAATAGACTTTTTAACTCCAAATTACTTTAATATTTTCGGCTGATGGGTTTTGAGGCTAAATGCCGCACCCCAGAAATAAGTTTTGTCATTTTGGCGTTTTCAGTTTACTATAAATAGGGAACTATTTTGTATATTTACATATAGTGCAGAAGTACGGCTGCTCTTGCCCAACAATATGTGAAACTAAGACGCGTGCAATTAGATTACAGTAAAATTGAATGTTATGCATTTATTTATGATAAAAAAAATACACGATTGTATTTGAAATAATCAAGTTCATATTTCTTTTATACCCATATACTATTAATTTGCAAAACTTTCAATAACGCGCTCATTTTCAAGAGGTAACAAAGCGGCAATCTTATTTAAAGGAGGTTTCCGTGTTTAAAACATGATTATGATTATTGAAGAGGGAAAACTAATGGTTTATTTTTTATTAGGATGGTAATCCGAATGGACCAACGTTATTACGTTTTGAAAAATGGCTTTATCCCAACGATAGCGAAAAATAAAACAAACAAAAAAAATCACTAAAATTATTAATAAAATGTTATGTAGCCAATGCAACATGATACGCCAATGGTTAAAATCTCTAGGTAATCTTAGGAAATTCTGTTTTTAACATTAGAAATAGCTAAAGGTCAAGTGTCATGTTTACGGTCAAAGACCAACCATAATTCCTAGAAGCACAGGATGCTAATTCTTGGAAGAGTGTTGTTCTATAATTTTGCTGCTTCCGAGAGATTCTGTTTATTTCTGGTTCACCGATTTGACTTACGAAGAAAACTGATAACAATCTTTTTCTTCTTCAATGGCAATATTTCACCGTTGTATTCCTAGAAAACATGAAATCCTAACATGTATTAATCACAGTTTACGGGTTAAGTAAATAATACTTACGCTTATTTTGGCGTAGATTGAGATACAACAACAGATGACTAGTGTAATTGTCTATATTTTTCACCAGTATTCGTGAAGCAGATAAAATGCTTTTGAGCAATAGTGAAATCAATGGATGCCATTTTTAATTACTATTATCTGGCTATACTTACGAAGTTCTTTATGCCGTGATTTGAGAGTACTGGGTTCAAATAAGATGCATGATTTTTAAAAAATGCACATAGGCCGCACAGAAACTTTTGAAAACCTATTTAACCATGACTGCTATGATACATAAATTTAGTTTGAAGTCCATAGTTGCTACTGTGTTATTTATCTAATTGTGCGATTTACTGTAAAAAAAATCATTTGCTAGATCATTTAACACCGGAAAACTTCTTTGCGATTCGTTTATGACGTTAAGAGTGGTGGTGTTTCAGTAATAAAGCTGAACTTTGAGGACCGTGTACAACATATACTTAATTTAATTTTTAATGATGAGATTAGAGAGAGTCTTCCAATTTCTGAGGTAGCTGAAGAAAGCATTACTTCTGTTCGATGGATGGCAGGTGGGACTAGGCCTGAGCGATTTATGAAAATGTTATTCGATTTTCATTTAATTCGAATAGATTATAATCAAATCTCTAGTAATAAACTCATTTAAAATCGATTCAGTTTGTTTAAAAGCGACTGAGATTGTTTTAAATCGTTTCCGGTCGATTCGCATCGATTTAAGTTATTGGTACAATTAAAATGTATTTAATTCTTCAGTTGAACTACATACTGCTTCGAATTTATGTCTCATGTAGTACTGAAATCGACATACACTCGTATATAAATCCCAACATATCAAACGAATTTTAAATTAACTCCAAATTTATAATTTTAAACAAAATACGCTATAAACTGCTTTATATGTAGTTTCTTATTGAATTATAAGCTAACATTACATTACATCTCACAATCGGCCAACTGACCTAGAAGAACATTTTTCTTTGAAACAGAAAACGAAAACAAGATATGATAATCAGACAAACAAATTTTTTCAAGAACTTTTAGCAATGCAGAGGTAGGCCCAAAATAAATAAACTATTCTTTCAAGATAAGCTCTCCGTGTTTAAAGATGCTTTAATAGTTGGATAAAAAATATGTCCTTACATTAATTAATACTATTTTTTGTTTCTTTCATCAATTGTCGGCCACATTTCTGCGATGCTAAAATTCTCCTTAAAATTCAATAAGGAGGTAAAGACATTTAATAATACACAAACCGCATTCTATTTAAAATAGGTAACAACTTTTGCAAACGATTATAAATTGCATAATTTTTATGTCCAGCAAAACTAAAACTACACAAATTTGAAACAGAAAGTGTGTGGCAGAAGAATAGAAATTCTCAGTTTTCAAAATATTTGTAGATATATCTGTGGTATGGTTTCCACAAACTTTTAATAATGTAACTTTCATTAATATGGAATTATAAAAGAATTCTTAAATACCTCCTACTCGCTGACTTCATGTTATTTTATGTATCTAGAGCCAAACTCGAATGATGTATTCAAATACTCACAGTAACGTATGTGCTTTCTTATATTTGCTATATTTAGTAAGTTTATCATGTGCATTTTTATACACATAGTCTTAGGTAAATTAAGATAATAATAATTAATATATGATATAGTTAATAAAAGCCTCCTAAAGCTGCTTTCCACGCGACTTGGCATTTCTGTATAGAAAATCCAGTACACAGATACTACAGTTGCTAAGAGAACCACAGATTTGTTTAATTACAAAATTATTGATGCGGCATTTCCTACTCCAGGTGTTTCCAACTAGAGCTCTTTATACTCTCTAGTTTTAATATTACCGATATAATAGGAATTCAAAACAAAATACCTAGTGTTATGCAAATTGAATCGTTATTTTCGATTCGATTGTCTGGGTGTATCGACTTTTTTGTCGAAAAATAAGAATCGATTCTTATTGATTAATATATTTTGCCCAACAAATCTGCTGGGAAAGTTTACAAAATTAATCATTTGGTTTATGTATCTTGGAGATTGGAACCAATTAGAAACATTTGGTATCGAGTTGAATGATGATTATTCTTACTTCTACTTTAAACGTCAATCTGTTCAATCGGTGCTTCAAACCGATCCCAAACGGATAAAAATTCGTCAGGCCATATCCACAATATGCAGTGGTACACCACATCTGTATTCAGAGCATCAGAGCACCAAACGAAGTACATAGTTTATTAAGAACCAGGTGCTAAATTATCAGAGCATCCACCGTGTAACCCTGACTTCACCCCTTTCTGTTTTCTAAACTAAAAGATAACATGCGTGGTCAGCTGTTGCTTATTTCCGAGTTAACCCAAGAACAGTGTTCGAATACTTTGAAAAACAATAAGCTTTTTGTTTCTGAAGCTTTCAAATATTATCTGTGCGTCCTAATGTAATTCGAAAAATAATAATTTCACAAAGAAATATTATCCGATTCGATTCTTGACCCGATATTTGTATGGAGAGCGTGATTCAAAGAAGTAGAGCAGCGCAACACGCAAAATATAGTTTACCAACTTTCCAGGAATCTGGTCTTCGTGTTAATAATGTCTTAAGCGTTACTCGAGCAAATTATATTGCAACCGACACATCAAGGCTATACTAGTTGATTACTCTAGATTTAAGTCCTTGCAATTGTGAATTGGAGTATAGTGCATGTAGTAGAAAGATTAACCTTTCACTTGCTTGTAATATTTCCTTAGATTTTACTGTTAAGGCTGAGATCTACGTTTATTTGCTAGTTATTTATATAGTGCAGTAATCCTTAATAACTGGTGAGGTGATAAATTTGTTCAATTTACAAGTTAAGCGTCCATAAAAGTCTCACGCTATACTGACCCAGATAATGTAGGTATAGGTATTCGCACATCATCGGCTTAATCACGTTTGATTTAGTGGACCAATATGTGGGTCACAGCACACCTTCATAATACTTTTAAAATTATCTGATTATTCACGTAAGGGGGGTTAATCCATAAATCTACTACCACACCAGATTTCCTCAAATAGGTCAACATCCATATTTATAGACAGCTTCCTGGTTCCATAAGGAAGGAGGTTCCATAAGTAACGAAAATATAAAATTTGCAATGTAAAGACTATATCAAGGAATTAGATAACATAAAGGTTGTTTGGATTTTTTTGTAAGCTCGGATCGGTACTATTTATTTTTCGATCATTCTAAAAATATTTCCAGGAAGTCAACAACCTATGTTTTACTTATTAAGCCTATAAATCTACGTGATGATAACTCACATTGTTCCTGGCCCCAACGTCGCATCCTAAATCGATTAGCCTGTCGACCAACGACGTTCTGTTGTCTTTGACTGCATACATCAACGGTGTCATGCCAGTAGCCTAAAAAGAAACAATGCCATGAGGTTGGGTAGTTATAATATTTGATACAGCTTTATTATTCTTCACAAAACATTTCTTGGAGTTTGGTTAAAATGGAAACACACTAGAAATCGTATTTTTTAAGAAAAATAGGATATTGCAGAAAATTGTGTACTGGATGATCAAATACGATAGGTAACAAATTTCAAGAGGAATAGTAGTAGACAGTAATCGTATATTTGTTCCTTATTGCATCTTTTTTATGGTAGGTCTAACGGAAAGCCAAGGCTTAAGTTAAAAAGAGAACAATAGGTACATGAAATCAGATCTATTGAGCGCAGATTCACTTTACAAAAAATATTCATCACTTTTGTAATAGCTACAGTTTTTTGATGAGTCTCTATTTAGTTGTAAATTTGGCCACCCTAATATGCATATATTTACGTGAAATATTCATCGTTTTTTTATAAATGAATAATATTTTTAAAGTATTTTGACTGATAAGTACAATAAACCCTACATATTTGTACCTAAATGGCACAAAAACCCCACCAGATGAAGACCTTAAAATAACTGTATGATATGTATATCTCAATTTAGATAGTTAACTGTACTTTTTTTAATAGAATGGTATGTATTTTTCATCTAATTTTCAAGGTACATTTAGTTCTCTGCTCAGCTGTGCAAGTAAATTTTGAAAAAGTAATCAATTACAATTATTACAAAGTAACCCCAGTTCTGCGTCAAACATAATGCTCTCTTTCTTAACACTGTTTAAGAGCACACTTTAAGGAAAAGTTCTTAATGCGCAATATTCAAAACAAATTCCGTTTTTTTTGAGATCCTCGATATTAATTAGAGGTGTACGGAAAATCTCTTTAAGATAAGGCAAAAGAGTGTCTAGCGGTGTAAAATTTGCAGTTCTAACACGGAATTTAATTACTTCAATACGATTTCCGATGCAAATACTCGGTAACAATTTTTGCGTTACTTTTAAACATGTATGAGCTGCTTCCCAGCTTATTAATGAGTTTGGTAATATTTGGTAGGCTATTTTGTAGTTTTCTTTTATCAAGTAGTTCATGTATATCTAGCACGGTAAGTTTAAATTTATTCAGGTTGATACGCTGTTTCTATGACGCTTCGCTTCCTTGGTGATTTCTTTATTTAGTTTTAAAATTGTGTTTGAACTCGTGTCAGAAAATATTTTGAAGTTCTCTTCTTTGACAAAGATTACAGGTGTAATTAAAACGACAGATTAACAATTTTTGTCAATATTTTATAATGACAGCGATCTTTTCGAAAACATATATTATCTAATAGGTGTTATTTATTGTTCTTTAAAATTCCTTGTATTGATGAACAAAAAATATCTGCCTCTGTCGTTATCTTACGAATTGAAACACCAGAATCTACAATGACACATGCTAGAACTGTCACAGAGTGTTCTTCGTGTGTTGCTGTTCTGATGGACTTAGAAACAGTTCTTTTGTTTTGAAAACAAGCATCCCCACGCAAATTTTTTGTTAGTTTTGAAAATATTATGTTACACTACAGCAGTATATGGGTTAGTGGTGGTATATGAGTTTAGAGCCTTTTACACTTTTTCTTCACTCATCATAAATTAGAAACATATCTCATCATTTCTCTTCAGTGGTATAATTTGCCGGGTTTGATGCCGTGGTCGTTGAATTTGCTCTTGACGTTTCGCCGATCTTACTGTCGGCATCTTCAGAAGGACTTTGACTGGTGGAATCATCCATTGTCGTTACTTATATAGTAGCTGTTCCACCTGCCTGGTTACGTGTTCGTCCATGCTTATCGGTTCCGGCCTGGTGATCAAGTACCGTCTTCCAAATTTTGCTTAAGCGATAGCCGTCTTCTCTGTTAAAGTTGTTGGGCTGCTTCATTATCTCCAGAGATTCTCTCACAATTTTTGGTGGTAATTGTTGCTGCTTGCGAGTGTCCGTACGCTGTCATACTCGATGATGTATTGTTTGCCTTTTGCAACGTGTACGGCTATTGCAGATCTGTCTTTGTGTCGATATACTGCATCTCGCTGGTGTTCCTTTATACGACATTGTATACTGCGTCCAGTTTGCCCGATGTAGACTTTTCCGCACTGACATTGGAGATGGTAGATTTCCTTGGTGTTTAGTTTTAGTATTTTGTCCTTGCACCGCGTTGTAAAAATACTGAGGAAGAAGATACAACGCGGTGCAAAAGATAGGACATATTCTACCATCGCAGCATACGTCATATAAAGGAACATCAGCGAGATGCAGTATATCGACACAAAGACAGATCTGCAATAGCCGACACGTAGCAGAAGGCAAACAATACATCATCGAGTATGACAACGTACGGACACTCGCAAGCAGCAACAATAACCACCAAAGAATTGTGAAAGAATCTCTGGAGATATTGAAGCAGCCCAACAACTTTAATAGAGAACACAGCATGGACGAACACGTAACCAGGAAAGTGGAACAGCTACTAATAAGTCACAATATTAATTATTTTACCAGTCCTTCTGAAGAAGCCGACAGTATGATCGACGAAACGTCAAGAGCAAATTCAACGACCACGGTATCAAACCCGGAAGAACTTTCTGCGATGTATTTAGTATTTTTATCCAGTAATACTCTTCGTTTCCACACACAATTGACTTGAATTGTGACGTTTTATTCTTCCCTTACATTTTTATATGTTTCTTTTTTACAGTACAATGAAGAAATAAAGATACTTTAAAAACCATATCGAATACAAGTAATACCATTTTACAAAAAAAGTTAAATATAGTTGTTTTGACATACGAGTACCTCGTCTTCCAGGTCATCATCTGGTAGTTTTTTCGTGAGATGTACAAATAATAAGAGTTTGCTTTACTTATCTGTCTGTGTTTCTCAAACTTCTTAATTACCATTGCTGATTCAAACATCAGACATTAAGAATTACAAACAATATCGGTATATAGGTATAGTTTAAACTCGTTGTGGAAATTTGCACCATTTTTCGTTATTAAATTATGGAAATAATGAAACCACAAAATATCAAGTGCTACATGAATTTTATCCCAATCGGTCAGAGAAGTTATGAAAGTACTTACAGTGTCTGCAACTCCCAACAACGGATTGGGGACCGCCTCCTCCCCAGCAGCAGCCATGCTCTTCTCGATCGACTTCAAGACTTGATCTACGGGCGACCATTCTCCTTTCTGGCATAGTMCGWGCACTTTCTGCACAGCATCTTTTMTGTTCGTCCCTGCACTCTGAKGTTTCGACGCTGCGGGTGTTTCTTCACCGGCAGTGCTTCCTGCCTCATCCTTGTCTTTTTCCGGTTGTTCCTTCGCCGGAGTTTTGCCATTTTCCTTGTTTTGCTTGCCGTTCTCTTTCTGTTCTTTGTCTTCGGTGTTCTTGCTGTCCTTAGGAGGACCTTTGCCCCCTCCTTTCTTACCGCCTGATTGTGACATGGTTATTCAAGGATCATTGGCTACGTTAGACTGATTTAGGTTTGGGATGCTTTGGACCGATTTTGAAGAGTAGTATGAGGAGCAGTTGCAGGCATTTTATGATGATGTCCGTTGTTTTTAGCATCGTAATCTGTATCCAAATGTAATATAATATTAATAACATTAATGATATTAATGTTTAAATAAAGCGGTAATGTTAAAGTAAGAAACTTTAAAGAAAGTAGGACAATAAAGCATTATAGTATATGAACAAAAGCAATATGAAGCTGGCAGGAAATATACAGCTTACAGCGATACAGACGAGTCTACAGAGTGTCTAAGATCCATTCATCTAGTTTTTAATCAAAATCTAATTTTTGCGTATATTTATGAATTATTTTTACTAAGGTGCCTATAAAAAATTTCATTGACTTGTTGCAATAGAATATAATCCACTTCAGAGCAATGTATGTAAAGAACTTGAAAAGTTCTGATTGCTCTTGCGCACCTGGTCGCAACTTTTTCTTAGCCAGGTGTATACACCAAGCGTTTTTAAAGCCATTGCTAAGCGTCGAAAGCAAGTATTCTCAGACAACCGCGCAAAAGTAGTAAGAACGGCTTCATAAATACTAAAAAAATATAGGACATAGGTAATTAAGAAAATTTTGTTTACATGTATTTATAATTACATAGCATTACAAAACATTTATTCTTAAATATAAAATCTATTGCCTTTCCTTTATAAAATTATAACAAAAAGTGAGTATTTATAAAAAAATAAAATCTCGATTACTCATGTAAAAGAAAATTATATTGTGCAGGGCAACATGTCCGTTTTTATTAGAGTTTTTAGTAATAAGTTACAAATTGTTTAAATATTCATACAGAAAATACGGCAGCGTATAGAAATTAAAGGAAGTATTGAAAAAATTCGATTATTAGAACATTTGTTCATGGAATTACATAGCACAGTCTTAACTTGCATTGCGTTGAGTCTCCTAGGAACCATGTTGGTTTTAGGAAACCATCTAAAATCTCGTCAATATTTTTCTGATGAAGGGTTACTAATTTAGACCCGAAATATAAACATTTGCAATACTTGCCTTGCCTATTATTGCCCCTACCAGCCGGATACCCAAAAATAAAACAACTTATTATATTATTATATTTCCACCCGGCGAGTACCTCATAAAGTTATATAAATAATGAATATTTAAATCTTCATGTTTAAGGGAAATTCGACTTTTGTTGAAATTATGTAAACTCTTGTTTCTTTGCCAAGCTTTCGATTTTATTTTAAATCTTCTTCAGGGCTTTGAAATTGAGGTTTATAAAAGGGAGCCAATTTTATCTTCCAAATCTTGCATAACATGTATAATTATTATTATTATAATAATCAAATTATACATGTTATGCAAGATTTGGAAGATAAAATTGGCTCCCTTTTATAAACCTCAATTTCAAAGCCCTGAAGAAGATTTAAAATAAAATCGAAAGCTTGGCAAAGAAACAAGAGTTTACATAATTTCAACAAAAATCGAATTCCCCTTAAACACGAAGATTTAAATACAATTAAATACGACTGCTATTTCCATTTAACGTTATAAATAATGAATGTATACGTCATAAACGTTTAAACGTAACAAAGTAATATCTGTTAACCATTACTCTTGTCAACTTCTTTAAATATATTGCTGTAAAGTGGATTATAATTTGTTTTAAAAAAGTRAATGGCAATCCTGAAAATCAATTAAAATAATTTTAATTCAAAATGCTAGCGGCCACATTCTGATAGGTAAAAGTATATTCACCCATTTATAAATATGTGTAAAAATTTGATTTTGATTAAAGATTAGTATTCTCGCACCTGGATTTTAGACTATATCTTTTATGTCGTGAAATGTTGTAATCACAATTTATTAAAACACGACCATACACTATTTCTCAAAAGTACATTTACTCTGTTTCCTGAATACGGTAACCAATGTGCCGCATATTATGTTTTACAACCGTTGCAGGTAAATTTACAAAATAAAAATGTAGTTTTCTCATTCTCAGTTTACTGTCATGGATTTAACAAGGAGAAGCTTTCAGATATCTTCAAATTTTGATACATAAAACATAAACGTAGTATTTTTTTACCAGGACAATTTATTATTCTACAATTAATACTGATGCTTATTGAACGATTTGATGGTCCGGATTAAAACCTCAATTATTATAATCCCTATGATGAAGAAACAATAGGGAATATAAGACACCTGAAGCAAAATTACATATTTTCTAGCCAGTACAACTAAATTCCAATTGAACTATAGTGCAACACTCAGAATCCTGCAGAACGATAAATACAAAGTAACGATAAGTCCTAGATTTCTGGTGCAAAGTAGATAATTTGAGTCAAGGCGCATTTTCTGCAAAGTTTAATTTTGTTAAATAAAGAGACAATTTATTTCGCTAGACAGAAAAAAAGCAATGAATGCAATTGCCCCCACTCACGACCAATTTCAAGATTTTAAAATCGTCATCAGAAAATCAATATCTGCAAGAATCGTTATTAACTTATAACTAGATTACATCGATCGGATAAGCGTGCTTTACTCGATATTACTGATTAAAAAAATGGGGTTTGCCAGCGATTCAAAAATTAAACTACAGGTTTCTCGCAGCAAATGAATAATGGAACGAATAAATACTAGTAGACCATCTAGCATTTTCTACAATTTCTGTTGCAAACCTCACCTCTTACAAGCCATAGTCTGGCGTTTATATTTTTCAAATTTGTGGGTGACGTAATACCCTTACCATGCATGTTTTTTTTTAGGTGGACAAACAGGGCTTTATTCATATGCAAGTATTGCATGGACATGAAAATTTTTGTCAAATTATTTGTTTGGAACGAATTTTCTGGAAGATAAGTAAAATCGCACGAACATTATTTAGGGAAGCTTTGTAGAATATTTTCTAAGGAGTTTATCGGGATATATATTCCAATTTCCTTTTCTTCCAATGTTTAGTACAATGTTATTCTGAAGATCTAAAATATACAATCTGGTTCAAACAACAATGCTTTTCCTTAGTATCGAAGGTGATGGCCTGGCGGATCACCCGATTTAGTTTTAATTACTTTAACAATGTGTAGTTGCGAGAGGAGCAGACAAGGAAGCATCAATTTATATCTACCGAAGGCCCAACTCAAAATAAACCGCCCAAGTTTTTGACACCTTGATTCAGTTCATAAAAACATTCTGCTGGTCAATGTGGGTTCCATTGTCAACGTAGCCCAAAACTCCAACTTCAATCGCTTCAGTTCCTACMCGACCTCTTTTTTTAATTTGCTATAGGCAGTTTTGACGAAACCTTTAAACTGATTACAAGTCGTATCCATATGCTATCTGAAAATCCAACTGCTTATTTACTAGGGTATAAGATAAGTTTAACTGACACGTTTTGAGTTGTAAAATATTTACGCGACTGGTTAGTGTTTGTTGTGTGGTTCTCATGCTGCTCGTTGTTTTTATAACGCTTTTTTACTAACAGCCATGAACTTAAAATGGAATTTCTTGCTAACTATTAAATCAAATTAAAAAGAAAATACTTAATGTAAATAGATTTTGATGGATCTTAAAATAAAATTCTAATTAAACTCTGTTCCCAATAATGTCCAATACAAATATGACTTGTTCGACTTTTTTGATAAATTCAGTACAAATGTTGAAAATTCGGGCAGCTTGTTTTCAGCGAATCCTTTGGTATACTAAAGGAGGCGAATGCATCATGATTGTGCTTAGAATGATAGGTAAAAGTAACAAGATATGAGTAATATAATGTAAATTTTTATGAATATCTAACTGCAGTACTTCTTATATTATGTGTATTACCAGATTCAAAAAGACTTGTATTAAAAAAAAATTGGTTGAATGTGAGTATAATAAAACAAAGTACGAATATTAAAGTATCATGTTATATTGGGAAAATATAAAAATTAATTAAAACAGGGATGATTCCAAAACCTGGTAAGTTAAATAACATTCTTTGAAAGTTCCAAGTTTAACTTTTCTTGTCGGTATATGCAGATTTTTAACACTAGTACTGTAAGTAATTTAAATTTACATTAGTAT